>VZTN01015304.1:221323-292753 GCA_013400515.1 Erpornis zantholeuca | reverse complement strand
GCTTCCCGCGGCTCTTGCACCGCGCCGGCACGGCCTTGGCCTTGCCGTGGCCCAGACGCTTCCGCTGCCTCTTGGAGTAGCCGTTGTAGTTGGAGTGGTTGGCCCGCGGCTTCGGCCCCCGCGCCGGCCCGGCGGCGGAACGTCCCTCAGGAGGCCCCTCGCTGCTCCCCGCCTCCTTCTCCTCAGTCTTTGGTTTCTTCTCTCGCGGCGGCTCCTCCGCACCGCCCGGGCCGGCCACACGCTCCCGGGGCAGCGGTGGTGGCAGTGCAGGGCTCAGGGGTGCCTTGGCCATGCCCAACACTGCCGCTTTGCCCTTGCGGTTCCTCTTCTTGGGCAGGAGCCCCAGATTCTTGGCTACCATGTTGGGGCTGGACTGGGACCCTGACGTTGACCCACAGGCCTCCCCCTGGCAGCTATCATGGGACAGCTTCTTCCCACCACCTGGTTTCCCTTTTGGTGCTCGGCCATTGGGGTTCCGGCAGAGCGGCTCAGCCACTGGCATTGTGGGCACCTTCTGTGCTGCTGCCAGCTTGGGCAGCCGAGCGTCACCCACTGCCACGGCCACCCCACTGTGCTTCACCACCCGCTCCCGCTCCGCCCCAGCCGGGCTCAGGGAGGAGCCATAGGCAGCCACTGTGGCTGCCACTGCTGTGGCTGCTGGTTTGCAGGTGAACTTCTTTAGGTTGGGGGAGGTGATCTTCTGGACGATGGCCTCCAGTTTGAGGCCGCGGCCCTTGCGGGGAGGCAGCACTTTGGTCTTGGTGGCCTCCTGAAAGGCCGCCCGGGAGGTGATCTTGATGCAGACATCAGGGGCCTCCTTTGGCAGGGGGGGCTTCGGGATGGCTTCGCCAGAGCTCTTGGGGGGAAGCTTGGCTTTCACCTTCTTGGCCACCGGCATTTTCTTGAAGAGGCTGGGGGGACCCTCTGGCTTCTCCTCCTTCACACCACCACTGTTGCTCCGCAGGACCAGGTTCCTCTTCTTGGTGGGGATCGGGGAGATGAAGGTGGACTTCCTCTTCAGTGAGTGCAGGGGCCGCTCTGACATCTTGCCCCCCACGCCCGGCCCTGCTTTGGGCAGCTTCATTCGGGCACCCACCTTGCCCTCCTTGTGGGGGCTGCCCGGTGCTGGCAGCTTGAAGGCAGGTGGAAGGTGATTGTTGGATATGAGCTTTTTGGGCGCCTTGCAGTTCTTCAGCCGGACATCAGCTGCCCGCTTGCCCCTCTGCCGCTTGGTGTAGAAAACCTCCTGTGTCTTTGTCCGGGAGCGCAGGATCATCGACCGCTGGTCCCTCTCCCCAGCTTCCACTGCATCCCCCTCCAGTGGTGTTGGCCCTGCCATCTCCTCTGCCACCACCAAGCCAGGGACCAGGAGAGTGGCATCACTGGTGTTTTGGACCACCCTGGGGGCTGGCCGGCTGTTGCGCTTCCTGGTTTTGAAAGCCACCCGCTGCTTCACACCGCAGCCAGGCTTCTTCCCCAGCTTCTCCTGGTGTGTGGGGGCTTTCAGTCCCTCCAGCAGGGCAGGGGCACGGGGCTCAGCCAGGGCGGTGAAGGAGCGGGTGCACATGCGTGCTGGCAGACCCTCGGCTGGAAACCGGGGCGTTTGGCTCTGGGTGCTCTTGCTCGATACCTCTGTCTGTCCGTCTGGCCCCAAGCAGGCGCCGGCCACACTGCTGGCTGCTGGCAGCTCATCGAATGGACTCAGCACAGTGCTGCCAGGGCCATCCCCCTCTGGCAGCCGGCAGTGGACCCTCTTGTTGCGGAGGCTCTTTCCCCGTGAGACAGGCTCTATCTTCCCCAGCACATTTTCAGGCGTGAGGTCACCATGCTGCTTCACCATGACCGATGAGGCGGATTCAGCATTGACTGCCTCCAAGTGGGATGCCTCCCCTCCGCCATTCTCCTCCTCCGGCTGGATGTGGGGCAGGGAGGATTTGAACCAGCTCTTCACCTTGGTTTCCGTGCCTACAGCAGGGCCCAGAAGGATGACAGACTGGCCGGAGAGGCGTGGGGTGGGAGCTGAGCTCTCCTTCTCCACTGTGCTGACAGTCTCCTCGGCGGACACAGGCACCTCGCTGGAGGACAGCACGGCCGGCATCTCGGGGGGCTTGGGTGGTGAGGCATCATATGTCACTGACTTCTGCTCCGAGCCAGCCAGCTCACAAAGCGAGGAGTACTCCTCTACCTCCAGGTCTGACTCCTTCAGATCCGGCGAGGAGATGATGGGGATCTCGCTGAAGTCCCCAGCTGAGCAGCAGTGCCGTGTGTCCTGCAGCCATCTCTCGCTGTCTGCCTTTGTTGCTTCATCGTAGGTCAGTGTCTCCTCCTCCTCCATCACCTGCTGGCCAAAGTCCTGGACTGGCTCACTCTTGGCTGGTTGCTCTCCATCGCACAGGTCCAAGCCGCAGGCGTTTTTTTTCTCCTTGCAGGAGCTCACCAATTTGCTGGGGAACAAGCCCTTGGGGAGGTCAGTGGCCTGGAGGTCCTTCCACCGCAGGCAGGCCTCGCCCAGGCTCTCCTCCGGCCACTCAAAATGCTCCATGGCATTCTCAGACGCCACCGAGTTGGCAGTGGTGTTCGAATAGCAGCTGTAGCTGGTGGCGCCCGCGCTTGACGTCGCTGCCGGGATGCTGGGCTTGGAGTTGAAGGCCAGTGGGGCAGTGTCCTTCAGCACATCCTTGCTTTCAGTGGCTGTGAACTCCACCTGGGGACCCTCATACACCTCCTCACTAAAGTCCTTCCCCGTGCTGGCCCCTGAAGCTTTGTCCAACTTGAGGGGCTCAGTGAGTGTGCTGGAGTCACCCTGGCTGGGCCAGGCACTCTTCACCATGGAGTCCAGGCTGGGCCGGTGATTCTCCAGCTGGAAGGGGGACTTAGTGGCCTCCTTGCTCAGCATGGGCAAGTTGGCCCAGGCTTTGTCTGCCTTCTCGCTGATGGCATCCTGCAGGACAATGATCTCAGAAGCCAGCTCCTCCTGGGACAGGGCACTGAGGAGCAGTCGGGGGCAGTCCCGTTCATTGGTCACATACTTGGTGAAGGTCTCCAGGGGCAGGGTGGCGTGGATACTCTGGAAGGAGTCATCTGATTTGGTGGACATGTCATCTGGGGAGGTCACAGAGCAGGTGGACACTGACTCAGGCTTTGCCTTGGAGTTGCTGTTGACGCGGGCAGGGCTGCGGTTCTGGTTGCAGTACAAGAAACTCCTCTCCAGCTGGTCCTCTGACCCACTGAGATAGTCAGTGTCCTGTGTCTCAGCGTGGACAGACTGGGGGGTGCTCAGCGGGTCAGACAGGGGGGTCCCCACCTGCTCTGCTGAATAGGTGCTGCTCTCAGGACTGCAATGCTGCCCCTTGAGCTGCTCGGGGGTCCTTGCTGGGGTCTTGATGCCCTTCTTCTGGGGTACAGCCGCTTTGGAGAGCAGCAGCTGCTGGACAGTGTTGGAGATGTTCTCCACCTGGGAGGTGAGTGCTGTCAGGCTCTGCAGGCTCAGGTCTGACAGCAGGTTTTCGGGCAGCTTCTCCTTCTGCAAGTTTTTGCAGTTCCCGGATTGAGTGTCGGGACTCGTCCCGTCGGTGGGAGAAGGGTTCAGCAGCGGCATGAAATGGCTGTGGTCAGCAATGCCAGCTGGGAAGGCACCGGCACTCAGCGGCTGCTGGCTGTATTGGAAGTTCTCCAGGTTGGGCATCAGTGGGGAAGGAGTTGAACTGTAGGACGGGGACCTGCCGACGGAGCGAGCCGGCGAGTGGCTGGCACTGGGGCTGAAGGTCTGGTAGTACTGCTCCGGCGTCCGCACGGGTGGTGCATCACCCTGGCAGTAGGTCTGGCCTGGCTGGTTGTAATGTTGGTACTTGGCCAGGTTTTGGTAGTGGAGGGTCTCTGAGGCGTGATGCCGCCCCTGCATGGGCTGCGGGGGCTGCGGGGGCTGCGGTGGCTGTGGGGGCTGTGGCGGAGGTGGCTGCGGGGGCTGCGGCGGTGGCTGCGGGGGCTGCTCATAGCCGATGCGGTTGGGCTGGTAGCCGTGCAGGTTGGGCATGCGGGGGCCAGGGGCCAGGCTGGCAGCGCTGCCCAGGGGCCGCTCCAGTGGAGGCTGCCCTGAGGGTGCCGTGCAGCTCTTGTAGGAGTGTGCCGGCTGGCTGCCCCCTGGCACCGAGGAGTAGGTGGAGGAGGCAGGGAAGGACTGGGAGTGCTGCCCGAAGTGAGGGCTCTGTGAGAAGGGCATGGCTGAGGAGACATCGTTGGGCAGTTTCTGCCTCTGCAGCTTGGGGTAGGGGAGTGCAGGTGGCTGCTGCTGCTGCTGCTGCTGCTGCTGCTGCTGCTGCTGCGACTGCTGCTGGAAATGAGTCCGGAAGGGCAGCGAGGTGGCTGCTGGCTCATGGTACGGCCGCCCACCCGCCAACGCCACTGTCTTCTTCATCAGGTTGTCCTCATACTTGGCCACGCCGCCAGGCAGCGCCTGTGGCTGGCCACCCCACGCCTGCAGGCTCTCGTCCCCGGAATACCGGGCCGGATAAGGGCTGTTCTCCTGCACGGTGTAATTGGAAAAGGCCGGCCTGCCCTGCAGCTGCTGTCCCGCTAATTGCTTGTTTCCCCGGTGGTATTTCTCCACAGCGCTGTTCTCATAGCCTGCGTACGGCAGCTGCTGCTGACTGTAGTACTCCTTCGCCACCAGCCTCTGCCGCTCGCAGTTCGGCCCTGCCTGACTTTGATGCCTGTAATTCTCCAGGCGTGATGTATCTTGTGAAGTCGGCTGGTAGCTCTGCTGGTTGCCATGGAAACCACACCTTTCTCGAAAGGACTGCATGGCGCGGGCTTGTTATCTGCGAAGAGAGAGAGGCGAGAATTCAAATGAAGCGTCACCACCACGGTGGGCTGGGGACCGAGAGGACCAGTGTCACCTGCACCATAGGGGCATCATCGCCTCACCTCACCTCAACTGCTGGGCATCGCCCCACTGGGCATCGCCTCACAGCTGCCCTGGAACACAGCACGTGATGCTGCATCACCTTGCATTGCCCTACATTGTCTGGCTTCACCCCGTGGTGCATTGAATTGCCTGCATGGCCTTGCACTGCTCTCCAACACTTCACCTCGTGTTTCACCCTCTTGCATCATGTTGCCTTGCATTACATTGCCCTGCATTGCATCGCCTTGCATTTCATCTCTCTGCATCTTGTTGCCTTGCATCATCCTGAATTGCATCGCCCTGATTTGCCCTGCATTGCATTGCCTCACGCTACCCTTGCTTCATGTTGCCTTGCATTTCACCACCCTGATTTGCATCTCTCTGCATCACATTGCTTTGCATCATCCTGTATCGCATCACTTTCCATTTTGACTCCCTGCATTGTGTTGCCTTGCATTGCATTGCCTTGAATTGCATTGCCTTGCATCACATCCTCCCGCTCACCTCACATCACCCTGCACCACATCACCTTGCATTTCATCTCCCTGCATCGTGCTGCCCTGCATTGCATCGGCTTGCATTGCCCTGCATCTCATTGCCCTGCAAGGCATCCCATCCCTGTGCACTGCACCACCCTGGACAGCAGCAGCTGGCTCCATGTCACCTCACATCGCTCTGTATCGCACCATGTCACCCCGCATCACATTTCCTGGCGCTGCATCCCCACCTTGCAGTGTCCTGCACCCTCCTCTATTCCACCTCCTTGCATCACAGCACGATGCCCACAGGCAGGAGGGTGCTGGGGTCTAGTTTCCCCCTCCCCACCTGCAGTGGGCCCAGCCACCCTCCTGCCCCTGCTGCTGGAGCTGCCCATCCCTGCTGCCCACCCCTCCCTGCCTGCCCTACCTGGTACAGTGACCCCCACACCCTGTCGGGGTCCCCCAGCCCTGCATTGTGTTTCACACATCCACCACCCCTCACATCCGCAAATCACTCCCGCCCTTCTCACGCGCTTCCCCAGGGATGCTGGGATCCTGCGAGCGCCTCTGCACACCCCTCTTATCACCATTCTTTTTAATTATTGGGCTAATTACTGGAAGCAGCAGCACGGAGGGCCAGAACCGCAGGCTCTGCTGCAGAAAAAGTAATTTCAACTTGCTGGCTCTGCCCATCTCTGCCGGCTGCTGCCTCCCGCAGCCCCCCCGGCCCCAGCGATCCCCTTGCCCCGGTGCGATGCCATCTGGAAGCTGTCTGCTCCCGCCAGCAGCCGTCATTACTGAGCGCCTCACCACCGTTGTCATTAAAGCTCCCCATTTCCTCACCCCGCTTGCTCTGGGAGCAGGGATGCACCTGGGTCACTGGTTTGATCTCCTGAGGCAGTCAAGTGGCTTGTGGGGGCTAATGAAGAGCTCGGTGGCAGGGGGATGCATCCTGCCTGTCTGCAGCACCAGTGGGTTGAAGGTTCTGGAGCGGACACAAGCCTGTTTTGAATGTAAATTGAGATTTGGCAGCCTGGGTTAGGGCAGCTCCCAAGGGTCTGTAGCTGTCCAGGGACATCCCCAGTGCTGCTCCCTTGGCAGTGATGCAGTGGTGACATCAGTGCTGTCCCCTCAGTCTCCATCAAGGCAATGAGTGTAACAAGGAGTAAATGGGGTGCTGGTGGTGCCTGTGCTGAGCCCATGCCATCTCCTGGCATACCTCCCTGTGGTGCCAGGCAGCCTTGAGCCAAGACACGGATTCACATGTGTCCCCACATGTCCCTCCATCACCCTCATGCCACCACCACAACATCCCAAACACTGCATGTCTCCAGACGGTCCCTTTGTTGGAGGTTCTGCTGCAGCCACATAAACCACACTGCTGGTTTGACGAGTCCCAGCTCGGCCCCTTTTCCTTGCAGCACCCATCAGTAACACCTCAGTACCTTTTTGGAGTCTACGCACACACACACACACACACACACACATACAAACACACACACACACACACACACACACACACACACACTCTCTCATGCACACACAGGACTTTATTTAGTTCTATTTCCATAAACATCAGCTGCTCAGGGATGCATCGATCACACAGTGTCCTCGGGCACCACTGGAGCCAGGCTCAGTGCCACCCACACTAGCCCAGCACCCCATCCTTCCCTGTTCCCCATCCCCTTTTGGGATGTTTTCAATGTCACTGCCACATATTGCAGTTGCATCTTGCAGGCTCTGTGGGCAACTGGATGCAGCTAAAGCCTAAATTCCAGGGAAAAGATGGGTCAAAAAAATCTGGAAAGCTGGCACAAAAGCCCCTACAACAGCATGGTGTCCTGTGCTAGCCCTGTGCCAGTGCTGCTGGAACAAAGGCAGGAAAATCAAAGCCAGGCTGTGGGGCAGCTCTGGGCAGTGGTGGTAGAATTAATGGTAGCAAAGAGCTCCTCATGCTGTGTGGGAATGGGTTTGAAAAATGAAATCGGCTCGAGAAGACCCTGGGCTGAAGCTTTAGGGGGAGCTTTTCTCCCCTTTCTCCTTTATTATTAATTATCATGATTAATTCATTATTGTTATTAATTAATTATTGTTAATTTTCCAAACAGCTGGGACAATGTCGGGATGAGCAAAAGCTCATGGTGCAAGGGGACGGATCAGTCACTGGCATGCAGAGGTGGGGATGCACATAGGGAATGTGTTCCAGCTGAAATACCATGAGCCCAGAGCCAGGGTCCCATGTCCCTGTGGGCCACCTGGACACCAGGCTGTCCCTGGCAGGGGACACACTCATCACCAGCAGCACCCGGACCCACTGGCAGAGCCGGAGGCCAGCTCTGTCCTCGGATCCTCCACAGCTTTGCTGGGAAAGGGCCGTGCCAGATGTTGTGCCTGATGTAGGCTGTTTCCAAGCAAACGCTTTAATGGCATCAAATCAAGCTGTCGACAGCAGGGAGGTTACGGCCTTCCCCTGGAGAGGGAGGTGGCTGTGGCTGGTTCCAGAGGCCCTACACACTCACTGTCCCTGCCACGTCCCTGCTTCTTACCCTGAAGAAGTTTCCAGCCGCTGCCTCTGAGGTGGGAATCGATGCAGGGCTGCATGGCTGCAGCTGGACACCTGCACTTGGCAAAGCTGTGCTTGTGGCATGGGTCCCTGGGAAGGCAGAAGGCAGGGACTTGGGGCCACCATGGTGATCAGCACCAGCTCAACCCTGCCCCTGGAACACAAGGAGCAGTGCTCACTGCTGGCTATAGCCACCACAGAGCAGCCCGTCCCCTTGGTCCCAAGGGAGCATGGACAGCCCGGCACAGCCCCTGTGTCACTCATGGGGGACACAGAAGGGCCTGATGCACCTCCCAGCACCAGGGCGTGACCTGGGGCCATGATGGTGCACGGGGTCATGCTGCAAGTGCAAGGAGCTGCCATGGTGCAGGGGGCTGATGCATGGCACGGGGCTGCCATGGTGCGGGGGGCTGATGCATGGCACGGGGCCGGTGCTGGGAGCGAGCCAGGGCCCCACGTGGCACTGCCAGGCCAGCGCAGCCGCCCGCTCACACAGTGGCCCGCAGCCCGCCTGCTGCTTGGGAGGATTTGTGCTGCGTGGCTGGATTCAGTGTTATTTTCCTCCCCCCACTCCTCCTTCTTTCCTTCCCTACCTTCTCTCCTTTCCTCCCCCTTCCTCTTGCCTGGCAGGGACATGGCATGGCCGGATCCGGAGCTCTCTGAAGGCAGCCCAGGACTTCCCATGGCAGGGATCCTCGGTAAGCACCCAAGACCCCCAGGGCCTCAGCCCCAAGGGGCAAAGAGCATCCCCCGTATCCCTGCACCCTGGCCTTGCTTCCCAGCTGCTGCTTATCCCACGGGGCCTGATCTGGCCCTGCTGCTCCTACGGCTGCTCCCTCGCCTTCGCTGCTGCGCCATCAGCAAGGACTCGGCGACTAAAAATAGCAGCGCGCTCTCGCAGGGGGATGCTCTGCCATCGGAGCAGCGCTGGCACCGCCGACACCCCATTCCCCACCCCAAACCCCCAGCGCAAACCCCCTCCCACCCCTTGCTTCCCAAGCAGGGGTGCAGCCCCGTATTGAGGTGGTATCGGAGCTGGGAACGAAGGGATTGGACCCCCCTGGATCCCCCGGCAGCTCTCAGGGAGGGGAATAAGCGCCTATCGAGTAGCGTCAGCTCCGGATTTGTTTAATTGTGAGCTGGTGGAGTTTAAAGAAACCCTTTCTGGCTGGCTGCCACACCGCAAAGTGCTCCGGAGAATTTGATTATTAAGGGAGGAGAGGAAAGGGGAGGCTGCGGGGGGGGAACCGGGGTGTGTGGGACAGACCAGGAAAGGGCATTCTGCCTCAGGAGCTGGGAATGAGAGCAACTGGGGGGATGGAATACAGACAGACCCCCCTCAGCAGTGCAGAGGCACCCGTGGGGCTCCTCCGGGGTAGGGGCAAACCCTCCATTGCAGTTGTGGAGCTGCTGCTGTTTGTCTGTCCCTACACCCCACGGACACCCTGCTGCCAATGCACCCCTCCTTCAATGCCCCCTCCAGTGAACCCTTTTAATGTACCCTCCCCCAGTGCACCCCGTCAATGCTCCCACTTTCTGCACTGTCCCCCAGCAAACTCCTTTAATGCACCCCAATAATGGTCCCCCTCCCCAGTGAACCCCTATAACACACTCTCTCTCCAGTGCACTCCTTCAATGCACTCTCACTAGTGCACCCTTGCCCCAATGCACCCAGTAATGTGCTCTCCCTCCAGTGAATCCCTTTAATACACCTCCCCAATCCCTCCCATCACCACCACCACCTCCCACCACGTCGGTGCTCCGTCCCAGTGCAGCGACTGGGGGGTGATGGTACCCCAGGGCAGTCCGCAGCCCCCCGCGCCCCCCCAGCCCCACGTCCCGCCCCATTTCGGCGCTCAGCCGACCGGAGCAGCTGTTCCCTGCACACTTCACTTGCCCGCAGATGATGATAAATGGAGCTGGGGTTGCGCCGCCCATTGCGTGGCGGTGGGCGGATGTGGGTAAGGAGGAGGGGGAGGAAGGATGGGGTCCCCATCTCCTGCAGCCCCCCCAGATCGCGCTGCTCCTCCCATCCAGCTGCTGGGGAATTCCCTGGGCAGGTCCCCCCCCCCGCCCAAACCGCCCTCCCGGGGGTTGGAACCTGTCCAGGGAATTCCCATCGCAATGGGGTGCATGCATCCCCATCTCCAGATCAGTGTCCCATTTGGGGGGCCACAGCCCTTCACTGCTGCTCCCCTCTCAGCTCTGCTCCTCCCCTGTGAGGAATTTTTCTTGGGAAAAAAATCCACCGCCTGCGAACCGCACTCATGACTCAACGTTTCTGCTGGCCCCGGTTCCTCTGTCGCTTGCCAGGGGAAGCCCGTGGCCGCCCCAGCCTCATCCCCTCACATGGAAATCCGGCTCAGCCGCCAGCTCCAGCCTCTCTCCCCTTGGTTTTTCCTCCTTTATTTTGGAAAGGGGGGGTTGGGTTCTTGATGTCGGGAATGGGAGGTTTGCAGAGGGTTGGGCTGGGGAGAATGATGGGAGGTTCTGGGAGTCAGAGCAAGTCGCTGGGATTTTTACTTGGTGGTGCAAAATGCCAGATGGTAAGGAAGGATTTGAAAAGGAAGGGAAGAAAAAAAGAAGGGAATAAAAGGAAGAAAAATGGAAAAAGAAGAAAAAGGGTAGAGAGGGGGGGAAAAAAGAAAAATAAAAGGAAAATAAAAAAGGAAAAAGAAAAAAGAAAATGAAAAAGAAAAAAAGAAAAACACAGAGAAAGAAAAAGAATTAGAAAAAAAAAAAAAGAGAAAGAAAAAAGGTATAAAAAGAAAAAGAGAAAGAGAAAACAAAAAGGAAAAAAGAAGGGAAAAAAAAAAAAAAGAAAGGCTGGAGGCTCACAGCAAAACAGATGCTCAGTCTGAGCCTTCCTGGGCAAATTCCCTCTCTGGGATGAACCATGTTCCACTCTGGAGCAAAATTCATGGCCGGATGTACCATGGAGTGAGGCTCCACATGATCCCAGTCCCAGCCAGCAGTTGGACGTCGACCTTGGGGCTCTGAGGGGAGAGGAAAACCAGCCCCGCAGGAGGCTGGAAACAGCTGAGGTTAGGAGGGATCTGGAGCAATCCCAGTCTCCAAATCCCAATCCTGGTGCAGACCTGCCTGGAGCTGTCAGTACAACAGTGCCAGGGCACCGATGGTCACAGCTGTGGCCATGGGGTTGTTGTCACCACCATGGCGACCTTCAGCCGACCCTCCAGCCTCACCCCAAGTGAGCAGCACAGGGCCAGCACGGTGCTGGTGTGAAGCGACAGCCTGGCCAGTTCCCCACACGCTCACATTTTTCTTTACTCATTTTCCGCCTGACAGGTTGGGATCCTTCTTCCTTCCTCCCTTCCTTCCTCCCTCCCTCCTCTCCTGGTCTTGGCCTGAATCACTTCAATTCCAATAATAATTAACCATTCCAATCATTACTGCAACCGCTAATATTAACCCTCCCTCCTTCTCCCACATCCTGTTTGTCCCCTGCCTCAGTTTCCCTTGAAGTAGGACAGAAGCTCCACCCCTGCAAGGAACGGCAGGGAGCAGGTGCTGTGCCCTTGGCACCCTCCAATGCTGATGCCCCAAGGGGTTCATGCTGCTTGCAACAAAAATAAAAGCAAATAAAAGCTCTCCCATGTATGGGAGAGGGAAATGGATCCTAATCTCAGTCCTGGATCTGGTCTGCATCTTGTGATGGTTGCTCATGGATACAGTTGGATGCATAAGGCTGCACTCCCTGGGGAATGTGACAGGGATGGCTTGTGGTCCCCTGGCACCTGCTGACCCTTCAGCCCAGCAAACACACACCAAACCTGGTGGCAGGACCTGGCACTCACCCAGCAGCTTGGAGCTGGAGAATCCACTGGGCCAAAACCAGGACCACTCTCTAGCTGTGCCTCAGTTTCCCCACTGTAGAGTGGTCCAGGTTTGTGTTGTCCACAGTATTGATGCTGGGAAGTGCCAGCCCAGGAGCATAGGAATGAGCAGGCTCATATCCCAGCCCTAGGATCCTGGACCTCCTCCCCAGTGGGCCTCTCCAACCCCAACAGAACTGGAGACCCCGAAGGACAGCAGCTGGTCGTCACCCCCAGGACATTCCCAGCTCTTCTGAAAGTGCCAGTGGCTCCAGCCCCTCTGGCTCGTCCCTGGTCACAGCCAGCTTTTCTACTGGGAAAACTTTTGGCAAATTCACGATGCCACATCAAAAACCAGGAGGCCTCAGCTGCTGCAGGATAGCTGCTGACAGCAAAGGACAGACCCTGGCACCATCCCATGCCTCCACCCTACCCCTAACTCTCTTCCTGTCCAGGAGGAGATGGGGCATTGTCCCAGCGTCCCCACCATGTCAGATATGGGGGACACATGCCTGCGTTTTAGACGAGTACTATTCAATTATCTGGTGATTCCAGAGACATCCCCAGTCCCAGCCCCACTGAGACCCCCTCACCGGGATCCATGGTTATGGAGGGCATTATCCTGTCCCCCTTTTGCCTTCCTGTGGCAACTCCTTCACTTTTGGGGCAGCCAATCTCATGACCCAGCAACCACCAGCTCCTCACTGCCATCACAGCCAAACCCCTCAGATATGGGCACCCCACGGATGCCACATTTCAGCATCTGCCCCCAGACAGATCCATCTACCAGAGCCAAACCCGGCTGTGCCACTGCCGGGCTCTGCCCTAAGCCATCCCCTGCCGGCAGCAGACAGCTCGGTAATGAAGCGTAATGCTCCGACACTCCCCTGAGTGACAGTGGCCAGCACCGGCTGGGTCCCCACGGCTCAGCACGGCCTCCTCTGCCTGCCACGGAGGGGGTGAGCATCCCCCTGCCACAAACAGGGCTGGGGTCTGCGGAGTGGTCACCTGCTAGGGGGGTGCTGAGCAAAAATCCCCTGGGGAAAAGGAAAAATAAGAATAAAATGGGGTTGAAAGAAATAAATCAAGTAAAAAAAATATAGAGAAAAGAAGGTTGAAAATAATAAATCTAGGTTTGATGCTGTGTGGTAGATTATTTTGGTATTATATATTCCCCAGCTTCAAATCCTGAAGACAAATACTGGGGCAGGTGAAGTGGGAAGCAGATTTCCAAAGGCCTTCTCCCAGCTCCTGGTTATTGACTCTGTCAATCACGGTGGGCGCCATCCCCACCTTCGGCACCCTGCAAAATCAGTTCCTTTTGTTCCTGCTGAAAAACTGGAGAGGGGGAAGAGGAGGGGAGAGGAATTTGGGGCAGGGAACTTCCAAAAGAGATGATTAAGGAGTTAATCTGCCTGAAATAGATAAGGAGCTTAGAGCTGCTGGTATTTGACTGTCCAAGTTTGGATTCAGCGTGTCTTAAACACTGGCTGGAATGTACTTAGATATGACCAAAGTACATGTCCCCCCGAGGAATTACCAGGTTGCCAATTAGATTTGCTTCCCAGATTCACTCAAACCTTCACAAGCTTCTTCAGAACAGGAAAATTGCTGCCTGTCCCTGGGGAGACAGCAGAGCAGCCGCTGCTGCCTGGCCCAGCAGCCAGCACAGCACGGCATGGCATGACACAAGATCCCAGTGGGCAGCCACAGGATTTGCAGGGATGCCTGTGCCAGGGTATGGGGGCACCAGGCATGGCCTGATGGGTGCTGCTGGGGGAATTTGGGTGGTTTTGGGTACTTTGGGTGCCGGTGTGAGCCTTGCCATGGTCATGGTGCCAGTGCGCTGGTGAGGCTCTCACCAGAGCAGGCTCAGCATTCCATGGGGTTGCAAAACCACAGCTCTTCCTACCTCCAACCAGGCTCACAGTGCTGCCACACACCCAAATCCAACCTAAAGCACCCCAGCTCAACCTCCAGGCAGGGGACACAACACAGAACAGAGCCTTGATGGCACGTGGGGAAGGCAAACAAACACCGAAACGTCAACAAACCCCAGTGATGAACACCTGGCTCCCGGTCCCTGTGAGCACCTGGCACACCACAAACTCACCACAACCCAATGCTCAGAGCAGTGAGACCCTCTGCCCATGCCAGGGCGAGGGTCACCACTCAGGGGCCACAACAACATCCCACACCGGGACGAACCTCTGCAAAACCCCCTCCCTAGCCATTTATTTTAACCACTCAATTCCCATCCTTGTTATTTACGGTGCTTCTTAACATAATGGTCAAAGTAATGAAGTCTGAGGGGCCTGCATGACCAACACAGAGGTAGGATCATGATCGGGGATCCCACCACCAGCTCCCACATGCAGGCACCAAGTTCCTTTCCAATCTTGGGCTGTATTCACTAAATCCAAGCTTGGTTTCTCTGCTGGCATCCCAACCCCATGGGAAAGTGCTGGGAGTGGCAGCTGGTCTCACCAGGCCAGTGTCGGCATCGTTGGAGCGGCAGTGGAGCTGTGATGGAAAGTTGCTGGAACATCAGCTTTGGATGCTGAGTCCTGGTAACAGTTGCTATGTGAAACATTCAGAGGTGGAATTTACTGTCACAGTTAATAATAGATGAAGGTTTTAGAATTTTTGATGCTTTACATTTTAAGCTGTTTGATTTATAATGTTTCAGAAAAGGGTGGGGGGAGGCAGGAGCTGAACAGCAGCACAAGGTAAACAAAGCAAGTGGAGAAGTGGGCAAAGGGCTTCCATCCATCCATCCATCCATCCATCCATCCATCCATCCATCCATCCATCCATCCATCCATCCATCCATCCCTCTGCTCACTCCAGGGATGTGCTGAGATCCCTCATGGTCAACAATGGGATGGGGTCTCCCCACAAACCACCAACACCAGTGAGCACCTTGGTGGAAAACCACGGCACGACTGGGACACAGCCCCTCAATTCCACATCACACTTCATTTTGGGGGGTGTTTTTTTGCCTTCAATTGCTGCATCTCTTCTCCCTGTTTTCATTCCGGCGGGTTGCTGGGTTATTTACTTGCTGGTGCTCCTCTCTCCTCTCCCCTCTTGCAGGTGTATTTCAAGTAGCTCCGTAAATAGCAGCGCACGGCGTGCCTGCGGTGGAGCACGCGGGTCCTGCTGATTAGGAACATGCTGCCAAAAAAAAGAAGGGTCTCACTTCCCTGCCGAGCTGCCACCCTGTTCCCACAAAGAGGTGCCAACGTCCCGGCATGTGGGGATGCTCCAGCTGGATCCCAGGGGGATGGTGTGTGCGAAGTCCACTCCTTCCTGGAAAGGAGCGGTGAGCACAGGTTCCATGTGGAACCTTGGTGTCTCATGGTCTCCTTTGGGCACCAAAGCCCTGTGATGGCTTCAGCTCTGGCACATTCTTCCTGCTTCTCCCAAACGCAGGAGCATCCCAACATTCCAAATATGTGTGTGGAGCATCCCAACGCCTCAGCTGTGTGGTCAGGAGGATTTAATCTCAGCTAAGTAGGGCTTCAGGTCATGACATGAGAAGCAGAGGCAGACTCCACACTTCCTCCACCAGTGCTGGGTACGCAGTGACATCTTGACAAAACTGGGAGGTGGGATGGAATAGAGGAGGTTCCTCTCTGGTCTTCCAGACCAAGAGAGGTGACACAGTGCAGAGAGAAGATACTTTGCAATGCTGTTGGGAGGACGTGGTGACTGGAGCTGGGATACTGGAGCCTCCAACATCTGGGGACGTTCCAGCCCTAACCAGGTCCACAGCTCCTGCCAAAGCCCTGGCTGCACACAGGAGCTCCCAGACCCCAGGAGGCGGCTGAGGTGCATCCCCCACCACCAGCACCCTCCAGCACCTCTGGAGCCCCTGTTTCCCCCAGGATCAAAGATTCCCAGGGTCCCAAGCTGAGCTGCCCCATGATGTCTCAATCAGGGCTGTGCATGGCCCCATTTACATACGCACATCCCGGCTGGAGCCGAGTATAATTTCCTTATAAAGCGGCTTTGACACACGGGGTAGCTCGCCTTAATGAGGAGTGTTATTCCACAAAGATCCGTTACTAATGGGCTTGGGGCAGGCAGCGCCCGTGCACTCAGACTCCTGCTGCCAAACCCAGCACCACACCCACCCAGATCTCCCCACAGACACAGCATGTCCACCAGAATTACCCCACAGCTGAGCCAGTGCTGGCACCCTCTGGCTTGGTGGGATCTCACCCTGATCCCAGTAAGATCCTGTGCCTTTGCCAGCTGCCTCTCTGCCTTGCATCAAAACCCACTTGGAGACCCAGAAAGGCAACCATGAGGCATGCCTTGGCACGGAAACCACTCAACCCTTCCCAAAAACCAGCTCCGGGGAAGGAGATCGCAGTCAGCACAGCACTGGAGTCCCCTGGTGTGCACAAGGTCCCTGAAACACCAAACCATCCATGTCCCTGTCTGTGCAGGCACCCGCTCTACAAAGGCACCGCTCCTGCCTGGCACCGGCTCTGCCAGTGACCAGCCCGTCATTACCAAAACTGCCTAATTAAAAAACATATTAAAACGCACGACTCCCCCAAGAGCAAGTCCCTCCCTGCAGAGCCCCGACAAATTCAATGCACAGGTTCATCCCCGGCACTCCCCCCGGGCTCCCCCGGGGACCCCCGTTAGCAGCGGGTGCCTCGTTAGCCGGCGTCGTGCAACTCATTGGCGGCGTCGAGCAGCTCTGCCCCAGACACCTTCTCCTGCGACCGGAGGCACGCTATATACCAGGGCACCGTCACAATATATTAAGACGCGGCGTTAAAAATAAGCAACAGCAAAAATAAGCAGGAAAATCGTGGTCCCTGCCTGCCCCTGCCGGCCTCGCACCGGCGGAGCTCCCGCTGCCGCACGCGAGCTGGGGAAGCACGTCAGGAACGAGAGGGTTTTGCTCGTTTTTTTTAAAACGACGTGTTCTTCCCTTCCCTCCACCCCCATTTCCAGCCTCTCTGAGGAGCGAGCCCTGCGGTGACACACAGGACTTGGTGACAAATCATCCCGGGGGTGGGCGGTTTCTCTGCATGCTGGTGGTTCCGGGCACGGCCACAGCTGGCGTGAGGCCCTGCCTGTCCCTCTGGGGCTGGAGCGGATCCTTGCCCACCCCACGCAGCCCAGGATGGGGCTCTGCTGCCCAATGGGGATACCCCAGGAGCCACAGGCACTGTTCCGTGTGCCCAGCCACGGTGTGTGCCGTCAAAGGACAGATGAGTTTTGGCCAGCCCTGTGTTAGACACGACAGCCGGGCTGGCTCCCTGTGGCTATCCCCATTCCCGCAGCTCCCCAACATCTGCAAACACCCCATTCTCCCCGCTTGCTGCTAGCCAGGCACATCAGTGCCGGTGTGGCACTGCCCATGGGATGGGAGCTGGGAGAATCCTCTAGCCGGGAATGCGTTTCAGAGCACCTGGAGAGAGGGCAAGAGGCTGCCCGCACTCCTCCCGATACCTGCACCCCGTGGGGTACCATCCTCAATGCCTGATTCCTTGGGGCTGTCGGAGGCACCAGCAGGGACACAGCCCCTGCTTGTCTCCGTAGATGAAAGAGCAGCTCCAGGCGCGGGGACGGCTCTGTGCCTCCAGCCGAAGGCGTGCGGCCGCCCTGCTGCCTCGGCTGCGGCTGGAACGAATGCGTGCACATACCTCTGCCCCGGCACGGGTGTTTGCTCTTCTCTTCCGCGGCTGTGATTGATTAAAGGATCAGGGACATCTGAGAATGGAGGCAGCAGCGGCAGCAGCAGAAGCAGCTCCCTTTGGACTTGGAGAGCTTCCTTGCCTGCTGCTTGCTGCTGCCGTTGCCTGTCAGGCAGCTTTTAATCAAGGTTTGCTTATATCTGCAAAGGCCTTTCCCAGAGGGATGAAGGGAGGAAAAGAGGGGGGGAGAGTATATTAACATGCCAGCCACCCTCCCTCTCCCTCTCCTTTGTTTATGGAGAGGGTCAGTGCTTGAAAATGGCTGGCAGGGACTGGGAAAGGTGCTTTGGGGGTGCTGGGGGTGCTGGATTGTGGTGCAGCTCTTGGCACATCCAGGTCTCATGGCATAGTCAGGGGTAGGGAGGGTATCACACTTGGCTGAGATGTGCTCAGTAACAGCACCAGTGTGTGGAGGGAGCAGGACCTGGGGACCAGGGCTTGGTGGCTTCCTCCGGGTGGCCCTGGATGCCTGCCATGTCCCCACAGGCCTAGCAGGGAGGGGACCAACCTATGTACCCCCAGATCGAGGTGTCAACCCAGAGAGACGAACACCAACTATGTGCTGAGACCAGCACTGTCCATACGCCAAGACCACTCAGGCGGAGGGAGCCCAGGCCCCTCCATCCCACCCCTGGCTTCACGGAAGGTCAGGGTCTCCATCCTCATCCTACAGCCCACTGGGACTGCAGTCGGGATGGCAACATCACAACATCCCTTCTCCCTTCTGCAGGGTGGGCTCTGGCAGTGAAACCAGGGCTGAGAGGGACCGACACCAGCCCCACACCTGCTCCAGAGCTAGGTCTGCCCCATGGCACTGGGATTTCAGCACAGCACAGGCTGGGAGCACCCCAGCATCACCCACCACAGCCACCACGGGAGCTGTGCACACCTGTACAAGCAGTGTGGGAGGACGGGTGACCCCCAGCCCTGTGTCCCCTCATCAAACACTGTCTCTGCCTCCACTGCCATTCCCGCACATCACTTTGGCTCTCCACGTTATCTTATTGCTCGGCTAATGACCTGCTAAAAGTATTATGTGAAAAACCACGCTCTTAGCCAGCCATTAGACTGGTTAGGACCAGCGGGTCATGCTTTATTGCTTTAATAACTGAGTTTATGAAAGGTCGTCTCATAACTGATAACATGCATAATTTTTGTAACTTAATTAATGCTGCTAATATACTGGAGTCGCCATCAGCTGCTGGTGCAACTGATGCACAGTTTTGCATCCTGAGCGGGGCTGGGAAGAGTATCCCGGGCCAAGCTCTGCCTGCTGTCCTTGCCAAACAGCACCCACAGTGGGAACACAGTTCAAATCCACACCCAAACCCCACCGTGCCACTTTTCCACACTGGAGCACCCCGTTCGGAAATGCTCCAGCAGAGACAGGGATTGCTGTGAGTGGGCAGAGGGAACTGGGAACGGATCCAGTTCCCAACCCCACAAGCCTGAAGAGAAGGGATTTCTTTGCTTCTACTCTGCTCAGCCCATGGAGAAGCCAAGGGCAGATGTGGGACCTGCAGTCAGGGAGAGTTTCACCTGTGCAAGAACCAAAAACCTCTGAGGGATGGGAGTTGCTCCAGCAATCCCATACATCTCTGATTGAAGTTACAAAAGAGCAAAGGAGTTTTGCCTTGATGGAGGATTTGTGGCTGTGCCCCAAGAGGGTTCCCCTGAGAACCCCCAGACAGACCCTGATCCTCTGATGATGCTAAGGGCAGCCAGACTGGCATGGGGCAGTATCCTGCTGGAACTGCTGCCTTTCTTCCCAGCACTGGGTTTTGAGGACAACCTCCTTGACAACAATTCTGACAGTATTTTTCCAGAATTTCTTTTAAGAACACCATCCTGTGAGGGTGGGCAGACCCTGGCACAGGTTGCCCAGAGAAGCTGTGAATGCCCCATCCCTGGAAGTATCCAAGGCCAGTCTGGACAGAGCTTGAAGCAACCTGGTCTAATGGAAGTTGTCCCTGCCCATGGCAGGGAGTGGAAGTGAATGGGCTTTAAGTCCCTTCCAACCCAAATCATTCTATGACTCTGTGACAAGTACACATTTTTCTCATTAAAAGGGAAAAAATACAAAAGCAAACAACTTCTCCCCACTGCCCGAGTGCACACCTGGGGGGCTGAGCATCCACGGGGGAAGCTGGGAATCAGAGGCATTTTCCAGGCAGCAAAAACAGGCCCTTCCCTTGCAAAGAAAAAAAAAAAAAGAAAAAAAAAAAAATCATGTAAATAGGAGCCCAGGTGCATGCGGTGTGAGAGTCCCTGATATGCTGCCACCAGCAAATCTGGTGAGCTGTGAATCCCCGGCACCGCGCATCCAACGCTGCAAATCCGAGCTGCTCCAGTCGCCTGCTTAGTTTTGCAAATTCTTTCCTGCTGGCTGAGAAAAGCCAATATGTCTGCTGCTCCCGCTCCAGCGCAATAATTGTTCAGCGCTGGTTATCATCCTGCCAGAAAGGCACGAGCTACCGCTGGGGCACTCTGCTTGCTGTAAATGCAGCGAGATGATTTCCTAGCAAATGCAAGTTTTCCAAGGAAGTGGGTGGAATCTGCTTGTCTCTGATTAGACAGCTTGGGTTTTTGTTTTCCTGGTGCTTTAGAGAGAGAGAGAGAGAGAGAGAGAAAAAAAAATAATAAAGGCATAAAATATGTGGCTTTGCATCCCCTCTGCCCTGAATCGCAGGCTCGCATGCATCCAGGCGATGGTCCCCTTGGGACACGCAGCTTTGCCCACACTCTGAGCAATGATCCCGTGGAATGAGGCTATGATCTTTCATCAATCATTGCCGAGCGCTTCTCCCTCCCGCGCCCGCTCCCCAGGCTGTGCCCGCTGTGAGCACACAGCCCCACAGCTCTGCTTCCCCTTCGTGCCTCCAAAAATCAAGGGGTCCAGGCTTGGCCCCCCAAGTGCTTGGGGGGTCAGGACTCTGCTTGAGGACAAGGGGCACAGGGCAGCTCCTCTTTCACCCTCCCAGCTCAGCACAATCAATGGATGCCTGGGGGAGATGCAGGATACTGGAGAGGCTTGCAGGACCACAGGGTGAATCCCAAATTCTGGCGCAGCAACCAGACTAACCAAGATGCTGTGAGGGAGGTGGGATCAGGACAAGCCCTGAGGCTGTGGAGAGACAGGTCTGCCTCCCCGCCCTTGCCAGGGGAGGAAAAATGACTTGAAATTAAGATTTCCTGATGTTTGGGGGCTTGGAGACCTTGACACCCCCTGCGTCCATCTGGCTCTTCCCCTCTTGTGGCAGCTCACTCCTGCGCTCCTGTCTATCCGTGAATACCAATTATGGTTTAGGAGAATGTATATCTGAGATGTGCAAATACAAAAGGCAGGAAATAAAAGTCATCTCTTACTGAAGAGGAGAGGTAACCATGACTACCTGGGACCTCATTTAAAACTGTGCCGGCCGCAGGCTAAAAGGCAACGCTTCCTATTGTTACACACGTTTACGGAAAGCTTTGAAAACCCGTTTTCCCCCCCAAAACCAGCTGGGAAGTAAGAATAAAAACGAGAATTGGAGGCGGGGGAGGGAGGATATAGAAGGTATTTATTGGTGTTTGTGGGCTGGTTTTGCATCCCACCTGCATGAAAACAGCCAGCGAGCTGAAACTTCAAATGAGCAACTCGGAAGGAGAGGGAGCGCCAGCGGCTGAGGCATCGCAGCTCCAGCGCCACGTGGCAGCCGGCCGGGAGCCCGCGCGGCACGGGCAGAGCTGCGGCTCCAGCGCTCAGAGGGGGATGCACCCCTGGAAGAAAGTGGGGTGCGAGCAAACCTGTACGGGCTCTCCATGCTGGGAACACCTCGCCACGCTGGGCTTGCTGTGATCTCGCGTGTGGTAGCTGCTGTTTGCATGCCAGATCCTGGAGCCTGCAGGAGGGATACCCAGGATGGTGGGGGATCACCGGGAATTGCTGGTGAACCTTTTCACCAGTCAGATCTGTAGGGCCTGCACAGAGCCGGAGGACAACGGCTTGTTGTCCTCAGCAAACACATGCCATTGCTCCGACACGTGTAGCCACAACCTGTCCCAGCCACAAGCTGTCCGCCAGCCACCAGCCTCGCCGGGACCTCACAATGCTCTTGAGCTCACAATTACAAGGCCAATGACCAGGCAATTAAACTCATTTTTGGTTCAAAGGCCGTCCCACCTGGCACACACAGACAGCAGGAACCACCTCGAAATCACCACCAGATGCTGCCTTCTCAGGGATCTGTGTTGGGCACCAAGAGGCATCACTGTGGGTGGAGACAAACGTGGTGCTCACCTTTGCCCTCATCATTCCCGGGCACCTGCCACAAGCTCCCACTAGCCAAGCTCCCCCCTGCCCACTGCTGGCACAGCCGTGGCCCTCAAGCCCCCCTGCCAGCACTCTGGACCCACACCTGGGACCACACAACGGGGCTGCAGGCAGGAGCCCGAGCCAGGAATTATGGTCTGTACAAAAGACAATGACAGTGAATCTTGTTACTGGCTTTTCAGCAAACGTAATTCCTTTTTATTAGAAAATTAAAGGGTATGAAAAGCTTTCCAAGGCTGAAGAGCTGAAATGTGCTTTCATAAAATATGCGGCGTCTGATAAAACGGATTTGCTTGTCTGCCTGCCCCGTCCCCCTCCCCCTCCTGGCTATTATTCCTACTGGCAAGGTGATGCCTTTTGCCAAAACACCGATCCTGATGTGGCCAGCAGAGACTCTTGGGGACCAGCACTGCTCCTCAGCATCCCAGTCATCCCACCATGAGGGATGCCTGCAGCCTGCACCCATTTGAGGTTGGGTTCGGGTTGGGTTTTTAAGCTAAATAAAACTCTGAGGGGCAATTTTTCCCCTCCAGGGTTGCAGGTGAAGGCTGACAACAACCCAAACCATTACCCCAAATGAAGCTGTGAGGATGCAGCAGTTGCCAGCAGGAGAAGGTGACGCCAGACAGAAAGGAATGGATTCCCCCAGACATCACACAAACAGCAACTATTAAAATCTTCCTGGGAAGTTCCCTCCTGAGAAGAAAGTCAGGTGCCCTCCCATGCCCCATCACTGAGCTGCGTGCGAGAGGTGCCGAGGGCCGGCGAGTTGCCGGCATCAGGCAGCGGGCAGCTAAGGTAACGTGAGGAATCTCAATTTCTTCCCTTTAATCGTTCTCTCTCTCTGTTTCTTTCATCTTTCTGATGGTCTGAGTCAACCTTCAATGTACGTGAGGGTAAAGATTCTTGCTCTCTCCCACTGGGCACTGTGGGGCTGGCACAGGCCAGGGACCACAGCACCACGGAGTGATGCTGGCAGACAGTGCTGCCTCTTCCATCTTTTGTGGGCAGAATGCCCCTTGCCAGCCCTCCATGGGGATCACAACCTTGGGGCTCAGCTTGACTCTCCAGGTTTTTTAATTTCCATTCCATTACCAGGTCAGTTTTGCCTCTGCAAGTTGCTGGGGTTGCATGGCAATGGGACGTGTCCGTCCCCACAGGGACAGTACAAAGGGACCTCACTGTGGCCACCATGTCCACAGGGCTGGCACCCTCTGATTGTTTGCCACCCTTGGCATGGCAGAAACAGGGGAAGTGAAACAACATCCCCTGGGTGCCATCAGAGAGATTGCACCTCAGCTGGTCACTGTCCCCAGATGACTTCAGCCCTGGCGATGTGACACAGGGGCAGGAGGCAAGGAGACAGCAGCACCACTGGCAGGCACCCACTGCAGCGTGCAGGACAAGCCACTGGACATGGGGTCATTGGGCTGGTGGGGACAAGGACAGGCAGATCCAGGCGTGTCCCTGCCACCATGCTGGGTACCAGCACTGCTGCCATGGGGAGACACAACTCCAGCGGCAACACCGTGTCCCCACATGCCCCCTCAGTTCTCTTGCAAGCAAATGTGCCATGACCCAGCTACAGCATCTCCTTCCCACCGCATCAGCCGTGGGTTCTCCGTGCCACTGTGGGCTCCCGGTGCCACTGGCAGTGCTGTGTGAGTGCTGCCCGGATGGCTATTACCACAGGAAGAGCTGTAACACTACAGCAAACCTCCCTGCTCAGCCCTGCTACAAATCAGGGTCAGGCGGCAGCGCTGTTAGACAGAGCCTGCCGGTACGTGCTCCTGCTCCTAATGTCCTCCCGCCACACGCTTAATGGGGACGCACAGAAGAGCGATGTGACAAGGCAGGGGCTCGGTCCCACTGCCCATCCGGGGGCTCCTGCCCTCAGAGCCGGCTCCCCACCACCGGCAGAGCTGAGGGTTAACACCAGGGAGGCACGGCCAGGGATGTTTTCTTCCCCGGGACTGCTCTGGCTTTACCTTTAACATCTGCAAATGTGGTTAAAAGTTTGCTGAGCCTATTTTTAGAGCCTCTCACCGCATGCGATTTCTCCATCGTGAGACAGGAAACACCGATGAGGTTATTCGCCACGGAGCTGCTTTCTCCTCCCTGGATGGCCTCTGAGCTCCTCTGGCCTGGGCAGTGCTGCCACTGCCACACCACCAGTGCCCCTGGTCCCCACCTCCCAGGGTGTCCCATGGTGGCAGCTACAGCAAATCCAAGAGCTGAAGGTGACAAACTGCTGGAAGATGCTGACCCTGCACCTTGCCAGCGCGGTGGTCACACCAAGGTCACCATCCATGGTCCCTAGGCAGTGGGGGGACAGATGTGTCCCAATGCTGTTCAGACCCAGGGACTTGGAGACAAAACCAACCCCAGCAATGGAAATAGAAAACCTTGAGGGTAAAACCAGGCCCCAGCATTGTGGACCTTGTCCACCATCTTGCCCCGTGCCTCAGTTTCCCCTAAGGAACAGTATTTTGCTTGGCTGCCCACTCTGGAGCAGCACTAAGGGCTTGGGCAGCTGCTGCACCTCCTTGACCGTGGGATGCATCGGCACTGGGCACAGGGGCTGCCAGCAAACAGACCCTGGTAGGGGTGTCCACTACCCACCCTCACACCCACCGCCCCCAGCGTGGGCAACTCAGTGTGTCCTCACCATCACACTGAACACAAAACCCTCTGGAGCCGAAGCAGACTCAGCTGCCCCATCAGGCTCTGGCCCTTGTCCGTGGCTGGCTCCGTGTCGGGGGCTCGGCAGCACGCAGGCGCGGCTGCGGCCGGGCGGCGCGGGTACCTGCTGTTTGAATGTCAACACCTCATTTATACATCTTGATTGGCTCTCATCAGCCATGCTGCGCTACACCTGATTGCTCCGAGCCGACGCAGGGTGCCAGGCTGCAGCGCCTAATTCCAGTTAATTGGCCCTTCATCCGAAGCAAAACAGAAATACAGGAATAAAGAAACAATAAAGCATCCTCCCCCGCTAAAAAAAAAAAATTAAAATCTTGGCGTTCTAGGGGTTGGTTTTATTTTGCAACCGTGAGCAGGCCATGCTGTGGGCTATGGGAATTCCTTCCCAGGAGTGCTGGACCCTGCGTGAGCTGGGAGATGCTTTGCCACCCCACAGGCTCAGCTCACTCGCGCTCCCCCTCATCCCACAGCGAGCCTGGGCTCCTGCTCCCGCCCGCTCTCGCGAACCACTGAGGCTGAAATTTCAATTAAGAACGAGAAATAATTACCCGCCGCTCCACATTTCCTCTAAAATGGTAGCCAATGCCGGCAAGCCGAGTCACCGCCTCCTGCCACGTCCTGGCGCTCACCGGCGGGCTGGCATTCGGATGACATTTCCAGGATAATGCCGGCCCAGCTGCTGCATGCTGGTGGCTGCTCCCCCAGCCATGCCGGGAGGCCAATGCTGGTGGATGCTTGGAAGAGATGCTCTCTTCCTCAGTGGGAGTGCGGCCGCTGCGAGCCCCTTGCTGCCCTGACTCAGCCTTTGAACCCCCTGCCCGCTCCCAGCCGTGCCCTGGGCTGGGATGCTGGTCCCCTGCTCTCCCCCTGGCAGAAGAGCTCTGTGATAATGACTTGGCTCATCTCCTTCCAAGCCACACGTCATGGGGAACCACCAGGCTGCTGTCCCCAGCAGCCGTGGTGCACAGGGATGGGGCATATGGGGATGTTCCCCTCACTCCAGGGAAGACACCGAAGGATTGGAATGTGTCCAGAAACAGGCAACGGAGCTGGGGAAGGATCTGGAGCACAAGGAGAGGCTGAGGGAGATGGGGGGGCTCAGCCTGGAGAAAAGGAGGCTCAGGGGGAAACTTCTCGCTCTCCATAACTCCCTGACAGAAAGGGGCAGCCAGGTGAGGTCAGGCTCTGCTCCAGGTGACAAGTGATAGGACAAGGGGAAATGGCCTCAAGTTGAGCCAGGGGCAGTTGAAGTTGGATATTAGGAAAAATGTCTTCACCGAAAGGGTGGTCAGGCATCAGACCAGGCTGCCCAGGGTATTGGTGGAGTGTTTATCCATCTTGGAAGTGTCCAAAAAATGCATGGATGTGGCACCCGGGGACATGGTTTAGCGGTGGGCTTGGCAATGTTGGGTTTATGGTTGGATGTGATGGTCTTAGAGGGGCTTCCCAACCTTCGTGATTCTGTGATTCAATGATTCCTTGCAGAAGGGCAGGAGCAAGAGGATGGGCAGCACCAGGGTGGGCAACAGCCTTGGCATGTGGAACAGCACTGGGAAAGGGCAGATGGACCCACTTTCAGGACATGTCCCTAGCCTGGGAACATCAGCAGTGTGGCTGTTATCTGCCTCCCCCATGAAACTGCTCCAGGCAGATGCCCCAACCCAGTGCTCACTGGGGCACCCCAGACTTGCCCACAGCTCCAGAAATCACACTTGCACCGTTTCCTTTTAGCACAGCTGGAAATAAGAGGAACAAACTCCATCGGGGTTGGAAAGAGCATAAACCCCAACCAGAGGATGATCTGGCATCCTACAAGTGTTCCTTCAGCTTCCCTGTTGAGACAGCCTGTCCTGGCTCCAGCTCATGCCCTGTTGGGGTGACACGACCCTGTCACAGTGACACAACCCCACTGCAGATCCCCACAGTCCTGCCCCGGAGAGCTGTGGGACATGCAAACCCTGGGAGAAGGTAGAGGTGGGACACTGACCTGGGCACAAAAGGCTCCTCCATCATGAGGATGGATGAGGATGAGGGAAGAATGAATAAGGATCCACACTGCAGCAGAACAAGCTGGTGTGGAAGATGTGCCATGTCCCCAAAACCAGACCCTCTGCCATAAATGTGGATGGTGTCTTATTTTCCCAGGATGTTTTCCCATTCCTCTTCCCACAATCCAGAGCTGGGGGGGCCACTGCAAAGCCTGCAAGTCCCGTGACTCCAGTGGCAGGAGATGCAGGAGCCCTGGGCAGCGATCACAAGAACGGGGAAAGCAGCAACCTCAGGTTGCAGATTAGCTTCATTTTACAGCCAGGGAGGCAGAAACCTCCCGTGGTTCAACATCTCGCTGGAGACCACACAAGGAGCCTGGGGAAAGCCAGGGAGAGGTCGCAGGTCTCTGCGGGGTGAGAGCATCCTCCTGCCAAGGAGGGAGGGAGGGAGGGAGCTCAGAGCCAGCAGGACCCCACAGCAGCCCCAACCCACACCCCAAACCTCACAAGGGGCCACATGCTGCACCTCTTCCCCCTCTGACCCCGAACTCCCACCGCTGCAATACCGGTGGGGGCTGCAGAACCCAGTTTGGTGAAGAGAGAGAGAGGCTCTTTACCCAAGTTTAAATGCACTTCCCTTGACTCGGTTCCCAGTTCAGTGTAGAGGAGACCCAGCTTGGCTGGCAGCCACGGCGCTCAGCTCTGCACGTCCCTGCCCAGAGACACATTCCTCAGCACTGCAGCTAAGTGCAGCACAGCCTTTGAGGCCTTCACCCCTCCTTCAATGATAATTTATGCCCTCTGACCCAACTCCCCCTTTTAAATCAGGCTGATCAATAGAGAAATCAGACAATCCTTTTAAGAAACTATCTCATCTGATCCTGCCAGCTAATGATCTCTCCTCTCCTTACAGCTGTTTGCAGATCTGTAGCCTAGGCTGCTGGGGGAAAGCGGGAGGAAAAAAAGCCACTGGGCCAAATTCCTCCTTCCCCAGTCCAAGCAGGAGCAGCAACTACACTGACGATTTGTATGGAAGCAAAACAGGAGATGCCAACTCCTGTTTTTTGGAAAGCAAGCCGAGCATCATGCTGCAGGGAAGCACTAGCTCCCAAAATCTGGTCCCTCATCCATCTCGCCACCAAACATGCTCTTCTCTCATCCTGGGAGCCCTGACAAAACATCCTCACTCTTCTTAGAGGCTCCAGCTGCCAGGTTTCCAATGCCTCCCCTTCAAAGAAAACCCAGCAACACAAAGGAGAAACCCCAAATCTGGTTCCTGGCTGAGCCATGGTCACGCGCACCCTGCTCCATGCACAGCCACAGCACTGCGGCCCATGGCTCCAAGGGGATGCCGTGAGCACTGGGATCTCCACTGCTTGGCTGGAAAACCCTCACCCCTCACAGGGTAGCAAAAACTCAGGAGTGTAGCCACCTTCTGCCCATGGAAGAGCGAAATTGGATCAATGGAAGAGGGAGCAATGTCCAGCGCAGCACTGGGAGCTGTGTGGCAATGTCCATGGAACAGCCTCCAGAAGGGCTTTAGTGATGGCAGCTGCATTTCCATTTAACTGGCAAAGGAACAGGGTTAACGAGCAAAGAGGGAAGCATCAGAGAACCTTTAAGTCTTCAAAGTAAATCAACTCCTGGAACAAATGCGTTGGTAGCCAAATGTCCCCTTCTCCTTTGTGTGCACAGAGATATTGACATTTATTATGATGCCCAAACCACCCAGAGGAAGGATGCTTTCCTCGCATCCAAGGGCCATTTCTCACCCTGGCACACTCACAGGGATTTCTCCCCTGCCAAGGCAGGGTCTGGCCCCCAGCACTCCCTCCTTTAAACCACCCAGGAGGCAGGATGGGACCATGTCCCAGGGATACTCAGCACCTTCCCACACCCACAGGGAGCCGGGGACCAGGCTCCAAGCCCGGGACATCTCCAAGGTCCCCCCCACCATATGTCCCCTCCCACCCAGCCCTTGCTCTGAAGCCCGAGAGCAGATGCAAAAGCCAAGGGGTCTGGAGGGCTGCGGCAGCACAGCATGGTGCAGGTCCTGCCACAGCAGTCACAGTGAATTACAAGGTATTAGAGCCCCGTGCTGCCGTGTCTCTGTGCAGCAGCAGTCACGGTGAAGGACATGCTATGATAGGACTAGGGTCTCCTCTGGAGATTCCAGTCACCGGCCTGGTGGAAGGCAGTGGTATGAGAGGCCAGCCCTGTTCTATAGATCATGTAGCGACAGGCATGTGAAGGACACGCTATTACAGGATGAGGAGTGCTGAGAGCCGTGGGGTTTGGGGAGGGGGGACGGCTGTGCCTCGCTGGATCACTGTGTGCCCACGCTTTGCGAGCCAGCAGCCGTGAACGTTTTTAATTATGCTTTCCTACTTTATCGAGCATCTCATTTTCATTTACACGCCGGCCATCTCCACCTGAGAACGTGGCCGCTGCCGTTCTTTCCCAGCACTGCTCCCATATCCCCTCACACATCAGCTGGAGGGACCAGTGGAGCTGGAGGTCCATCCTCAGCACAGGGAACCCATTTGGTGATTGACCCGCCCTGCAGCTCCCCTACACTCCTCACACAATGCCAAGGACCATACGGGAGCTGTGAAGAGCCTCCCTGATGCTCAGTGTCCCTCCCCATCAGAGCAGCCAATTTTAGTGGCTGCCATAAATGCAGCAGGAGCAGTGTCCCCTGGTGAGGCATCGAGCGGTGACTAAGAGCGGAGATGACAATAAAGCAGAGGAAGCAAGGTCTGACTGCAAAGCAGCAAACCAACCCCCCCCGAATCCTGCTCGGAGGCACTGACTGACGATGCCCCCCCAAAGCAGAGCCTGAGCCCTGTGAAGGAGGGCTGGGTTCTCTGGGGCTCAGGCGGAGCCCCAGCGCAGGCTTGGTTTGGGTGGAAATCCCATAAACAGGAGGGGAGAAAGGCTTCCCCCATCAGGACACCGGGACAGAGTTCAAGCCTCTTAGCAAAGCACACAGGGAGACTTGTGTACAGCCCCTGCAGATAAATCTACCCCCTTAAAGCGTTCTCAGTGGTAAATGTGGCAGAGACTGTGCAGGACTTGACAGCTCGAGGTGTATTTATGGTGCTTTGGCACCAGGGATACAACCAGTTGGGATTTTTGCTCGGCTCTACCACTTGGGCATAGCACAGCCACAACAAACCCATTTGAATACCTCTTGTTTCAACCAAGGCAGAGATCCAGCCTATTCCCTGCGGAGCAAGCGCCAGACCTTGGGCCAAATTAATCTCCGATGGATCTCCATCAACTTCATGGAGTTACAACTACAATTTGGCCCATGCCTGACACGTAAATCTGCTCATTTTTCATCCAAATCATCCAAATACCGCAGCATTTGTTAGCGCCGGAGAGGGGACGCATCCTCCGGGAGAGATCTCTTTGGATACCGCGCCAGCCCTTTCTTTTTTTTATTTCCTTTGCTGCCTGGGATAAAAGGCAGGCAAGACAGACTGTGGTACGTGTCTGAGCTGTTTGGGAAAGAAATAGGAATTTCCTCCTGCCATTCCCAGTCTTTTGATAGGCAGGTGGGATGCGAGCAGGAATAACTCAATCAAGACAGAGCAATTTTTAATTAATTTGTGGATCCCTTCACCGCCTGATTGCCTTGGAGACAAAAGGGAAGCCTTTCCTTTAACACTTGTGTGTGCCTGGTACTCTGAGCCTCCCCTTTTCACCGGCACATCTTTGGTCTTGAAAGCTGCACAAAAGGAAGAATTCCTTGATCTTTTGCCTTGGCTTTTGCTAAGACAGAGACACACATGAGGGGGAGCTGGGTTGGGGTTTTTTTTTGAGTTTCTTTTATATTTTGGGGGCATTATTAAAGCCCAAAATGTACATAGAGAGAGGTGGAGAAGGAAAAAAAAAAAAAGAGAAAGAAAGGGGAATAAAATCCCTCAAAGCTAAGAAAGGAGAGCATTTTCCGTCAACACCTTCTGCCCAGCCCGCTCCATCCCCAAGGGGAGGGAGTTGAAAGGTTCAAGCTACATCAAGTGGTGAGTAATGCAGCGGGAGGCTCCTGCTCGGGGCCGGGCTCTCGCCCTCCGCCACCCTTCCTGCCCCGTGCCCGGTGCTGGCAGGGCAGAGCCCAGCTCTCACCCTCCCCTTCTCCCCCCCACCAGCGACCACGGGGATGCGGGAACTTCCAAGGCAGTGAGTGACACCACAATTATCGATTGCCGGCTGCAAAGGCTTGCTCTCACCTCCCCCCCTCTTCTCACTTGTTTTCTTCTGTGCAGCAGTGCCAGCCTTCAGAGACTGCTGCTGTAAAAGGCTCGGATTGACGGGGTGTCAAGATATCCGCTGCCCCCGGCTTTTAACGTTCCCTTGCAGGGGGGAGCGGGAAGAGCCCCTGCACCGGTGAGGGGAGCTTGGATAGCTCCAAAAGAAAGGGAGGAATGAAAAGCCTCCCTCTCTCCTCTGTCGAGGAGATGCTCTTGAACCACAAGCAGCTTTTTCAGCCTCAGCTTGGCTGCCTGCGTCTCGGAAATCTCAAGATGCTGGGAAGGAGGAGAGGCGATGTGCCAGCCGGCCCCCGCCAGCGCCTGCGTCCTGCCCAAAATCAAGGCACCCAAAAAACCCACCACGCTCCCCAGCAGGTCTGTGGGGTGGCACACACACCTGACCACCCAGCAGATTTGGCAGTGGCCATTTTAGAGGTGGGGAAGGCAAGACACATCCAGGCCAGATGAGGTCACCCAGAAGAGGCTGCAAAAGGACTGGGACACCCCCAGCCTGGGCAAATCCTCTGCTGTTCAGCACTGATGGCACAAGGGGACCAGGTCAGAGGGTTTTCCCAGCAAAGACTGGCACAGCAGTAACTCCAGGTGATCCCTGGATCCCCCACCAAAGGCTGCAATGTCACCCTGCTGAGTGGCCCTGGGATTGTCCCCTGCTGGCTCTGTCCCCAGCTCAGCTGACCACCTACAGCAAGTGCCATCCCCGCCACAAAATGGGGACGGTCACCTGCCTGTGGAGGTGTTTGTTTGCAAAGCCTGGCGGCACCTTGGGGACTGTGGCTAAGTGTTACGTGCTGGAGCCAGAGGTCTGAAATTAAAGCTGGCTCCACAACTGTCAGTGTCGACACCTGGTGATGGGAGGAGAGGAATCGATGATGGAGAGTCTGTCGCTCCTGATGCATCGCTGTCAGGGTCAATACACAATTCCCGGGGAGATCAGATGTCCAGGTTAACTGCTTTGCCTCCGTGCTAAGCCGATGGGCTGGTGGAGCCCCATCCTGCTCACACATCCTCTTCCCCAGCCACACTCACCCCACAGCCACCAAATGCTACTGAGAGCAGCCCTGGGGCTTGTGGCTCTTTTTTTCATCCATGTAGAGCTCAAGTGTAGTTCAAATGGGTGCCGAAGGCTGTGAAAAGGACACAGGGACAACAACAGGGATCTGCCCCCCAGAAGCTCTTGGCTGCACCAAACCAGCCCACTGCCATGGGCAGCATCATCATGGGACCTCGTGGGGACACAGGCTTGGGAATGGCCACCACCTACGCTGGCCACCCAAGGGGGCTTGGAGGGGAAGTGGGGGTGATGAGATCTCTGAAAGGGGGAGCCCCGTCTGCCAGTCTCCCAGTCCCAAATTCCTGAGCAACAGAAAACGCAGGAGAGGAGGGAAACTCGCCTGGCACAGGTCCTGCAAGCTCAGTGGCTGTGTCCTGCTCCTCACCCTGGGTGCACAGAGAATCCACGTGGCTTTGGCACAACACCTGTCCCCTCCAGGTGACACCACAGACCCCCGTGGGACAGGAGAGCTGTGACAGCAGGGCTGCACTGTGCCCTCTGCACCAAGCAGGCTTGTGGCACCTCAAGGCACCCCAAAGTCATTGCAGTGCGCGCAGGCAGGAGGCAGAAGCCCTGCTTTGCACCCATTTCCATGTGCCACGCTGGGCAGGATCCGTCCCCATCCCAGGGGGTCCTGTGAGGACGAGAGCCACCCGCAGCCAGACTGCAGCGTCTCACCCCGACAGCTCCCGGGGGGTTTCAGCTGCTCATCTCCTCCTCCAGCACAGCACAACCTACCCGGGGGAGCCTGGTGTGACCCCCTGAGGAGGGGACCAGGGGGTCCTACCTGCCGTCAGCCCACGGAGCCTGCTTGGGGGGGACACAGCATCACACCCGGCGCAGCCAGACTTGCACCAGCCCCCCCCAAAAAATCCCAGGAAAACAGATCGCGGCATGAATAACAAAAGCAGCGATCAGTAAAGACTCTCCCAAGAGGCTGCAAGTTCTTCAATTAGAGCTCGCATTATAGGAATGAGAAACTCCACGCCGTCTTCCGTACGGATAACACTTTTTTCCCCCCCTCTCTTTTAAAGAATAAAGGGAGGGAGGCAGAGGAAAGGCTGCATCTCTAATGCAACAGACAGGTCTGCTGAGATTCACTTTGGCTCTTATTTTGACTTTCATCTAAAAGAGCTGCCCTGGGAATNGAAGCAAACAAACACAAAAGCAAGGCCAGGCAGGGCAGGCAGCGAAGGGCAGGCAGCGAAGGGCAACACCGGCGCGGTTTCGGAGCCGTTCCCTGGGGATTACAGCCTTCCCCAGGGCAGTTGCTCCATCTTTATTTCCGCCCAAATAAACACAATCCGGCCACGTTTGGATACCACCTCGGTATGCCTCACCTCGATGGCGCTTTTGGGGGGCCAGTGGGGTTTCGGGACCTCCTTCTGCTCTCCACACATCTCCCTTCTCCACACACAGGCATATTTCCCCCTGGTTTTATTATTTTTCAGTACAATTAGCTCCATTAACGCCACAACCGGCAAAGTTGGACGGGATATAATCACATACTTCAGGTTTGTTGGTGGTTTGTGTTGGTTTTTTTTTTTCGTTTCCCCCAGTGAGCTTCCCCACCCCGAGATCATTCCCCTGCCTTTGGGAATCGCCCCCCCTCGCAGCCTCGCAGCCGGGCGAGGGACGGACCCCTTCGCCTTTCATCTCACCACACTCATTCAAGCTCTGCTTCTGTCGTATAAGCAGTTTTCCAGCTCTTCCCCCCCCGCCCCGTAACACACCCGCTCTGCATTGCATCCTATTCATATGTTTTCAATCATCGCCGTTTCGTTATTTAAAACAAAAGCACACGGTCCCCCCCCCACTCCCGGGCAGCACTCCGAGCCCCCTCACCAGGCTCCACGGCTATTCCCTGGTTTGTTTGTTTATTAATGTCAACGGAGGGTTTGGAGGCAAAAATTGCCATGGGAGAAAGGGAGCGGGAGGTGAAAGTCCCACCGAGGGGCTTTCCAAAGGCGCAGCCAGATGTGCAAACCCCACGATTCCTTGGGTTATCTGCTAGATCCATTTTTTCCTGTCCCGCCAGCCACCGAATAAAAGAAAGAAAATCCATCAAGTCAGCGTTCTCACGTGCAGACAACGGCAAGGAGAGCCAGGCGCCCGCCCGCGGCACCGCCGCAACTTTTGGAAGTATAAAACCATGCACATCCATAACTCCTCAATTAAATAAGCCTTCCCGGGAAGACTTCCCTCTGCAGAAGCTTTCGCAGCCCCGTGCCCATTATTATTTTAACTTTGCAAAAGTAGGGAGTCAGGACAAGCAAAACGAATCCATCCCTTCCACACGCAAACATTTCCAAGTCTCAGCTGTATCTTTGTTCAGACACCCATCAATCGGCAAGTCAGGAGGGGTTTTGGACCGGTTGCAAATTTCTTTATTACTTCCAGAAAAGCAAAACACCCCCCCCACACACGCCCCCCGGCTCCTCCGTTGCTGCTGCAAATAGGACACACACACACACACAACACACAACACACACACACACAACACACACACGTACGTATAATCCCCCCTCCCTCCCCAAACTCCGCGATGCCGGCGCCGTGCATCCATTCAATCGCAACACCACACGAGTTGCACAAGAGAAAAATAAATCCGGAAAAAGCTCAAGAAGGAAAAAAAAGGAGAAAAAAAAGCACAAAGATGTAGCTTGCAACAATACCTGCGATGGTCCTCGCTCTCTCCTCTCTCTCCTGCTGGCTCGCTCTCCTCCTCTTCCAGAGCACAGTAGCCAGATTAGATCCTTAGAAAAAAAAATGTGAGAAATAGCACAATTCTCCTTTTTTTTTTTTTTTTTTTCTTCCCTTCTCAGCAGCCCTTCTGAGCTCCTTCACTAACCATTATTCATAGACCACTAGGGGATATAAGGTAATTAGAAACGGCCCTATAGCATCCAGCCTGAAAATGTAATGCCAGCGGTAGGAGTGGTGGAGGGCTCTGGCTGCGGGCGGCTCCGGCAGAAAGTGCTCGCTGGAGCTGGGGACCGAGGTGAGAAGTGGGGTGGAGGAGAGGGCGAGCGGCAGCGGGTGCTGGCAGCTCTCCCGACAGAGACCAGGGTGGCCAGGGACACCGAGCGGCACCGGTTTGGGTTGGGTTTGGGGTTTGGTTTGTTTGGTTGGGGTTTTTTTTTGTATTTTTTTTTTTTGTATTTTGGTGGGAAAGAGTCAAATTCTGCCGGAATTGCCTCTCCTAGAAAAGATTCTCCTCGAAAATGGCCAGGAGGTCGCTCTGGAAGTTCATGTCGATCGTCGCCGCCATCTGTGGGGGAAAAAATGGGCAAAAAATGGGCAAAAATCAGCAAAAATCGGCAAAAAACCACAAAAATATCAATTTCTGTTTTGCCACCCGTTTTTTGGAGATTTTTTTTGATGTTTTCTCGCTATTTTTTTGGAGTTTTTTTTAAATTTCTTACATTTTTGGGATTTTTTTGGACATTTCCCACATTTTTTTGGAGTTTTTTTAAAATTTCCTACATTTTTTGGGGTTTTTTTTGGACATTTCCCACATTTTTTTTGAGTTTTTTTAGGACATTTCCCACATTTTTTGACATTTCCCACATTTTTTGGGATTTTTTTGGATGTTTCCCGCATTTTTTGGGATTTTTTTTAGGATATTTCGAACCTTTTTTTTGGAATTTTTAAGGACATTTCCCACATTTTTGGGTTTTTTTAGGACATTTCTCACTTTTTTTGGAGGTTTTTAAAATATTTCCCACATTTTTTGGAATTTTTTAAGACATTTCCCACTTTTTTTTTTCAGTTTTTTTTGACATTTCCCACTTTTTTGGGTTTTTTTAGGACATTTCCTGCTTTTTTTTTTGAGTTTTTTTTACGTTTCCCACATTTTTTTGGAGTTTTTTTAGGACATTTCCCACATTTTTTGGGATTTTTTTTGACATTTCCCACATTTTTTTTGATTTTGACATTTCCCACATTTTTTTGGAGTTTTTTTTACATTTCCCCCATTTTTGGGATTTTTTAGGACATTTCCCATATTTTTGGGGATTTTTTTTGGACATTTCCTACATTTTTGGGATTTTTTTTGATGTTTCCCACATTTTTTGGGATTTTTTTAAGGACATTTCCCATATTTTTGGGGATTTTTTTTTGACATTTGTCACATTTTTTGGATTTTTTTAGGACATTTCCCATATTTTTTTTGAGGTTTTTTAGGACATTTCCCACATTTTTTGGGATTTTTTTTGACATTTCCCACATTTTTTTGAGGTTTTTTTGACATTTCCCACATTTTTGGGGATTTTTTTTTTTGACATTTCCTACATTTTTGGGATTTTTTTTGACATTTCCCACATTTTTCTGGGATTTTTTGGCTCTCTCAGATTTTTAGAAGATTTTTTTTTCTGTTCCAGGGCAATTTTTGGGGAATATTTTTGGGAATCTTTTGCCCAATTCCATGACTTTCCCAGAGATTTTTGGGGATGTTTTTCCCCTTCCCAAGAACTACTTTAGGGCAATTTTTGGGGAATATTTTTGGGGATCTTTTGACCAATTTCAAACCTTTCCAAGGGATTTTTGGGGAATATTTCTTCCACTTCCCAAGGAATATTTTGAGGATCCTTTCCCCAATTCCACGACTTTCCCACAGATTTTTACAAGATTTTTTTTTCCATTCCCAGGCCAATTTTCAGGGAATATTTTGAGGATCTTTTCCCCAATTCCATGACTTTCCCATAGCTTTTCAGGGATGTTTTTTTTTCATTTTTGAGGAATATTTTGAGGATCCTTTCCCCAATTCCATGACTTTGCCAGAGCTTTTCAGGGATGTTTTTTTTTCATTTTTGAGGAATATTTTGAGGATCCTTTCCCCAATTCCACGACTTTCCCAGAGCTTTTCAGGGATGTTTTTTTCCCATCCCCAGGCCNTTTTTTGCTTCCCTTCTCAGCAGCCCTTCTGAGCTCCTTCACTAACCATTATTCATAGACCACTAGGGGATATAAGGTAATTAGAAACGGCCCTATAGCATCCAGCCTGAAAATGTAATGCCAGCGGTAGGAGTGGTGGAGGGCTCTGGCTGCGGGCGGCTCCGGCAGAAAGTGCTCGCTGGAGCTGGGGACCGAGGTGAGAAGTGGGGTGGAGGAGAGGGCGAGCGGCAGCGGGTGCTGGCAGCTCTCCCGACAGAGACCAGGGTGGCCAGGGACACCGAGCGGCACCGGTTTGGGTTGNTTTTTTTTTGTATTTTGGAGTGGGCTCGCCGTGCCCGTGTGAGCCGTGCTGGGGCTGTGTGCGTGTGTGTGTGTGTGTGTGCGCGTGTGTATGTGTTTGTGCCAGGAATAGCAATCAGCAGAGGCAGCACACAGAGCGCAAAAATGCCATCATGCAGGGTCAACAGAAAGCTGCAGACNGAGAGGGAAAAGGAGGAGGCTGCTGCCTTCTTTATAGTTTTGATTTTTTTTTTCCTCTTCCAACCTCGTAGGATCAGATTAACCCCCCCTCTCCTCCCCTCCCCTCCGCGCACACACACACACACTCTCCAGCCCCAGCGATCCCAACCCTCCGCCAGCACTGCACCGGGGAGATGCCGGAGTCAGCGCAGGGTGGGATGCGGGTCTGGCCGCCGTGATGAGCTGGGTGGGATGAGCTAGGTGGGCTCGGCAGGGAAGCAGAGCAGGAGGGAGGCAGCGCGGGGAGCGGGGGGAGGTGGAGGCAAATGAACAAATCACACCTGCAGCTTTCTGCGTGCCGGAGCCAGCTGCAGCCCAGGCAGCGACCGGCAGGAAAAATCCAGGCGCGCGGGCTCCCAGCACCATCATCTGCGGGGATTTAGGTGCGCGGCGAGCTGATGGCAGCTCGTCGCCGGGAGCGATTGATTTTGGGGAGGTTTATTATTAGCAGGAGGGGAAAGGGAGGTAGTAACAAAGAGCAACCCTTCCACACACACTGATTTTTCCAAGGGGTACATAAAACCCGTCGCTGAGGCGAGGAGAGGGAGGCGATCTCCTCGCCAAGGGACGCAGAGCTGTGGTGGCCCTGGCACACCGGGCCACCCGTGCCCTGCCGCCGGCGGTGCCGGGATCGCTGCCGCGCAGCTCCGCGCCCCGGCTCCTGCCCGAAGGGCGCAAACGCCCAGCCCTGCCTCCTCCCACGACTCCGCTCTGAGCCTCTCGTTAATTGAACTAAAGCTGTTCACCTTGATAACGCAGCACGGCAGCAAGTTTCCGAGCCGTACGCGGGGGGCTGGAGAGCTATTTGATCCACTTCCAAGACGCTGCCTTTCAATTCAACCCCTTGCTCTTGAAGGATGAATAACCAGGCCCTCTCTTTTCCCTGTTAATTACTCGAGATAGGAGGCATCAAGCTGCAAACCAGACCAAACCTCATAAGGGGACACAGCACCTGCAAAAGCAGACTGCTTGTTCTCATCTCCTCCGTCCTTTTCCTCCCTATCCCTGTCCTCATCCTCATCCTTATCCCCATCCCCATCGCAGACCCAGCCTGGCTGTCTGTAGGTAATACACCTCAACATGCTCCCAGCCACCTCCAACTTCACACATGCCTCTCTGCAGGACGGTAAATCAAGCTGGGATCTCATGGCTCTCCAGGGACTCGGTGTTATTCCCCCTAATCACCAATCTGCCCTGCCCTTCACAGGGAAAAGCCTGGCACTGTTTGGTACCACAAGCCGTGACTGCCACCCTAGTAAAGTCAAGGTGGGATGGACCCAAAGGACGTCACCCCCAGCTTCTCCTCTGGGATTGAGAGAAGACTAAAGGATTTGTTATTTTTACACTGCAATCCAATAAATTCAACAATCTGGTCTGTCCCTGCTATTTCCCAGCTCTGGTACGTTTGAAATCCCCACCTCCAGGAGTCCTGTGATTTCTGGAAGACCTCAGCCCTGCTCTCCTCAAATCCTGACCTCACCGTAGTGGGGAGAAAAGTTGAAACCACAAGCCCCAGAGAGCCCCATATGCAAATTAAATCACCACCAAACACTTTGGTTATTAAACGCTGTTATTTTTCTGGAACCTTTATAGTTCTGCGCCTACAATTTATGGGTTCAAAAAGGCTGATTTCATGACTTCTCAGCATTTCTGAGGTGTCAACACCCACATCACCTCTGTTTGCATGACACGGTCATGTCTTTCTAAGCCCAACCACTGGCTGGGTGGGAGACCGCCACCTCTAACACCAATTAACTTTACTCATTAAAACCTCCAAGCTCACAGACGATGCTGCTGCTCAGTTGTGCAGATGGAAAAGTTGCCATCCCCTTGATAAAACCTGGATCCAGAGCATCCTGGAGCAGATTGCACCCTGAGCTACCTCAAAACAGCATGATCAGCATCAAAAAGCCTCTTCCCATCTTCCCTGCCATGAGAGCAGGGCTCACCTTGCTGATCAAAGTCAGAGGCTTCCCTGGACATAACCCTGCACCTCCTGCCCTGGAGAGGCTGAAAAATAATGACTCATTGCAATGTTATTTCTGGAGCTGCTAAAACAAAGGCACTCTGGCTCCCTTGGCTCCCTCAATGTCTCACCGCTTTGACCTAAATGATAAGGAATCCTGAGAAAAGGGAGCTTTTCCCCACCACTCTTCTCTTCCAGCTGGCCCTGACATGAGTGGCCAACCCGGGGTCCAAGGACCTCCCCAGTACCTACACGGGATGCTCTTTCTCATTCATTTTTATTTCATCCCTCTTCTTAGCCAATTTTCCCTCAGCCCCACTCCCAACCATCCCAGTGGGTTGCTCTCTTCCCCTGGCCCAGGTGACATCTTGCACCAGGTGTCACACACCCCAAATGTGCAGTGGCTCCTTGCCGGCAGGGAGCAGCAGCCCTGCCCCAGCTCTCATCAAGCTCTGTGCATCGGCTCTGAGCGGATCCGATGGATTTTCATTTCCTAACTTTGCCCTTCGGGCTATTTCTAACGAGCTTCCTCACGCTTAAAAAAAAAAAAATAAAATCCTTCATCTTGCAGCACGGTGTCAGAACAGCAACACTTGGGATGACTGTGCCTGCGAGGAGGCTGGAAATTAATTATATCACAGTGGCTTTAGGTAGGGATCCATCCACTGACCTCCTCGTCCGGCTCCCATCTGGGACCCAGGGAACAGCCAGAAATCCCCTCCCAGAGCAAACAGGCTTTTTTTGGCCTTGGAAAATGTTTTTTTTGTGGTGTGGTGCTTGGACTGTGCAGCACAGCCCTGGGTGTGGAGCTACCACTGTCCTCCTGTGACCCTGTGCCCTCCTCATACCCCACATCCCCAGCCTTGAGCCCCCTTGAGTAGCCTCTTCCTGCAGCACTGGGTCCATCCACCTTCCTGGACTCAACCCTCCCACTGGGAGGGAAGAATCAGTCCTGGGTGCCTTAATCTCCACTAATCAAATGTTTTAATGAGTTTCTCAGTGCCCAGCACATCCCACTTCCCACCACCACCCCCTCTGAGGCAGGCCCCGCTCCCGCGCCGTGCCGAGGCCCCTGACATCTCGAAGGCTTTCCTTGGTGGGAGAGCAGCGATTATTTCTCTCAAAAGGTCTCTTATAATGGAAACCATCTCTGCATCCCTCCTTGGTCTCCTCCTGCCGTGACCCAGGCTCCGTCGAGAGGAGCTCTGCTCCGAGGCAGCGCCGTGTTTCCATGGAAAGAGTGAATAGCAGAGTCTTCCCAGTGGTTTATTAGAATTCCTTTTACTTCGATGGAGAGTTTTAGAGCAAAGTAGAAAGGCTTTAATGTGGGGCTAATGGAGCCCCTGGGAAGTCCAGGAAGGAAATCTCCCCTGGAGAAGAGGAGGCGTGAGGAGAGGGAGGGCAACTTTCAAGACAAATTCCTGGACAGGTTGAAATTTTTTTGCAGGAGCCATCTCAGGCAGCGAGAAATGGAAATGAATGTTTGTTTTATTTTTAACAGATGTTACAAAAGACCTGCCAGTAATTCAGCGAACGATGCAAAACCTAGATCCCACTCACTTTTCCCGGCATGTCTTCCATCCCCTCCCTCTCCTGCTCAGTACAAACGCTTATTTGCATTTAGCAGATCACATTTTAAAAAAAATAAAAATATTAAGCAATAAAATAACAATCGTACGCCACTTCATTTCCTCCCTCCCTAAGGCTTTGGTTTCAGTTTAAATCCTTGGTTGGAGCAGCTATTAATTGTTTTTAATACATTTTTCTGTCTCTTCGCATTTCCCAAACCTATAATCTACTCACTCACTTTGGGGGCTGCCCTCTTGCCAGGGCCCCCATCCCTCTCTTTCCCTGCTGTTCCCTCAAGGAACTGCTCTTGACTCCGTAAAGTGTTTGGAGCCCCAGTGTGAAACACAGACTGCAGCCGCTTTTTGGGGGAGAAATGCAGAGATTTGCAGTTAAAAGCTGTGGAGATGAAAAGGGGAGTAGGCACAATGGGGGAATCCTAAAACCATCCAGCCAGGGGCTGGAAAAGCAGTAGGAGTGTGGCTCTCCAAAAAACATGAACACATAACACAGCATTTGGCCAGCCCACTGGGAACTCCAAAGCTGATCTGAAACTCACCATCATGCCAGAGGGGTATTTGGGATGAGATACAGCATTTGTGAGTGTCACACATGAAACATCAAACCTGGGAGGCAAGTGACAGTCATGGGATCCAGAATGGTTGGGGTTGGAAGGGACCTTAAAGATCATCTCATTCCAATCCCCCTGCCATGAGCAGGGACACCTTCCACTATCCCAGGTTGCTCCAAGCCCTGTCCAACCCGGCCTTGGACACTTCCAGGGATGGGGCAGCCACAGCTTCTCTGGGCCAGGGCCTCACCACCCTCATAGAGAAGATTTTCTTCTTAATATCCAACCTAACCCTGCCCTCTGTCGATGTGAAGCCATTCCCCCTTGTCCTGTCACTCCATGCCCTTGGAAAGAGTCCCTCTCCAGCTCTTTTGTAGTCCTGGCCAGAGGAGCCCTGAATCCCACGGATACCAGATTTCCTGAAAATGAACAACTTTGGCAGCTCTTGGTTTAACTCTTGCCTGCAAAACACAAGCTGCAATGGTTCCCCTTTCTTATGCCTAACTGTGGAATACCACTCTCCTCCTGAGCCCCAGCTTTCCAAAGAGCAAGATCCCGAGAAAACCTGGAGCGGGCAAATGCTGGGTGATTTTCTGCCCCGTTTCCTGCTAGCATGCACAGCCTCAAGTGGGGCTCAGTCCACAGCCCATGATCCCACACACCAGCGTGCCTTGTGCTCGATTCACACTCCACTGATGCCTCGTTTGTGGGATCCCAAGCGGGAAAGGAGGAGACAGACTCCAGGGAGCAGCTACAGGTCAGTACTGACACAAACAGGGTGTCCCTGCACCCATTATAAATCCTAAAATCTGCCTGATTTCCAGGCAGAAAATGGCATCTGTGTGCATTTCCAGGTGACGGAGGAAAACTGGCTGTTTTCACTGAGCTTTCTCCTCTTCCCGTTACAATCCTGCACCTGGTTAGCAACTGTCGGAAAGAGGTTAATCACAGTCCTTAAATCAGGAACCTTGTTGTGGTATGCTCGGGATGCACATCTGTGCTCTTCATGGCTCATCCCCGGCGGCATTTGGGAGAAGGCAATATGCCAAAAAAACCCCACCCCCAAATAAGCCACCCAACCCCCCTCCCAAATGAGTGACAAGCATCCCAGGGTGCAGGATCCTGCTGATTCCTTGAGCCAGCTCTGCAGCACACGTGAAAAGCTCATGATTCCCGCAGCCCCACCACAGCCATGGGTTAAAGGCATCTCGGATAACGCGGTGTTGGCACAGCCATTACGGGGTAGAAAAGGCTTTTGAGGGATTGGGTTTTTGCTCGCTGGCCAGACTTGTGATGGAAGGGAGGAGGCATCACCTGGAAATGCCTTGGGAGCAAACCATGAGGACCAGAGGTGGCCTCACATCCCAACCCAGAGCTCAGCCCTTGGCAGAGCGAAGGCTGGAGCTCCAGCAACCGCCAGCTGCCGAGCTTGGCTCCTGATTTCCAAGCATTGCAAAGTCTGGCCTGGCCTTGCTATTTCTAGGCCTGTCCCAGGGGATTACCCTGCCCTCCCTCTTTTGGGAAAAAGAAGCATTTTGGAGCGCTGGAGCCCTGGTGCTCAGTCGGGCCCCGGGCTGCTGGTGCGGCAGAGCCGGCGGCGCTCAGCACCGGAGACCGAGGCCGTTCCACGCACACGCACGTGCACAGCCCGGAAAATGGAGAGGAATTGATCCCGGAGGCAAATCTCTTTTGTTCTAACCCCGTTGCTGTAACTGGATCTCCCCAGGTTCCCGGCTCAGGAGCCGCGGCGGATCACATCGCTTTTCATGCCTTCTCCCATTGCCAGCTTGTCACATTCCCCCGTCGCCGGCGGCGGGGAGGGGACGGGCGGGAAGGGGAGGCATCGCTCCCAGCGCTTGTTTACCTCACCGCCGTGCACGAGGGGTGTACGGCGGTAATGAGCAAAAACCTGGAGGGAGCAGATTGCAGAGCCACGGCATGAGACCACCCCCACCTCACAGGCTGCCCCTTTNCCCCGCCAGGCTCCCCGTGCCCTGACATCCTCCTGCCTTTCCCCGCTGTCTCGTTCCGACTGCAGAAATGCTGATTCACAGAGCCCGGCGCAGGAGGCGTTCGGGAGGCAGAGCGAGCAGCACAACACCGCCCGAACGCACCCGACCTCCCCGGGCGCCTTCACACCGGAGACTGGCGACAGCAGAGTCGCTGCAGATTAATCCACTCTGCGCTTATTCCAGCACCTCTTTCCCAGCGACTCCCTCGCCTCTCAGCAAGGTGAATCCATCCCCTCCACTTCCCAGGAGAGCTCGCATGCGAATTTGCCTCCCCTTTCTGCACAGGGGAAAGCAAGGTGAAAGATTTCACGCGCCACGCAGCGAGATGCCGGGATAGCGGGATGGGGTGGATGGCGCTTCCCCAGGGAGGTACTTTGCTTTCCAAGTGGTAGGGCAAAGAGAACAGCACCCTGACCTGCTGCCAGGCATGTGTCAGACCTCACTCTTGGATGCTTTGATGCATCACCAGCAATCCAGACCCTGTCTCCTCCTTCCAGGGCAGCCAGTGCCCGGCGGCGGGGTCCGCACCCCGGCTGGCTCCTGGCATCCACCGCCACGTCAAGGGCGCTGCGCCGTGACAGCAGCCGGCACGAGCCGAGCTGCCCGCCCTGCCTCACCTCCCCTCTCCTCTCCTCTCCTGCCAGCACAGTGCAGCTGGTGCAGCAGCAGGGCTGAAATCCGAGACAGCAAAAAGGATGTTTTTTCGGGGCAGGCTGTAGGAACGGTGTCCCCAGTAGCCCAGGGCAGGCGAACGGCTGCGAAAGCAGGGGATGGCTATCCAAGCATTTTGCTTCTCCCAAGTACAGGTCTCGTCCCTCTGCGACAACCACAAGACACTGTAGGAGAGCTCGGGTGAATAGATCCGTCCCGTTTTACTCCATTTTGCATTCCGTAACCCCATTCGCTTCTTCCCCCTGAGGCCACTTCATCCCAAAGTCACCTGAGGTGCCACAATGGATGCAAACACTTGGGGACCCTGTGCACTTAACATCAGGGTGTGACACAGACCTTCCTGTCACCCTCACACTCCTCCCTGTGCCGTGTCTCCCTCTGGACCAGCTCAGCACTGCTCGGATCAGGTAGGATCCATCCCAGAGCAGGGAATGCAGGAGATAAACCCAGGAATCCAGGCAGGGAAGCCAAAATTGCATCCAGCTCGCAAGCCCATGGGAACACTCTGGATGTGTCTGGGGGCATCAGGGCATCAGGACACCCCTTGCCACCATCACACTGCTGCACCTGCAGCCCCAAGGCTCGAAGACCAAACCCACCTTTTATTTTAATCATACCATGGGTTTTTTGCAGGGTTTATCAAAGCTGTGCTGGTCCCCTGGTCCCCTCCTGCATGGGTGACTGCCTGCTCACAGCCAGTGGCCAAGCTGGGCTGCTCATCTGGCTCCCCAAAAAGCCATGGTGCATCTGAATAGATTTCCACCATGCAACTGTAAAGGCCCCAGTGGGTTTGAATAGGAGCCCCTTGAGGTATTATCTCAGCAGTGCCTCGAGGCAACCACCTGAATCCTTCCGTGACTGCTGCACAAACCTGGAATGTCTCCAGCAGCTGGGGATTATGGACAGACCTTGCAGAGGAGCCCCCAGACCACCACAGCCCAGCCAGCACCATCAGCTCTCAGATGCTTCCATGTGCGGCCAATCCTCAAAAAACAAGGCACGGTGATGCTGAGAAGACCAAAGCCCAGATGCCAAGGCAGGAAACCAAGCTGAAGTTTTCACATTAATCATATCGAGCTCTATTCTTTTTCATCTATTTCAAGGCAAGTCAAAAAGAGGTTCACACTCTCCCCTGGCAAACCACAGAGGATGACGTGAGCCTGTCTCTTGCATTGCAAGTAGAGTGTGTCAAGCAATTAGCAAGTCATCAGGAATTCAGATAGGGTGGGCAGGATACAATCCCTCAAAGCTCTGGCAGGAGCATTACCCACCCTGGAGTTTCCCATCAGGCATGGAAGGCAGCAGAGGGAGCAGGGGCTGTTGGTGAGCTCTCAGGAGCAGAGCAGACACCATGTGCCAGCAGAGCCTGATGCCATAAACCACTCCACGTTTAGCCTGTGCTGTAGCTCAGAGGCCCTGAGCACTCAACACAGATTTTTCCTCGCTCATTTCCAACCTCAGCAAGGTGGCCAGGCAATTCCAAGAACCCTCAGGCATCCTGCAGGCCTACTGGGTCAACCTGAGCATCCCACGCATGACCCATCCCTGGGCGTTTTGGCATTGCATCAGCTCTTGCTGCTGCCACCGGTTTCACTCCCTGCAGCTCTGACCGCACTGGCTTCCACTCAGCATCTTCCCTGCAGCCCAAATCCTGCTCTCCTGGAATCTAGTGGCAAAACCCGCTGCAAGAGCAGGAGCAAGCCTTCCATGCTCACGCTGGGATGAGATTTGCACTTTGGTGCCCCAGTGCTGCTAAACCCACACCACACCAAGCCGTGGCACAGCGCACAAGTGGAGCGAGATTGTCTCACCAAAAGCACCTTGGAGGGGAACTCAGTGGCTCGTAGCCTCCCCAGACACCTGGCTGGTCCCCATGAACACCCAAAAGAAAAGAGGGAGGATTATCCCAAGGTGTGAGCATCCAACCTGGAGCACACCTCCTTGAGCAGAAGGATCCGGCGTGCCCGGCGAGTGGCACAGGGGACGCCTAATCTGCCACCCGCCCTTTCTCCTCTCCATTGCCAAGGTAGCAGCAGACAATGCTATCTGCTGGGTTGTCAGCCAGCCCTCCTCCCGCCATCTCTTTAGCCAGAAAACTCTCCATCTGTCTCCAGATGGGGTGTTTCTACCACTCCAGTCAAACCGATTCAGAGTGGAACAATGATGCTTTGTTAACAAAACAATTTTTGTGTGTCAAGCCCTCCTTCTTGCGGGTTTCCCCCCACCCCCCAGTCCCCAGTGGGTCAGCTTTGTGTGGCGTCCTACATTTTGTTGTTTCTTTCACATTTTAAAGGCTCCGTATTTTAGTACAAAAGGTGCCTGCGGAGCAGCTTTTATCTGCGAGGCAAGATTTGACACATACGCAGATCACAATTGCGACAGGAGGTTCGTGATGTGGTGGTTAAGGGTGGTGTCAGGACCTTCAGAGTGATGAAGCATTATTTCCAGTGATTTTTGCCTCCAGGATAAAAATTAGAGCTGGTCCGACGCTGCATGTAAGGCTTCTGTGAGCTGGAATCCCCCAAGGGCTCATGGAAGGGGCAGAGAGAGAAAGTTTGAGCTTGCTTTGGTACAGAGCAGGCATCACCTGTGTCCACCCGTCCTTCTTGTGTCCTCCTGTGCAGGACAAGTCACCTCTGCCACTCAGGACGAGAAGGGATGGGTACATGGAGAAAATTTACGTGCCTGTGAGTAAACTACAACACTCTCCCCAGCACCACCCCTGTGGTGGCCAGGAAGATGAAACCTCAGCCTTCCCACGGCCAGAGTCTCTGACCAAAGATCCTGGGGAGGGTTTGACTTCTCCCCAGCAACCGGGGGTTGGATCATCCCCCTTGACCCCTCACCCAGCAGCAGGAAGGAGAGCTCTCTTTCTTCTTCCAGATATGTCTCCACCACACAGGCCTCCAAGAAAACCAGCTCTTCCTTTTTTTCTTTTTTTGCCCTGAAGCAACAAGCACACAAACCACCTTCTGCTCTGCAAAAAAACAGCAATTCCCAGCAAACAAGCAACCCACTGGCTCCAGAGCAAACAGCTCTGTGTTCCTAAGCAGGCTGGAAATTTCTACACAAGGAGGACTTTTTCTTCCAGCTCCCTCCACATTTGCAAGGAAGGTCCCTCCTCCTTCCTGTCCTCAGGTAACAGCATCTTCATGGAAACACCAATATTTTTATGAGTCATCCCCCTTCTTCCCCTCTCCTGCTCTGTGGCCAACACCCCTGTGCTTTCAAGATCAAAGCTGAAGGGGACCAGCTGTGCTGAGTCCTTTCCTTTCCAGCCCTTTCCATCTCCATTTGCAGCCGTCGCCAGCGCGAGTCCCTGCTGTTCTGACAGCGCTTTGTGCCGCCCATCCAGCACCGCAGCTCTGTGCCCGCCGCCTGCTCCCCCTCCATCCCTCTCCTGCCACCCCAGCTCCTGCTCCAGCCGCACTGGGAACACAAGGAACCCTCCCAGGCTCTGGGTTCAGTCCCCTCTGGCATGCATGGGAGCTGCCCCGCTGGCTGCCCCGGCTGCCCTGCCTGTCATGTGCTGATTCAGAGGCAGAAATGTGCTCGGAGAGAAACGGGATAATCTGCTTCCACTGAAATCCCATCCTAATTCCCTGTGTTCAGTAACTCCTCCACAGACCAGAGCATGAGACTGCATCTCCCTTCCAAACAAGCAACTCCATGGGGACCTTTGTTCCAGGCTCCTTTCAGCAGGGGTAAAACCTCGGCTGGGAAAGACCAGCTCCTGCTGCGAAAGCAGGTGAGGGAACAGGAATCTCCCTCCCTATCCAAGGCTGAACCTCTCACACAGCCCCCGGTGCTGCAGCAGGGATTTGCCATATGATGGGATAATTAGAGTCAGGGATGTGCTTCTTAACTGCCAGAGGGCAGGGTTAGATTAGATATTAGGAAGAAATTCTTCCCTGTGAGGGTGGCGAGGCCCTGGCACAGGTTGCCCAGAGAAGCTGTGGATGCCCCATCCCTGGAAGTGTCCAAGGCCATGTTGGACAGGGCTTGGAGCAACCTGGGATAGTGGAAGGTGTCCTTGCTCATGGCAGGGGGGTGGAATGAGATGATCTTTAAGGTCCCTTCCAACATAAACCATTCTGTAATTGTAGGATTCTTGATAAATCCAGGAAAATCCATCCATTTTTGGTCTCCCAGTGAGTGTCATTTGTGCACGTTTGATGGAAGCTGCTTCCATGTGCAGTGACTCACAGGTCTGACAGGTCCCTCTCTGGGTCATACACCCCATCCTTCATGACATCTCATCTCACACCGTGTGCACCTCCTGGATGCTGCCATCACACACCGTGCAGTGATACAATCCCTGCTTCCCAACACCTCGCTGTAACTCAGCTGAAATCCAGCTTGGAGTTGTCTCTCCTACAAAGACTTTGAAGAAAGCATTGCACAGAATTAAGTCTCAGTGCTTTTTATATGTAAAACACTGAATGTAGCTGCTAATGGCAATTCCCAGCAGAAAAGGATGGTTAGTAGTGGCGGGTATATTTATGAATTCTTTCTAAGCAAATGCCGTGAGGCGGGAAATGTATCGGTCCTCGTGGAAAGCTCCCCGGGTTGTTGCTGCAGGCATGTAATGCAAAGTTTCACCATGGCTTTTTGAATCCTGTGCTCTGCTACACATATCCCTCTCAAATCTCTTCTCTCAGGAATGCTTTCCCAGCCTCTCTCCCGTGGTCATGCATGTGTCACCATGACCTGCCCATCTCAGTGAGAGGGAGCAGCATCTCCGTCCTTCTCCAGACACTTCACTGACTTGCCAGTAAATAAAAGTCAGGGGATCTATTTGACTGCTCTCCTTAGCTGCTCTCTCCAAAGGGCTGACTTATAAAATACCCACGTCCTGGATTTCTGGGAGGTTTTCACTGAGAGCACATTGTTTTTCCCCAGCAAAGCCAGAAAAGAATTTACAGTCGGTCCACACAGCGAGACTGCTCTGCTTTCTCTTTCCTGGGACAGGAACCCAGTTTGAAACAGATTGCTTGCAGCTAAATGCAAGTTCCTTAGCAGCTTCCAGGGTGAAAATATTCCCTCTCCAGATCTCCTTTTATGTCCACAACACATTATTCCGGTGGAGGGCTCTCTTGCTAAGAAAAGCTCTGGTAACTCCCAGCCTTGTCTCCAAAGTGGTTCAGGTGTGGGAGCCAGCTCCCCTGCAAGCATCCCTTGGTCCTGCTGCCCAGCTGAGATGTCCTTAATTCCTCCATCTGTCCCCTCCAGGCTCTGGCTGGCTCGGCTCTCAGACAGTGAATATATACAGCAGGCTGCAAGGCTGCTTGTCCTAAATATACACTTTTCCCACAGCTTCATGAGAAACTATGTCTTCTAAGTCCCACAGCCCACTCCTTGGGGTGCTTCTGGGGCTTTCCGTGCTAAGCTGCCTTTGTCCCACACACTGCATGCAGACAGACAGGAGGTTCACACCAAAACCCACCTCTCCTCTCTGCCTTTAACTGAACCAAAACAAAAAACAGATGGAAAATCAAATGCTGGCAGTGTGAAGCATGTGGGCTACACTTTCATCAGCCCTCCTGGAGCTGCAGAGTGTATTCCCTCTTGCTCCAGGGTCCCAGGGCAAATCCAGACCTCCCCAAAAGGGTTATTGGTGGGGGAGATCCTGCTATTCCCCTTGCCAACCGCCAAGCAGCATGGAGGTGGGACAGAGGGAAGGGAAGGAAAGACAGAGGCAAGACCAGGCTTAGCATTTTAGGATAGTCCAGAAGGAACAATTTCGACCTCCAAGCAGGATTTGCACTATGGACAGAGAGCGAGGCACTGAGGCTGCAGACAGAATAGGGGGGGACAGTCACAAACTGGACACTGAGCTGTTTTTAACCAAGCTCCATCCATCCCACACACTCCTCGAGGCAGAGACACTGCAGAGGAAACACCTTGAGATCAGAGTTAAGGCTGTCCCTTAATGAATGCTCAGCATTCCGCGGCCATAAGCTGCTCAGAGGTCCTTAATTCCAGGATTTCTTACACGCTCCGTGCCTGACTTTGTAACCTTAATCATGTATTTTTTAGTGTTGCTCCTGTGCGCACATGAGCTTATCTCCTTTTACCGCAGGCTCTGCTTTTCACTCTCTTTTTAGGATAAACAATACCCATGATTCTTCCATGTCCCTCCCCAGGAGTGCATAAGTGTCCCTAAATTCCCCTGAATGCTCCCCAGTTTTGCAGCCAAACCAGGGTGAGCCCTGCAACAAGTGACGGGGCTGTTCAGGCTCAACTCCCCGCTCTTGCCGGAGCCTTCATCATCCTGGGATGCTCAGAGGTCACTCCCACGTGCGAATGAGCATCCGGATAACCCCTGTGCCACACCAAGGCTCCCAGCACGGCGCAGGAAGAGCAGGAGCAGAGGGAGCCCGTGGTGGGGGCAGGGACCAGCAGCGTGTTTGTGGAGTAACGCTCAAACTGCTGTAACGGATTGCCTTGTTTACATTGGGCCCAGGGAAAACCACTCCAGGGATGGAGACACAGAAGCGCCCAGAAGCCTCTGAGAGCAGGAGAAGCTCTTCAGCCTCCTGCCTATTACTTTTTCTAACAAAAACATCCACCCCCCCTGCATCACTGTCAAGGGGCGGAAGCTTTAAAATCACTGTAGTAAGCCTGGGAGGGATGGGGAAAGGAAAGGAAAAGTATTATCGGGTGGGAATGTGGCTTTTTCCACTGTGCCTTGCCAAGAGGAGCCCTCAGTATGCAAGGACACACCAAAAAGGGGTCGCTGGGCCACAGAGGGTGCAGTGAGAGTTGCCACGAATTGCTGGGAGAGGGAAAAGAATAAATAGGAACCACCTTAAGGGAGGGGAGCCACCAGCAGAACAGTTAAAATGACTAAATACTTTCCCAATATCACTCCTCCACGTAAGCATTGCTGTAATTGCCCTTGGGATGTTGCACAACGGCGAAAGGGAGGGGCAGGTGCTGGCAGGGAGGGAGGGAAGGCGTGCAAACCTCCAAATCTCCATCCCAGGCGCTGCTGTCATCGAGGAGAGACGCTCATGGACGTCTCTGCCACCTCGGGCCCGCTGCTGGATTTATCCCCTGAGGGGCCATTCCTCACACGAGCTGGAGGACTCCCGGGAGGACTCACTCCTCATGCCTCTGAGACACAGCAGGCTGCCCCAGGGAGCAAGAGCAAAAGGCGAGGAGGAACAGAGCCCACGCTGCAGTGTGTGGCAAAAAAAAAAAAAAAAAAAGAAAAAAAAAAAGAGAGAGATATAAGGGCTTCATTCAAGCACTCTCGCTCTCTGGAAGTCTCACGCAGAGCAGCTGGTCTTTAAGACTGTTGCAAGCATGCCATGCAAGCACAGAGCCCTTCCATTCCTGGGTGCTTTCATTAGTGACACTCAGACAGGGCCAGCCACTCGACCCCCGTGAGAAGGAAAACGGCTGACTCATTCTTCCAGCAATGCTTGAGAGCAGGACACGGTGCTGGTGCTCTGTAGCAGCAGCGTGGGTCCTCTCCTGCTTCCTAAGCCAGATCACCGGATCCGGGCTCGGATGCCACACACACACACGCACACACCAGCTAATCCGCAGATGTGCTGGGTCCCTGGATGGAGCATCCGCAGCCTCTGCTTCCAAAAGCTGCCCACTGATGCTCCAGTCAAAAGGGAAACCTCTGAGAGATTCAGTCTCGAGGTTTAAAACATCTGTGGGCCATCAGCCATTAAATGGGATGCTATACTGGTTTGCTGCTCTCGGGTCTCACGCCAGGTTCATCGCTGTGCCGGCTGGGTACCATCCAGCAATGCATTAAGTGATGTGACTATTTCTGTTCTCATCACATGTTTGCTCTCATCCTCTCCAGGGTGTGTGCGGGGGAAAAAAACACACATTCATTATGGAGTGTCATATTTTGGTAAGGCTTTTCGTTTCTCTGCGTAACACCCAGCTCTTGGCAGAGGAGAAGGGGGATTTTGTTTTCCTAATATCCATGTACTCAGGTATTCCTGTTAGAGGAGGCAAAGTCAAAGAAATGCTAATCAAATATCCAGGAGTGCACACTGCTGACATCCGCACCTCGCTACTATATGGCCTTTCATTAGCATTACCTAAATGTACGACCGTACAAAGAGCAGATTTCCTTAGCAACAGGGCTGCCTTCATATTTCCTCCCCACTACCCCCTGCCCTTAGAAGAAAAATGACTTCAGCTCTTTCTGTGAGCCCTGCTCCGTGCTGCAGCAGTGCTCTACGCCGCTGCCAGGCTTTGCTATATACTGCATCTGGGACGCCTGCCTCTCCACGCCGGGATCCACGAGCCATAAAGCAACCTCTTGACTTAGCTCTTCTGTACAGCCACAATAAAATTCCTCTTTTCCTAACGGAGCATATGCAAAACAGCCCTGTAACAGCAGAGGGGGGATCCTCTCCTCCAGATGACTTACAGCTTCCATCGCTGAGGGAGGATGTCCAGCATGCTCGGCAGAGCTGGCATTGCTGGCTGGTGACTCCTTTGCTCCCTGCCACCTGGTTGAGAAGTGACAACTGCCCTCGTCCCCAAATGGCACTGTAAGCCACCTTTGCCTCGGGCAGGGAGCTGCCAACCCCTCCTCTCCCCGGATCTGGGCCAGGAAGACGGAACACTTCATCCTCCGCGCTCTCCCCCGGTGCCACAGCCTGGTGCGCTGGGCTATTTTAAGAGCTCGTCTGGGAGACTGGCACACGCACCGTGCTGCCGGGAACTCCCTGCTTCTGTTTCAAAAAAGCTGGAGGCTGGGAGCCTGCTGGGACTCACCCCTGTGATTCCCAAGGTCTGACCCTCCTCTCGCTGGGACTGGCGCAGTGCTGCTGAGTCAAATGGAATTAGTCCCAATTAGCACCGGTGAAACGGGAGGAGAATCGTGCCCTCCCCGGCATTTCAATCCCCCCCAGCCAGAGGCTGGGACCACTAAGCCTCCCCCTCCAGCCATGCCCCTGCTTTTCATCTCCCTGCTCTCCAACCTGCTCTTTCTGTGTCACCATTCCCTGCCTTTTCCACACGGATACTCTCTCCCTTTCCCTTTATGATAGGGTCTTTGATTGCACGATCACATAACTATAATGAGACAAATATTTATTTTGCAGATATGGGTTAATCAGACCGAAGGTATAGAAATATTTCATGCGCTAATCAGAGTACCTTCAGCAATCAGTATAGTAAATAACTCAGGTAAATTAACATAGGAGAGTTCCCTTATCAGGTTTTAGTCTAAGATATATGTGCATTAAGGACTAATTTGCTCTCCCCCCTCAGATTTGGGCTGGAGCCCAAGATGAGGTTGAGACCAAGGTTCCCTCCCATCAGCTTTCACAGGAGCTGTGCAGGCTTTGCTCCTGGCAGGATCAGACGCCAGGATGAATATTCAGCAGCACAAATGCCTTTGTTTTCTGTGCTCTGCACCTTTAAATTTCCAAGGGCTCTGCTGTTTTCAGCTCAGACAGCCTTTTTGCATTCAGTTCGCTGCAAGCTGACACAGAAGACACGATGGAGCAGGTTGTGTCTCCTGCTCTGAGCCCTTCACGCCACTCTGGCAGCGTTCAGGGGCCATATTAAGAGCTGAGAGTAATTAGTGAATTCCTCCTGCCCCAGTGCGGCGCAGAGCAGCCGTACCGGGCTTCTCGTGGCTGGCTGGCTGTGGCCAGCAGGCATACGTGGTGTCAGGACCATAGGTGGCTGTGGGGACACTGGGCTCTGCTCGGGTCCAGAGGGGCTGAGAGCAGGCTGAGCCAAGTGAGAGCCCAAGAAGAGCTCCTGGGTTCTACAGGCCTTCCCAGGGTGCTCATCCAAGCTCCTGCAAATTAGCAGTCCCAGAAGACATCTTATAGAATCATTAAGGTTGGAAAAGGCCATGAAGAGCTGCCCAGACTCCTCAGGTTCAGTGTCCCTCACTCCAGTGCCCCCAAACCAGGAGTGGCTGCGCTCCCGCCCCAAAGCAGCTCCTCCAACCGCATTTTCCCTGTTTTTCTCTGAAAAAGCTCCCGCAGAGGAAACACAGACAATCTGCCCTTGCCTCTGTCATGTTTTGGGATCCCAGAGAACAAAAAGCACCGGAGGAATGGCAGGCATTATAGTAACGATGGTGACAAATTTAATTAGAGCAGGAAGCTCTGGAGTGGATTTCAAATGGCAACACGGCATTTTGTGTGAAAGCATTGCCTCGCTCCCCCCCGCCCCGCTCCCTCCCCGCCTCCACCACGCGNCCCCCACACACACTCCTGAACCAACACATTCCCGTGGTCTGGAAAATGCAACCGTGGAGCAATTCAATAATACAGCGGCCAGATGTGCAACAGTATATCCAACGTGTCATTCAAAGGAGCCCTTCAGTGGAGCCGAGACACGCTATCCCGCAATCTTAACTAATACATCCTGAGGCCCTGGAGGAGTTGATGGATGTATACAATTCCCTTTCCTACAGCTGTGGTCCCTTTTAGAGGGGGCATCCAGACTCAACAATAGCCCTGCTGTTGCTTTCAAGACAGAACCTCTTCAGACAAACCGGGCTTAATCCTGACCCCGGTGACGCCCGCCCGGGCTCTGCCGAGGTCGGTGGGGTTTGGGAGCCAAGGGCTGGGAGCAGGATCCAGCCTCGTGGAGACGCTGTCTGCTGTTTCACCTTGTGCTACGGGCTCTGAGAAACCTTGGTAACTGGTTGGAATATAACCACCTTGGGGAAAAGGCAAGCGGAGAGGAGCAGGTAATAAGATTTCTAACTGGTGCTGGTAGAAAGAAGGAAGTAATATAACAGTTTAATTAATCTATGCCTATTAGCGTTATTAAAGAAAACAGGGAGCTATTGGAGATTTACCTCGGAGAATATCATCAAACGGGGACCTTCTGCGGGGAATTTTATGTCTCTGTGCCCAATTTATAACCAGCACGGAGGTGTGGTGTTAGTGACAGCCAGTGCTGAAATGTCACAGTGCTTAGAAGTCATTAGCTGGGGACACAGTGAGAGAGAAGGAGAGGATGGAGGAGGGGACAAGGGAGAAATGGGGAAGGAAGGAAAAGGAATTAATTTAATTAAAAATATCTTTAGAGCCTGTCTCTTGATTTGTGTGGTTTTGGGGCTTGGCAGAGCTGCTGAGAACGGTGTGGAAGGAAAATCAAGGTTGCTGGGGCTTTTTGAAGCTGATAAAAAAAAATAAGCACACTTTTCATGTTCAGGAAGATAAATCCCCATTTTCTCAGTCTCAAGACAATCCAGTTATTTACTGACAGTTTTACTGTGAAATAAAAAGGGCTTTAAGCTTCTTTCTACTTGATGTCTCCATAGCCTGAATATTATTAGATCCCAGCCTGGTGCAGCTGGAGTTTTGGTTAATAAATTTAACGTCATTAGACAGAAAAGCCTTCGACTGAATGTTGCAATTCTTTCCCCCCCCCCTTTTTTTTTCCTGCTGTTGCAGTCAGACTGTATGTAGGTGGTAAGAATCAAAAGAAAGGAAGTACGCTTGGCAAATAGAGGAGTGCTAAAAAAAGGTTTTGCTCAGGCTGGGGGTTCAGTGTGAGGGTGTTTCGCCCACAGACAAGGCAAGGCTGAACCCCCCGCAGGGGATGCACCCTGACATGGCGCCGGTTTCGCAGCATCTCTCAGGAGAGCAAAACACTCCTGATTTCACACTGATGGCATGTCACAGGGTGCTTGTCCCACTCACTGTGGTGGCACTGTGGATGCCCAGGCCACTGCCACCACAGTGAGGTCTTGGGTAGTTCCTGGCAGCAGCAAGACCACGATGCTCAGGGGCTGCCTTGGTGCCACCACCACGGAGCTGTGCTCAAGGTGGCTTTTCTGAGAGGAAAAGTCTGCTTTTCCACCCAAAGTCTGCCTCGAGGCCATTGCAAGGCCGAGTGTTGGCGCAGCAAAATGTCTTGGTGGGACAATGGGGGAAAAGCCAGCGTGGAGTGGGCAAGGGGAAGGCAGATGGCAGTGGAGCCGCTTGGCATGGGGAGCCAGGCAGCTGCGGCCCCTCGGAGCAGGGCTCGCTCACATGGAGGGAGAGCTCCCACCAAAATCCAGGCGGGTCCCTGCTCTCCCCCTCAAAGCTGCCTCCATCTTCTGCCTCCCTCTGCCACCCCCTCTTCTCAGCTGCTGCCCCCACCATGGCTGAGCCTTCTGCCACCACAAAATGTGCCCACTGGGAGCAAGACACTGAGGAAAACACCACAGCACTCTAATCCCCCACCACACACCTCACCTGCCTCTTCCCCACCTCCTGCCCTGCCACCTTCCCACCACATGCAGGCAGCTGCCATGGCCAAGCCTTCCCTCCCTGCTGAGCCTGAAACATGGCAGCCTCGGGGGGATGCTTCATTTGGGGGAGCTGGTGCTGGCATGTTGGCTAAAAACGTCCCACACGTTGGGTTTCTAACCCCAAAACCCCATAGGTGTTGTTGACATCAAGAGGAAACTTTTATGGTGGAAGTGAGTGACCCCCCACCCAGCAGCTCCGCCGCCTTCGGCTTCACTCCAGGAGAAACAATCTCTAAGTCCTTTTACAAAATAAACAACGGTGGCTGGAAGTAGAGGAGCAGGAGAGGGGTCTCAGGGAGATAGCGAGGGGCCGGGGCTGAGCAGGGACGGTTGCGGAGCTGGGGGTGCCGGGACGGGAAGGAAGTGGTTGTTGTGGGAGTAACGTCAGGAAGAGCCTCGGCTGGGGCCCGGGCGGGCAGGGAGAGGGGAGATCTGAGAGTTCATGGGACGGCTACGGGGGGGAAACGCCCAGGGGACACGAGCCAGGGGAAGAGTGTGGGGATGGGGAAGGGTCTGGTGTGGGAACGAACAGGGAAGGGTCTGCCCTGGGGACAGGGAAGGGTCTGGTGAGAGCCCGGTGTGGGGACAGAAAGGGGTCTGGTGTGGGGATGGGGAACAGTCCAGCAAGGGGACAGGGAATGGTCTGGTGTGGGGATGGGGATGGGGAAGGGCCTGGTGTGAGGATGGGGAAGGATCCAGTGAGGGGATAGGGAAGGCTCCAGTGTGGGGACAGAGAATGGTTTGGTGCAGGGATGGGGAATGGTGCAGTGAGGGGATAGGGAAGGCTCCAGTGTGGGGATGGGGAAGGTGTGAGCATCCACTTGGGCACTGGTGCGCTGGGAGACAACTATCCTGGGAGAACAACTGACCCCAAAATCCTGCTGGATTTGGTTTATTCCTCTGCCAAAGCAATTTCTAATAAAGGCTGTTTTTATTTTTTTTTTTTAAATCCCCCCTCTGGTGAATAAAAGCAAAACAAATAACCCCAAGGACCGAGGCTGGGTAATGAGCAGCAGATGGCTGGCGATAACAGCTACCTTCATACCTGCGCACCCCTAATCCACAGCCTTCCCTCTTGGAGGTGCTCCCAGCTCCCAGGCTCTCGCCAGCCCAACAATCCCAGCTAGAGGATATGGGAGTGCAGACAACAGCGAGCTGCTTTAGGGAAATCCAGTTTGGAGCCAAGTCAATGCATGCAGAGTCATTAATCTAGGTCTGGTGCCAATAGGGATGGCTTTGCATTAGCCGGGCCCCTTTGTAGTTCAGACAATCAGTGGTATTCAACCAGCGCGAGATAACGCTGCAGAAAGCTGAGACCATCGCAGCTCATTCCTCCTGTAAGGGGCGGGGGGAGAGGATTTACAGGCAAAATAGCATTGCATTAATGGGACTGCTCAGTATTCTGCACAGACACTGGCGGATAATGTCTTTGCAAACTAACTGCAATAAATTAATTAAATTAATCTACTATGCCGTGCTTGTCCCCACCCAACATCAAATTCAAGGATGATCAGGGCTTGCCTTATCCTCCATAGCCTACGAAAGAATCTGATCTCACTTGCTCTAGAGTTTCTGAGGCACTGAATTGCAAAGTACCACCTGCCTCACTAAACTAATCACCAGCCTGGTGGTTTAGATCACATCAGTTTTACATGTAATTAAGACTGTCCAGGAGGGCATGCAGCTGCTTACATGGTCGTTCCCTCTTATACAGCAACGTGCCTCCTGCTCAGATAGGTGCAATTAAACAAGCCTGTTCACAGTCATTAAGCATTAATGCACCTCATTAGCATAAGAACTGGAAGAAGCTTTGATGCAGGGAACCCCGCAGGAGAAGGAGATAGAGAGAGATGTACATACAGACAGGAAGGCGAAGGGCTGGGCCACCACCTTCTCGTGGCCCCGACCAACCATTCCAGCTCCATTTCTCCAAAGCAATGAGCCATGCCGTGCCCTCCTCCCCAGAAATGGGTCTGGGTTATCTTTCTCTCCCCCTCCCCCTCTTTCTAAATTATGCTGGTGGAAAGGGAAAAAAAAAAAAACCACCACACCAAACTGTTGGGATATTAACCTAGCGAATCCATTAATAAGCTGAACTCTCTGTTGGCTTTGACACAGCACACTAAAGCTTTAAAGAGACAAGGCCCCAGACACTGGAGATAGGGGCAGAGACAACAGCGCTAACAAAGAGCCACTGTTGCCACGGCCGTGGCCATCTCGGGTAGGTCCAGCTGTCTTTGGTGTTCTGTTTTCCAGACACAAAGAGCAGACTGAACCGTTTTGGTCTGAATGGCTTTCATTTGATGGTAGAGAAAATGAGAGGGAAGAAAGAAGCTAAGTAAAGTGTCCAGGAGAGAAAAAAAAAAAAAAAAAAGATAGGAGAGGAAAAAAAAGAGCATGGTCTGCTGCAGGTCTCCAGTGAGAAAAGCTGCATCTCCCCCGAGCACAAAATGGGGCTGTCTCAGGGAGAAAAGGGAAAGGTGACATGGTTGATGGTTTTGGAGCAGGACGGAAGTGAGGATCCGTGGGCAAGCAGGATGTACACTCCAGGGGAGCCGGGAGGGATGCTGCCCACGTCTCACCTGCTTGCCCAGCGTTTTGCACATCATTGTACTCAGCACTGCCAGACCACAGGCTGCAAACAGCTTGTCTAGCTGGGTTTTAACCTCAAGGGAACAACCTGTGTTTGTACAGTCCCTGGCCCCTCCGGGCTCAGAGCCCGTTAGGAGCCTCTAGCCTGGACCAGGCGCATTACCACGCAGAGCCTCAGCCAGCTTCACTGTCACCATGGCAAGAAATGGGCTCGCACGAGGACGTGAATCAGCTGGAAAAAGTGAATCTCCAAGTGAAACGTCTTCAAGGAACCACCACACGCTACCATGGAGCCGCTCCAAACCCACACCTCAGCGCAAACTGCATCCCAAGGCAGGAATAACCCTTCTGCTGCAGCAGCTTCAAGATGCCCATGTCATGCCCTTGCATCTCTACCAGAGGCCAGACCTGCATCACATAAGCTTGAAAAGCAGGCCTGAAATGTCCATTCCAGGTTCCTCTATTATAAAGCACAGCTCTGAAAGCCAGAAATGGAAGCTGAGACCGGATAAATCAGTACCTACCCACTGGAGAGCCACACGGGCTCGTCCCTACAATGCGCTCTCTGGCCTCCATCTAGTCCAGCTCGTAAGTGATAAAAGCGTCCACGACTGCAGCTCTCATCTGGGAAGAAGAACAAACAACCCAAGTAGATCTTACCACTGGGAAATGGTTTCTAAGGGTCTCCAGAGATATCCTCTTTCCTACGCTCATTCCATTAGTGCTGTGCATGCTCCATTGTCCCAGTCTCTCCCTCCTTAGTGGTTACATCCTACAAACACAAACAGATTTCGAATCCCCCGTAGCTCTTTGGCCCATGATGATAATAATTTTCCCTCCTTGAGCACCTTTTATCTAGAGATCTGGAAGCATCTCTCTGGCATTAATAGCTATTAGCTTCTCCACCATCATGCAACATAGGGTGAACACCATTACATCTCACAGCTGAGGGGAACTCAGGCACAGCACAATTAGGAATTCGCTCCTGCCAAGTGGTGCATCCTCTTGTGCCTTATCGGTGGCACAGGGATGGTGGCGTTCGGTCCCTGGACGGATCTGGCTAAATCCTAAAAGATTTGCCAAGTCTCAGCAAGAGGAAGAGATCCCAGGTTTGTGCCTGAGTCACCAAACCCTCTGTTTTCCCTTCTGTGCCTAGAGAAGTCTCCCATGGATAGTAATGGGAAATTTAGGCTTTTTGAGTCAGTAAACAGCTTTTTTTTTGAGGGGGGTGGAGGTTTGGGCAAAGAGGCTTTTACTGCACAGTCATTTTGATAAACCAAGGAGCCGAGCTTTTACCCAGCAACAGGCTGGGAGAATGACTGATGGAGACCATGACCCCAGTGAACCACAGCCTTGCTCCCCCAGTCCCTTCCCATTTGCCTTTTGTGATTACAATTAGTAGTGGGGGCTGGCAGGTGGGGGAAAAATGAAATAAAATGAACTAGAAGCCCCCCCTGCCCTACTGCCAGCCCCTCATTGTCTGCAGAGGCTGGCTGGGGCTCTGCACACTGCAGTCCTCTGCCCATTGTACTGCTGAGAACATGCGAACAGACGCTCTCGGGCGATGGGTTTTATTGAACGCAACTTCAATGGCAAATGGAGAGAGAAAGGGGGGTAGAGGAAAGGAAAAAAAAAAAAAGCCTTGAAAATCCATGCCAAAAAAAAGAGGTGGGGAGGGTGTTTTTTTAATGCAATCAATGGCTCCTTCCTATAACTCTGCCTGTTGTGAGGAAATTTCTTTCCAGTAGCAGCCAGCAGCAGTCCCAAGGCTGTGACATTGCTGTAACGCTTGGAGCTCAGCTCTCTATCTCTGGCAGCAGCCCCGTCTTTTTGTCATTATTGGCTGTGATTGCAGGGGGTGCACGCCAGCTCGCCGAGTGCTGAGATATTGCTGCCTTCCCCTCCCTCTGGACAACCTGCCCTCAGAGAGGAGTTTGGGGAGGGGATGAGGGTGAAAGAGGGAGCTGAATTCTCTCTGCCTCCCTTGAGTACGCTCTGATCCAAGCCCACATGGATAGGTAGAGGTCCCCAAGGCCCTTTTCGGAAAGCTCATTAGGAAAGTAGTGACAGATGCATTAGCTATTAAAAAAAGGCGGGGGGAGAAGCTATCATAGAACTTTAAAAAAAAGCAGCAGCAGCCGCCCGACAGTTTTATTGCTGTCAGATCCTTTTTTTTTGTGGGCACGTTGCAAAGCAGGAGAGGTTTGGGTAAATATCTGACGCACGCACGCACTTCCCATGCTCTGGGCTGTCTGTCAATAATCCAGCCAGGGTATTTCTCACACCCTCAGGAGGGAGCTGCCAGCTCTGCCCATTGCCACTGCAGCTACTCACCCTTCCTATCCACCCCCAGCACCTCCTGGAGAGGAGGTTTTGGAACAGGCATGTCTGGCTGCATGCAAAGCTGCGGGAAGAACCTGCCAGGATGCCACAGGGGGTGAAAAAAAATGGGCGTCAGCTGCTGCCATCTCTGACTCCAAGCTGCAGCCTGGGGAGGACAGGTCTTGGCATGAGATCTTCCCTCCTGATCTAAGCAGAGGCTGCTGAGATGGAGATTGAGTCCCGCGTGCCGGGACCTGCTGCCCCTGCAAGCTCCAGCAGAGCTCTCCATGGAAGGACAGAACAGGTCACATCATGCAGCTGCACTGGACACTCAGGCCTCTGCCCCTGTCCCACCCCACATCACAACCCAGAGCCCTCAGAGCTTAGGGAACAGGTGTACACACATCGGTGGGATGCACACCAGTGGGAGGAACTGCTTCCCTGCACCCAGGATGAGTGACACATCTGGCAGCAGCTGGAAACCGAAAAGCCCCAGGTAGAGACCAGGAACCAGGCATGAGGAAGGTGGGAAATGCTGGGTACTGGATGATGATACTCTGGATGGAGGTCTGGGTTGGCGAGCTGTGGTGGGCAGAGGGGCAGATGATGGGGAGGATGAGGCAGGATGACGGCATGGGTTTCGTCCCTCCCCATCCTATGAACCAAAAAGGCCACCACTGCTCTTACACCTGTGTGAAGAGCAGAGCCCAGGTAATAACAGAAGAACAACAGATGTTGCACCTGCATGAGGGCTCCCAAACAGTGCCAGACGAGCTGGAATTCACATCTGAGCCTCAACGGCAAAGCTCTTCCCACAGACAGCGGTGGGAAGCAGGGACCAAAACACCACTTCCACAAACATGCTCACCAGCACTCCACACACTGCATTTTCCATGGACCATCCTCATCACTACAAGACAGTCAAGCCAAACATGTCCTCTCCAAGATCTCAGCATCCCTCGAAAAGGGGGCGCAGCTATTTCAAAAGGAACTATGGGGGCACCAGAGGCAGCCATCAGTCTGTGCCTCCCAACCTCACCTCCTGCCACCTCCCAGCTGTAGTCAGGAGGCAGAAAAGGCAGACACCTCACTGGAGGGAAACAGCAGCAGCAGCAACCGTCCCCCTCGGTCGAGTTTTAAATGGCTCTCAGATCCCTTCAAACAAATCTAAATGCACCGATCCTATTGTGTGCATAAATCTTTGCACCGGGGCCTGCACGCCTCCACACTATTGATAAAGAGAAACGAGTCTTAAATATTTAATGAGCGAATAAACCCGTTAAGAGGATATGATTAACTGCACGCCACGGCTCTGCATTTAAGGTGTCCCTGCTGTACCTTTAGAGGGGTTTTATTTTTAAGGGAAATCGGCAGCAGCAGCTGGTGGAAGCGAGCAGCCGGGCTGTGCGGGTGCCGCACGAACGGGAACGCCGGCACAACGCTCCACTTCGGAGGCATAAATATGCCCTGGGAGCCCGGGCTGTTCAGGGGGGTTGGGGGGACCGTATAGACTCAGCCTGATGGTGGTGGGGCAAAAAACAGAGCCAAGGAAGTTTGAGGTTTTAGGTGAGGTGGCAGGAGCCAGGCTGCCGGTTAGAGAAGACACGTGAACTCTGCACCTTTTGTCTCGCCTGGCAGCGAGGGGGCTGCTGGGGGGATCAGGAGACCTTGCAGCTATTTCCAGAGGAACCACGGAGCTGGAGGGTGACCTTGGGCAAGTCACTTACGGTCATCCTCTGCCTGGAGTCGAGCTCTGTGCGAGGCAACTGGAGTCTTGCCTGCTGAGGGTGCGGATCAAGGCAGTGTGGGGTGCCAGGATGGTTGAACCTTCCTTTTCTCCACCTCCACCAAGCTGGCAGCAGCCTCAGCACGGGGCTGGAGCACTAAGGGCCAGGATACAACACATCAGCCAGCCCACAGGATGTTTCTCAAGCACACAGAGAGCAGCTGATGGAAGATTTTATGAAACCAAGTGCTATAAATGTCCCCTTGCTATGTGACTTTTTATGTTTCTAAATTATTTTGATCATTATTTTTACCAGAGTGAGGTGAATAATACACAACAAACCACCGTGAATCATCACTCTGGTTTTTAGATATGTTAAAATTAGCTGTTTTGGTGCCACCTTTTTGTTTATATTCTCCAAGTGTTTCTTGCCAGCAAGTTACCGGCAGGGATTTTTGGCCAGGAAGATGAAGGGGAAAAAAAAAAAGTGAGACAGACTGTTAATTTCTGTTAATTTTAAGCATCAACTAAAGATATTGGAAGAAAGTGAATTTCAAATTCTTAATTGCAACAGTTTCCCTCCCCAAACCTCAAGTCTGAAAATTAAGCCTGCCCAATCGGGAAGCCAAAACCTATCATGTGATATAAGATCCCAATTAAAACGACTCTCATTCTTGAGACCAAGTATTCACAAAAGAGCAAAGACCGCGAATTATTTGCAGAAATTATCTGGAGAACAATTTTGAATAATGAATACAATGGGGGAAATCGCAGTCACTTGGAATACTTAATGCAACTACAAAAAAATCACCAACAATTTGCGAACAGAAGAGAGGTGAAATGTGTGGAATAGATCATTTAGCACAGCCCTGCCACCACCAGTGACTATTCCAAATGACCGAGGCCCCTGCCTGGCAGTAAATGCTGCAGGAATTAGCAATAGCGACTGACGGACAGATGGAAGTCATGCTTGGAGATACACCTAATCGAAGAGGCTGTGCCACCACGGCCAAGTAGGGGACCCACATGCCCGTGACCTAGTAAAATCAGGGTGAAATAACTCAGGAAACAGGATGTTCAAAGCAACCCCAGGCAGGAGGAAGGGATGCTCCGGGTGACGCAGCCGAGCGGAGAGCAGCTGGAGAGGAAGAGGCGCGGAGCCCTGACACACGCTGGCCAAATCCCAAGAGGCACAAGCACAGAGGAACATCAAGGATGAGCTTCTGTGTGATTGAGGCTGGTGGAAGGGGTGGGAGATGCCCAGAGAAAGGAGAGGTTCCAGGCAGGTCTGGATCAAACGGGTGGATGCTGCATCACCAAATGCTGGCTCTGCCATGGGAAATATTGTCCAAACAGACAGGAAGTGTGAGTATCCAAGTATCTCCAGGGTTTGAAGCTGAGAGATGGGGCTCCAGCAGAACCCACTCCGCCTCTGCCACCTCCCTTCAAGTGCTGGGCTGTGCCAAACTCTGGCCTCATGCTGAGAGCTGCTCCCATGGCCACGATCAGAGCATGCAGGACCAGAGAAGCAGGAATCTGCTGAAACCTGAATGGTCTTTCTTGGCCAGGAACCAAACTTCACATCTTTGTTACATTTACTTTATCACAGCACAAGCTTTGCATTTCACCTACCAGCACTGACTGAGCATGGAGGCCAAAACCTCACCACTGCCTGTAGGGTCCAGCTGGGAGGAAGGATCTGAAGGGAAAAGGCATGGGGAATTTGGGGGGCAGAAGCAGGAAGAGGAGAAAGGGTACTGGAGGACACTGGGGGAGCACAGCAGGGCAGGGAGGAGATGGGGACGTTGTGGGGCTAGGCAAAGTCTGCAAGAACCACTCAGGTGGGGAGATGCTGGGCCCTTTCCCTGCCTGAATACTGAGTGAGAAAGAGCAGCAAAGGTCTGGTAGAGATGGAGCTTTTTTACATCCCAGCCTGGTCAGCTGACATTTATCAGGGTAACAAAAGGATACAGCCTGATCACAAGACAGGCTGACAGTGCATCTTCCCCTTCTGAGGAGGAAAGTCAAGTGCCAAAGTTGTAAAAAGTAGTCCAGTCATCTTTCGTATCTTCTCCTTCCTAGAGTTTGACGCGTGCAGTGATACATTCTCTCCTCCTTTGAAATGAAAGAGGAAAGAAAAATGCAGAAAACTCTGCATTTTAGGTGCAGGAATTAAAAATAAATCAAATTCTTACAATGCTTCAGGTCAAATATTCCCCAAAGCTTCTGTTATGGCAATCTAAGAAAGTAGAGGCTGGATCTCTTAAATTCCCTTGAATTCAGGATGTTTCTATCAACCTGTACAAGCATTTCAACAAGCCTGGCTGAGGATGCTCAGGAAAGCCTGGTTGTTATACGCCTGGACTGCGGCAACCAGAGAACCACTCAGGAGCTGAGAGACTCATTATTTGTTATTAACTCACCTGGAATCTCTGATTTCTTACATGTTATTTTGATACCAGGCTGCAGAGTGAAACAGCTCCTCAAAAAATAGAAAAAGGAAAAAGTGAACCACCCACCAGTGCAGGATCATCTTTCCAGTGGATTCTAGTAGGTCACCAGCAACTGCATCAGAAGTGTCCTGGGGGCTTCAGTGTTTGTTTCTTGTGCCCCTTTATTTACTGTTGATTCCCTCTGTGGCAGCACTACCAGCTGCTGCAGAGATTGCCCTGTTCCAGCCTCTGCTTTTCCAAGTTCAGGCACTGGGTATTTATTGAATTTGGCTGTTTTCAGAGCGTGGGTGTTTGCTCCACATGTCCCCGCAGAGCAGAGTCCCCTTGGAAAACTGTTCCAGGCAGGAAACTGCTGTTGCTCCTGGTCAGGGAATCACATGGGGAAAATCAGTTTCTTTTTCAAAAAATCCTCCAAGTGAGGAGTTTGTTCCGGAGAGATGGAGAACTGAGATTCCCAAGGGCTCTGCTCCTGCCTGTCTGATGGATTCCCCCCAGCATCAGTTTGGCTGGTACAGTGGTTGCTGTAATGAATTTTTAGGGATAACGATTTGTTGGGATAACGACTCCAGGTGCACAGGGCACTTCTATGCTCCAGCTCTCTTACAGCATCTGTGTGTTATCTTGCTAACCTTGCATTCAGGGAAACTGAGGCACAGGGCTGGCTCTGGAGAGGGACAAGGCTCCAGCAGCATCTCCAGTTGCAGCACTTGGGTGCTAAATGGGTGCTGGGATATCAGCATCACCCACAACCTAGCTGAACTTCCCAAGGTCCCCGGACAAGGGATCTCCTGCATCCCCTCTGTCCCCAGCTCAGCTGCCATGAGCTGCTAGCCCTGGTCCCTCTCTAGAGCATCCCTTTCTGTCTCTGGAACCCAAAGAGCTCCTCTCCCAACAGCTGGGCTCTGTCCCAGTGATCACAGGGTGCCACCTTTGCCTGCACCATCCCCAGGAGGGTATCACGGCAGGGCTGGTGCATCTCCACTGTGGCTGGGGACAGCAGGGAGGACAATGACATTTGCTGCAGGAGCCTGACATTGAACCCAGCCAGTCAGAACGGCGGGTGTTTTGCTGGCAAGGGTAGAGGCTCTGCTCTGACACCGTCAGCGAGGGGACAGGAGAGGGAGGGGAAAGGAAAAAAGCCGAAGCAGCAGCCAGACAGCTGCCTCTTCCTCCTCCTCCTTTTGTGCAGAAATGTGGTTTTGTTTGTCAGTCAAACAGATTGTTTTCTCCTTCTTTGCAGGCCAATTGTTTCTGCTCCTGCAAGATAAGGGATTGAAAAGGGCTATATTTTTCTGGCACTGAATCTAGGTCCTCGGAATTGGAGGGGAGACATCAAGTGGGAGAGGAATACCTGTTCAAACCAACACTCCTCTCCCCAGCTCCACTCACCAATCCCATTTCTATCCCCATTTTTCCTTTTTTCTCCTTCCTTCTCCTGCCTGGAGCTGCCTCTCGGCCCTCTCACTATTTAATCTCCGTCTCTCCAGTGGACTCGGGAGGTTTACACAGCTTCATCCTCTTTGCACCATCTGCTGAAAAGAATCCGCCTTTCCCCCGCTGCTCTGTCCAGCGGCTCCTCCTGCCACCCTCCCCCCAAAAATGGGGAGAGCACAGCCAGTGCCACCGCATGTGACATCAAGAAGAACAAAACCCAGGAGGGAGTTTCCTTTTCTGCAAAGGATTTGCCCAGAAAGCACCTTGGAGAGCCAGACCCCAGAGAGTGGCAGGAGCAGGATGCAGAGAGAAGGGAGGAATGGTCAATAAGAGCAAGCCCAGGCCAGGGTAAGGCAGCAGGATCCTTGCCTGGCTTCTACAGTGGGTTCAAGCAGCCTGTGTGCAGTCTTCCTCTTCTTTCTTGTGGAACTTCCCAAGTCCACAGTCCAGATGGGATGCTGTGACTCACAGTGATGGAAACGCTGGAGCAATGACCTCTGAATGACCGCCAGCATCCCCAAGCCAAAGGACCGGGAGAAGGTCTTGCTCCAGGGACTGTCAGGGTTGGAGGCATCCTCAACCTCGCTGTATCCCAAGCACAAGTCCTTTCCTCCCATCCTGATCAGGAACCAGGAACTGAGGACCAGAGGGAGGATTTGCCTCCTCTCCTTGGGGGATGACAGCCTGGAAGGGGGCAGCGTGGTTCATATCCAACTCATAAGCCTCTCAGAGCTCAGGCTTGAGGACTGAGATTCACTCAATTAATTTTGCTTTGGCAAAAAGTCCATTTTTATTGCTATTTCATGCCTTCAGTATAGATTTTCCCTGCTCGTCTCAAAGGGATAATAAAACCCGACTCGTTCTTTTTATAAAAGTCTCACACTCCCTCTCTCACCAGGCTCTGTGTTCCCCAGCTAGAGATGTAAATTTAAAGGGGAAATGCTGTCATTTAAAACAAAACAAAACCAAAAAAAGCAACTCAGAAAGCCCAGCTTTGAGCATATTCCAGCTCTCGAAACTAGGCCGTGCAACCAAAGCAAAAACCAAGCTGCCACCTTCCCGCGGTGAAGCGGCATTCCCGCAGCGATCCCAACCTCCCACAGGGAAATCAGGGGGGACTGCCAGCCCCAGGAAGCCTCTCTCCATCTTGCAGGGATGGTGGTGACCCTCTGCTTGCTGGGATGTGTAGTTTTTGCCAGCTGGGTGCTGGTGGGTGCAGGTGGTGATTGCTGCTCAGAGCCAGCTCCTTGTGCTCAGATGTGATGCTGGAACCCCAGCACCTGCACCTGCCTCCCACCTTCTCCTCCTCCTCCACACCAGGTGAAAGCTTTGCTGTTGCTGGCCTCAAGCAGCTGGACCAGTCCTCCTGGGGGAAATCCCAAATCCACACAATTCCCAGCAGGTGGATTTTGAGTGTGTTTTCCAGCAGGCAATGGGACAGGATGGTGGCAGGACAATACGCCGGTCTGCCTGCTCCACCCCAGCTGGGATGCATCCTGCCTGCTCTTCGGAAGGACTGTAGCTGTGGAGTATCCCTCCGAGAGGTGAAGAAGGGAAAGGGAAACTGCCTTTCCTCTGCCTCACGCCCTGCTACCATGACCTTCTGCAGGGGGATAGGATGTGAGCAGCGGAAGCCAAATGGAAGTCTTGTCATCAGTGAGTGGCAGCAATCGTCTGGGGACAGGGTGGGGTCTCCAGCACCATCAGGATTTAAGAGCAGGTTAGACCAAGGTGCGTACCTGGCACAGCCGATGGAGCCTGCTAGGACAGACTCAAGACGCTGCCTCCTGCCTTGGCTGTGTGTCTGATTTGGTGACGTGCATAAATCCACCATCACTGGGACTCTCCTGCCTCGGCAGGAACCAGGAGCAAGTCCAAAATAGAGAGAATCCAAAGCAGAGAGAAACCATGCACGGCAAGAGAAGACACACAGGTGCCTGCACTGTGCCAACCCGGCACAGGACCAGACCAGGCCAAGAGGTGACAGCCAAACCCTTCATATCCAAATGTTTCTCTTTCTCCCCATCCTGCACCCCTCTGCCAGGCTGCCTGCGTGCCCTGGCTGCCAGGAACTCGGGGCCCTGCCTGCATCTGGCAGGGCATGCAGCACCCATGGCAAGAGGAAATGCACCGCTCGCTCTGCTCCTGCAGGTGTGCCTCCAGCAGACAAAAGTTGTAGGGCAGCTAACAAGGATGGGCAGGAAAGGAAAGACAAGGAAACCCCAGGGTGATATCACACTCCCTGGCTAACTGATGGTCCAGCACCTCCAGGCTCACCTCCGGTGCCCCCACTGGGGCTGTGGCACAGCTCCACCAGTTAATCCAAAGTTGTGCCATTTCCTCTGACGGCAGAACAAACGGTCCTTCCCCGCCATAAGCTACCAAGCCTGAGGGATGCTACAGAAAAGAATTCTGCACCTCCCCCGTTTCAGGGGAAAATCAGTTGGAGTCCCTAGATTTTCCTGCAGAGCCCTCACAGGACTCGACCCTCCAGGCTGGAAAATCCTTAGTGTGCTCTGACAACCTCTGCAGCTCAGGCAGACGCAAGAGATGATTAAGACTGGCTGAAATCTCCCAGGACTCTGACATCTGAGAGGCCCCATGCAAGGCAGAGAACCACCCCGGGCTGATCCTTGCAACCTGCAACTCCCCTCACCTTAGCACGGAGCTGAAGGGAGACCAGGGACCCAGCGGGACCAGGAACCAGGTCACTGCTGCTGGTTTCCAGGCAGCAAAGGTTTGGAAGAGCAGAGGATCATTTAGCAGAGCGACAGTGAAGGTTCAGAGCAGAGCCTTCAAATTACACGCTACAGAGCACTTTTCCTGCCTAAAAGGTCTCTGAAATGACTGTGGCGGCTCTGAAACGAAGCACTCTGTATGCAATTGTTCCCTGGGGCTTGCAGCGGAGACAGAGCCGGGAGAGGAGAGGTGGGTCTGCGGTCCCTGGCACGGGCAGCTCCTCATCAGACAAGGATACACACTTCTTCTGGGCTCCACAGCACAGCACTGCCGCTTCCCTAAATCTCCCTGGTGGTTTCTACCAGCTGTGGTATTTTTTTTTTTTTAATTTTTTTTATTTTTTATTTCTCACTTCCTGCCTTGAACTTCACACAGCTCCTGGCCCGGGCTGCAGAGCTGCTGCTCAGGGTGTGGGTGCCCCCAGGCCCGTGCACAGACCCACACTGAACCCCTCACCATCATCGCTCTCACCACGCCTTGAAGCACACCTCAATCCCACGGGGAACGGGCAGGGAAGAGCACTCAGGGGGAACATGTCCTTTTCTCCATCTCACTTGATTTCTTCCCATCTTTCTCCACTCCATCCCCCAGCAGCTTGAGGTCCATTTTCATCAGGCAGTGACAGCCACCAGGAGACACAGTCTCAGCACTGGCGGGCACCACTCACAGCCAACCTGTGCCTCGCCCGCCGTGGGTCCCCCCACCTTCTGTCACACAGGTGACAGCACCCATGTCCACACAGCCACCACAGCTCTGCTCACCCACCTGGGGCACACACACTGCCACCCTGGGAAAGGTGGCTCTGGGGTAGGAACACTCCACAAATCCCGGCACCCAGCTGGGAACCATTTCTGCACCATCAAGGAGGCTCCGGCGATGCCCAGGAGTTGGGGCAACTGGAGCTGAGCTGGCAGAGTCCTTGGAAGGTGCTGGCAGCACCAGCGATGCCCTCCCTCAGCTGGCACAGGGCCCTAGGACCACTCTCCCATGCAAAACCCCAACTGCTGGTTTTGTTCCTCTACACCATCACTTTGGGAGGTCACCTGAGGGCAGCCAACACGGGCACCGCTGGCAGCCAAGGAGAAAGCAGGCAGGGACCAGTGGCCACAAGAGCTTTCAGCAAGCCAAAATCTGGTCACATCTAAGGGATGGCATCACTCTCCATCAAAGGCAGTGGGGAACAAACATGCACCCCAACAGCATCCCACTCTGACGTCAGTGAGAACCTCCAGCAGGTCTGCAACGTCAGCCACGACGCTTCCACTGGCCAGAGAGCCCTGGGGATGCCGACCCCTGGGCAGCTAAGCACCTCCATTGGGATCCCATCACCATGCCCAAGGTGCAGCTCCAGCTGCGCATTCCCGGGGGAGCGGGAAAGGGGACACACACACACACACACACACACACACAGAGAGAGGAATTTAAATGGAATTTCACAGCTGCAGCAAAAGGGGACAGGAGGGGCTCAGGGCTATCTGTCCTGTCCATGTCCACCACGTCCCCGCTCGGCATTTCGGCACCGCCGGCGGGAGCACCGCGGCCACCCGCACCCGCGGGACCGGGGGGGCCGGGGAGCCCCTCCGTGACGTCACCGAGACAGGGACAGGCTCGCGTTTTGGGGGGATCGAGGCGGGTTTGGGGGGGCTGGAGGGACCGGAACAGGCTAGGGTTGGAAATGCGAGTGCGGTGCGGTGGGAGCGCGGGCGGAAGGGAAGGGGAAGGGAAGGAGAAGGGAAGGAGAAGGGAAGGGAAGGGAAGGGAAGGGAAGGGAAGGGAAGGAAAGGAAAGGAAAGGAAAGGAAAGGAAAGGAAAGGAAAGGAAAGGAAAGGAAAGGAAAGGAAAGGAAAGGAAAGGAAAGGAAAGGAAAGGAA
>VZTN01015304.1:198982-220940 GCA_013400515.1 Erpornis zantholeuca | reverse complement strand
CACCGGGGGCAACGGAGGGGGCGCTGGACCCGGCAGAGCGGGCACCGGGACATGGCACACCGGGCACCGGGGCGCGGCGCACGGACACCGGGGGCAATGGGGCGGGCGCTGGGCACGGCACACCGAGCACCGGGGTGCTCCTCACAGGGCAGAGGGTGCTGGGTGCCAGCAGCAGGAACCGTATGGCAGCTCTTGGGCAGCGTGGGCTGGGCACTGGGGTGGCACTGGTGTTGGGTACCGGGCACTCTGATGGGTGCTGGCACTGAGCACCGGGCACCGTTCACGGGAGAGTGACACCAGTGCTGGGTGCAGGGAACCCCCCGGGTAGCACCTGTCGGGTGCTGGTGCTGGGCACTGGAGGGTGACACCGGTGCTGGGTGCAGGGCATCCACCGGGTGCTGGCACTGGGCAGGATCAGGTCCCTGCAGACATACACTTGGACCCTAGGTCAGGGCTTAGGTCCGGCTTTGGAGCTGGGGCTGTCTCTGGACTTGAATCCACATTTGGATCAGGACTGCACCACGTGTGGGTCTGCAATCTGTGTCTGGATTTAGATCAGGATTTGGAACTGGATTCTGATCCACATCTGGACTTGCCTTTGGAGCTGGATTCAGATCCTCTTCTGGATCGGAGTCTGGGACATGCATCTTTCACAAAGGATGGATGTAGCTTTTCCACCCCCTGCTCTCCAAGCATTCCGTGGGTGCACAGAGCACCATCACCCCACGAGGTGTTCATCACTGCCCGTTTACCCTGCCCTGGGCAGCCTGGGGATCTTCAGGGGGAAGCTGGGGTCTGCACCGGTGTGACAGGAGCCCTGGCCAGGGAGCAGAGGGGAGGGACGAAATGGCAGCGGTCCCGCTGGCCCTGGCTGTGCTCAGCGGTGCGTCTGGGGCTGAATGTGCTCCAAGGAGGAGCCGAGGTCAGGGAGGGGGATGAGTGCAGGAAACATATTAAGTGAGGAAAATTGGCTGCAGCCAGCAGCGCTGTCTGATGTTTGCCTGGGATTTTCCTCTCCATCAGGTATCCGGTGTAAGCCCTCGCTGCTGGGTGGTGGCAGCTGCTTATTCGTGAGCGTCTTTGATGTGCCACCGGCTGCCAGCACCTGCTGTGCACCAAGAGAGGTGGCACCCAGGACCCCTCCGTACTTGTGTCCCCAGTGCTGACATCCAGCTTTGGCCAAGGCGACGTGTGCAGATATTTTAAGAGGAAGATTCTGTGCTCTCACAGCTTGACTGCTAATTTATAATCCTGTTTTCCTATTAAAATAAAAGCCTCTCTCTTATTCCCGAACGTGAGAGCCAAAGCGGAGCTCTGAGGAAGTGCCCTGTTTGCAGAACACACTGAAACACACAAAGGAAACGAGGCAAAACCAGCGTTTTGCACGTTTTTGAGCCTCATTTTAGCTGGGACTTGGAACAGCAGAAGGGAAATCTTTTCCAGCAGGATGTGCACAGCGGGGGTGTGCGTGGAGCTGCTGGTGTCCCTTTGGAGCAGGGCCACCTGCCTGCTAAGGGACAGCAAACGCTGCGGGTCCCTGTTTGTCCCCGAGGGGTGGCAGGTCCCTTGGGGATCCCAGGGATGAGAGATGGAGTAGCACGTCCCCCGTGGGGCCGGCCAGGCGGGGATGGCAGCCGATGGCAGGAAATACCTGCTGCTCCGCCGCTTCCCGGCCAAAGCGAACAAGAGGGAGAGTGTTTGGAGGGCGGCTGCGGCCGCGTGTGGCAGGAGGGGCCTCCGAGGGACACACAGGCCATTGTTCCTCGAGGATGTGGGGCGGAAATTTGGATGGACCCGTTGCGTGCCACGCTCCCAGCATTGCAGGGACTGATCCCAGGCTGAGCGGGACCCAGGATCTGCTGAAGTGGATAAGAGTGGGCGTTCATTAAACACTGTGTCTGGTGGAGGGGTCGCTGATTATGGTGGTGGGACATCCCCAGCGGAACAACCCCCTTGAGAGGGCTCTCCCGCTCCTTGCAGCTGGAGCACGGTACATGCCCAAGGACTTTCAGCCTTTCCAGAGCTCTTATTGGTATTTGTTGTGGCCCTGCAGTAGCTCTGCTATCTGCCTGTTCCACCCGCACCCCCACCAGCCTCGCAGCAACCTGGAAAGACATTTAATACAGGCTGGGTTTGATCTGCACTTTGACATTCCTTCAAGTGTTCCCTGGTGTTTTCCTGTCGCCTGCACAGCGCCTTTTCCCACCAACACTCCCACATTGCTGTAAAAAGAAAGAAAAAGGCTTGCAGAGTGTGCCCAGCCTTGCAAATCCTTAATTACCCACCGAACATCCTGGCAAACGGGCTTCCCTTTGAGCAGCATTGCTGTCAGCAGGGAAGGGGTGCAGGCTCTCCCCAGTGTGGCTGATGATGCTGGTCCTCCCATTGCCCTTGCAGAGAGAGCAGAGGGATTTGTCTGGCTGCTCCCACCCAGCTCTGCTCTCCTTCCCCCGGCACCCATCTTTGCACTGGCTTCCAGATCTGAAGAGGTTTTTAAGGAGGGAGGCTGGAAAAAGGAGGAGAGAAGAGAATGTGCTGCTCTCCTTCTGTGCTTCGCCCTTTCTCAGGAACTGGCCGGATTGTTTCCATTAGGAAAAGCTGAGGATCCAAATATTTGTCAATGACCAGGAGAAGATTTGCTGATAGAAGCTGCCGTTCCCTATAATAATGTTGAGAGAGGTGCTTGGCGTGGACCCATCCTTTTATGGTAAAATTAGGGCTAAACGCTGTGGGGATTTGCATTTGAAGTTGATTGATACGTGGCATTAGTGCACACGTAGATAATTTTGTATTTTGAGATCGCTGAGCAAGGAATAATTTTTATTTTGGGTCAAAGATAAGGGCATTGTGTTGAGATGAAATATGAAGGGGTGCTGATCTGTGTCACGGACACTGCGTTTCTCTTGGCTGGGTAAGGGGATGGCAGACCTGCATTACCCATTCCTGCCCTTGCTTTTAAGTGCTTTGGGTCTGTGCCCGATGCAAGGAGCTATCCCCTGCTGTCACTTAACACCAGGACACAGTTCCAACTTTACGAGCTTTGGAGTTTCCCATTATTAAAAAAAAACCCAACAAAACAAAAACCAAACAAACCCCCTCTGTTTTAATTTATTTACTTATTTTAGTAGCTGAAGGCTGTGCCACTGAGAAACATTAATTAAATAGAGCAGTGTGGCTTGATCATTACGGGAAAGGTGTGGGGAGAGCATTGCCAAGCTGGCAGTGCCTTCCAAACCCCCCTCTGGCAACCTGGACTGATGCTGTCAGCAGCACCTCAGCCCTCCCAGCTGCTCAGTACCAGTGCCTGTCCTTGCACTTGCTCTTGCAGCGCATCACAGGCCAGGTGGCATGGCTGGTGTCACACCAGGATGTGCAGCTGTTCCCTTGGCAGTAAGGACAAGGGTTCAGCCCTCTAGGGGACTTGGGAGTGGAGGAGAGGGGCTTCCCTTCAGGTTCCCAATCCACAAGGGCCAAAGAGGTGGTGGCTGCTTTGCTAAATGCACTGGCACAAGGCAATTCCAGACACGAGAGGTCATCCCTCCCTCTATCCATTCATGGAATCATTGAATCCTAGAACTCTTTGGGTTGAAAGGCACCTTAACACCCATCCAGTTCCACCCTGTGCCATGGACAGGGACACCTTCCACTATCCCGGGGTGCTCCAAGCCCTGTCCAACCTGGCCTTGGACACTTCCAGGGATGGGGCAGCCACAGCTTCTCTGGGCAACCTGTACCAGGGCCTCAAGCACCCTCACAGGGAGGAATTCCTTCCCAATATTCAATCTACCCCTGCCCTCTGGCAGTGGGAAGCCATTCCCCCTTGTCCTGTCACTCCATGCCCTTTTCCAAAGTCCCTCTCCACTATATCCATCCATCCATCCATCCATCCGTCCGTCCGTCCGTCCGTCCGTCCGTCCCATCCATGCCTCCCTTGCTCCGTCTATCCATTCCTCCAGCTCCCAGCAGGAGCACATGGCAGGGGCAGGAGGCAGGAGCAATGCAGTTCATGGGATAAAGGGAGCTCTAAGAGAACTCTGCAGACATTAATTAGGCAGTCAGTGAGATCCTCAGGTGCTGATAACTCAGCAGAAGCACAGGGCCATTTGCATGCAGGAGATGACAAGCAATCATGTCCCAGAGATAAGAATGTATCTCCCCCCACCACCACCACCAGTGTCCCTCCTTGCCCGTTTGGTCAGGTCCCAGCGCCACCACAGCTGGCAGAGCAGGGTGACAAACCCCCTCCAAAGCAGGTGGAAGGAGATAAAAAGGAAGGGAAAAGAGAAGGGAGCAGAGCCGAGGAGCAAAATCAGCTGCACTACAAAATGCCCCGAGCAGTCACTTGTGCTTGAGGCCATCCCTGCTGTGTGGCCGAGTGGCTTTTGCCAGGCCTGGCAGGAGAAGCCCAGAGGGGTGGGAAGGGGGATGGGGGTGAGGGAAGGAAGAAGACATCCCCAGTTTGAGCCTCAATAGGTTTCAGAGGCATTTTGGGGATGAAAGCTGCCCTGGGGCCCCTCCCAGCGAGCAGCATTGCTGTGGGTATGCTGCGAGCATTGCGTTTGGCTGGCTGGCAGCTTCCTTGGTGTGCTGAATATGGTATTAAAAAAAGAGGAAAAAATAATAATATAAAAAGCAAAACCTACAACAACAAAAAATATAGCACCAGCCCCCCTCTGCCCCCCCGTCTCCACCACCCAACAACAACCAAGAAAGGCAAAATCTTTCACAAGCCCGGAAGATGTCACCATAGAAACAGAAATCAGACCCACTCCACGGATCCTGCCGCCTGGGAAGGTGATAAAATGTTTTCTATCGATTGCTGTCGGGAAAGTCACTGCTGATAAGCCATCCGAGGAGAAATGGAGCGGGGACGCGGGGACGTGGGAGCTCTTCAAATGAGGCTCCAGATGGTCCCTCGGCTGCCCCTGTGCAGCGGTCGGGGACTGAGGGACTGAGGGCTGGCCGGGGGCGGCTGCTCTGCCCCAGGCTGGTGCCAGTGTGTGCCCAGAGAGGTGTGAGTGTGCCATGCCCTTGGCGTGGTGATGTGTGCGTGCCCTGGCTGCTGCAAGCACAAGTGGAAAGCTCAGTGTCTGCTCTCCTGCTCACTTCTGCAGCACAGCAGCTGTTCCTGGCTTTAAGCTGAAAGAGAGGAGGTTTAGATTGGATATTAACAAGGAATTCTTCCCTGTGAGAGTGGTGAGGTACTGGCAGATGCCCAGAGAAGCTGTGGATGGCACATCCCTGTAAGTGTTCAAAGCCAGGCTGGATGAGGCTGGGAGCAACCTGGGATAGTGGAAGGTGTCCCTGCCCAGGGAAGGGGGTGGAATGAGATGAGTTTTGGGGTCCCTTCTAACCCAAAGCATTCTACGATTCTAGGAAAAACACTCCCGGTCGGGACAGATGAACCTTCCTCCAACTCCTGATGTGGCATCACCACCATTTCACCTCCTCTTGCCTCGCCTTGCTGGGTATCACTGTGATAATCCCCGTGGTGCTTTCCAGCCTTCTGCCCTCCCAGAATCCAGATTCCCAGTCCCCATTTGCACGCTGGCGGCTGCTCTGCAGCTGGGAGCATCCCTGTGGCTGCGGCGCCGGCTGGGAGGTGTGGGATCTTCCTGGCGGCTCTTCCCAGGGCTCTGCAGAGCGCTGGGGCCTGGCTCGAGCATCCTTTGAAGAGATGGAAAATCCTATTATCTGCTCATTCTTCTCACAGTGTGAAGCCTCGGAGCATTCAGCAGCAGTCGAGTGTGGTCTGCTGCCTGCAGCCCGGTGCTGCCTCTGCTCCCACCCACGCGGGAAGCTCTGGGTCACCAGGGATGGGCATCACATTCCCATCCCATGATCCATGCATTTCCCATCCCCTGATCCATGCCAGAGCTCGGGGATACAGCTGTCCCCACAATACCCTGTGCAGCTTCCAGCAGTGGGGTGCAGAGGACATGCAGGGAAGCAGTGTGGGGGGCTGTGTGCTGATCCCCTGCTCCGCGGGGAGCCGAGGTTGCTGCTCCAGCCTGCAAATCCTCACGTCATTAAGGCTGGGAAGGTGTAACCCATCTCACATCCTCCATCCCCGAGGCAGCTTTGCTGCCAGTAATTGGCAGCAATAAAAGAGGCGGTTAATCCAGGGCAGCGTGGGATGCAGGCAGAGGGATGTCTGCGGTGAAAGGCACCCTGGCAAGGAGGAGCTGAGGAAGAATACGCTCCTGGGCACAATTTGCAGCCCTGGAGAGCTGGTTGGATGCCACGGGGAGCATTTGCTGGGGATTTTGTTAATGATGTAGGCGCAGCCTTCCCAGCTTGGCCTGTGCTAAAGCCCTGGCTCGCACAAGCTGAGGCTCTTTGGCTTGAACTTAGACCAGCTGCTTTCCACTGGCTGGTGGAGTTTTGTCTTGTTACTGGGTGGTTCCATGCGGGAGATGAACAAAGGAGCAGTTAGAGGGTGATTTCACCTTAGGGGCTCTTTTTTGGAGGAGAAGGAAAGGGTTAAACCATGCCTTGTTACTGAGTTATTTTAGGATGGTAGCGCTGAAGGGACTGCAAGAGGATTTGTCTGCACATGGGAAGATGGAATTTAATCAATATTGACAAGAGCCATTCACCAAAACAGGCTCATACGCTAATGAAAGCCAGACCCGGTGTGTCCCTGGGGAAGGACAGCTTTGGGAAAGAGGAGAAGGAGGCACTGGGAAAGACACAGCTCCCACTCCCATGCTCCTGGTTCTTATGAAACCAGGCTGCATTTGGGATTGATTTTCCCAGCAAAGACTTTGGCTCGTTTGCCTTGTAGCTGCAGGATGCCCAGGACCAGCCCGTGTGGCTGCAAAGCAACGTTCCCATCCCTGCCCAAGGATCTGGGTCCATGTCAGCCCCCAGGCACCAGTGTCCCAGAGCCAGGCAGAGGCTGGGGTGTGCGTGGTGGCAGCAGAGCCGGTCCCACACAGATGGCTCTGGATACAACGGGGCAGGATGGCTGTGCAGGGTTTTGCTCTCCAGCTTGGATCACAGCCAGGAAACAAAGTCTCCTTCCATGAGTGGAGGTGATTCCATCCAAGCTGTGAAATCTGTTGGGTTTTCTGGCACCTGTTAAACTCAAACACCCACAGAGGCAGTGGGAGAAGACTGGTTTTGTCAGGCTCTTGTGTTTTCCCCTCTATCCTTGCACTTAAAAGCCGGAAATGGCCAAGACACCTCTGTGACCAACCCCTCCCAGCAATGTACCGCATGGAAAAGAAACCTAATTTCTGTGGTTGGCAGCTGATATTTCCTGTCACTGCCAGCTCTGTATCCTGGAACCCACCTGAGCTCGTTATCCCACAGTGGACAAAAAGTCCTGCCATTTCCTCCCCCATGCATCCCCAGATTCCTGGAAAGCCATGGAAGACAGTGATCCAGGCGTCATCCTGCTCCATCCCAGCATCCGTGTGGAGCAGCAACTGCTCTCTGCTGTGTGGAGGACTCGATTTAATTTGCTGGGCACTTTTTTTTCCCTCTAAAAGGCAGCACCATATCGTATCCCCCAGCCTGGTGGTGCAGCCGCGGGGCTGTTCCCGGAGCGTGGGGGCTGAGCGGGATGCAATTGGAAAGAAGGAAGATTTTGATCCCCCGCCAAGCCCGCACAATCCCATCCAAGTTCACACTGGCAGATAATGAGCTTTAATGAGCAGGCCACACTAATTGGTAAGTGATCCCAGAACCGTCTGTGGCAGAGGCGAGGGAAGAGCAGTGCGGTGGCAGCTCGGGGTGAGGAGGGGGCCAGGGCTGAGCAGTCCCTGGTGCTCCGGAGGGCAGGGGCTGCCAGGGATGGGAATGCTGGCAGTGAGGGTCTCCTTGCCCCCACGGGGGACTTCCCCCTGGGCTGCCAGGGCCTGCAAGCAGGACTGTGAGAGGGATTGCAGGATCTGTTCCTGGCTGCCCATCTGAGTCCTGGGATGAAGCAGTGTGGCCAGCAAGTCAAGTAGAGGGATTATCCCCCTCTGCTCTGCTCAGGTGAGACCCCACCTGCGGTGCTGCCTCCAGCTCTGGGGCCTCCAACATCAGAAGGATGTGGAGCTGCTGGAGCAAGTCCAGAGGAGGCCATGGAGGTACTCAAAGGGCTGGAGCATCTCTGCTCTGGTGACAGGATGAGAGAGCTGGGGGTGTTCAGCCTGAAGAAGAGAAGGCTCCAGGGGAACTTTAGAGCCCCTTCCAGTGCCTAAAGGGGCTCCAGCAGAGCTGGAGAGGGACTTTCCAGGACAAGGGCCCAAAGTTACAGGACAAAAGACGGTGGCTTCAAACTTCCAGAGGGCAGGGTCAGATGAGATATTGGGAAGAAATTATTCCCTGTGAGGGTGCTGAGGCACTGGCACAGGTTGCCCAGAGATGCTTTTGCACTGTGGGGTGATGAGTGGCCAGAGGCCAGCTGGCACCTGCAGCCCTTGGACACGGAGTGGGTCAGGGTGAGCCCGGGTGGCCAGTGAGCGGATGGTGCTAATCAGAGACATTCCTAAGGCAGTCCTAATCGGAGATCATTGTAAATTCCCCTCTCAAATGGAGTGGAAAAATGCTATTAAGCTAATATAACATCACCGGGAAGGACGCTCTGCTGCTGCCGTCTCCAGGGAATCAGGCTGTAATGAGGGGAAGGAGCAGGAGATGACAGCAGCCAGAATGCTTGGGGTGGTGGGAGCTGCTTAGGACCACCCAGCCCTGCTTGGCTGTACCCTGCCTCAGTTTCCCCAGATGGCCAAGGGGCCTTGAGCTCTGGTCCAGCAACCAGGAGACACCAGGGGCTGGTTGAAGGGCTTGTTTCTCATTGAGCCACTGTAAAGTCAGGGGAAACTGAGGCAGAGGAGAGCTTGCCAAGGACAGCAGCAGGATCCTGCAACCCCTGGGTGCCTTGGTGCCACATTCTTTAGGAAAAAGGTGTCCAAGTCACATTGTTTAAATAGTAACACAACCAGGAGGCCAGCTGGAGCAGAAAGGTCCAGGGACAGCTTAGAACACAGGTTGCCCAGAGAAGTTGTGGCTGCCCCCTCCCTGGAAGTTTCCAAGACCAGGTTGGACAGGGCTTGGAGCAACCTCATCTAGTGGAAGGGGGGTGGAACTGGGTGGACTTGAAAGTCCCTTCCAACTCAAACCATTCTGTGATTCTGTGATTCTGTGTTGGATATCACGATGCAGCTGATTTGGGTAGTGCCTGGGCAGGGGTGAGGACCTTCATCAGCTGTCTGGGGGTGCAGGGCTGGTGGGGGTGACCTCTGCCAGCACCCCAAGGGAATGAACAGGGGATGGATGAGCATGAGTCCCATGAGCCCCATTAGAAGTTATCAGCAGAGCCATCATTCAATGGGACCACCCACACCTAGGGATGCTCAGGCACCCTGGCCTCTGAACGGGAGCCTGAGCACCTTCAAAGGAGCATAGGAGGGGCCTGTCCCCAACCGCAGTGCTCTGCCAGCTCCCTGCAGCAGCCGTGCTCCCTTCCAACACTAAGTGGCAGCCTCTGCCTGGCTTTGGGGCAGCCCCTGGCAGCGCCCAGGCAGCAGAGTCTGGGCAGCAGCATCCTCAGAGTGGGTTTCAGCATCCTCAGGGGGGGCTTCAGCATCTTCAGAGGGGGCTAGAACATCCTCAGGGGGGTTTTCAGCATCCTAGTGGAGGGCTACAGCATCCTCAGGGAGGCAATACAGCATCCTCTGTCTCTCAGGACTCTCAACCTGACTGAGACCTGCTTGGTGCAAACCACGCTGAGGGTCCTGCCAGGGACATCCTCACCCCCACAGCCCTGGGTGCCAGGCTGAGCCCTGCACAGGGTCAGATCGGGTCAGTGCCGCCTGCTAGGAGGGAGATAAGGCATGGGGTTGGCAGCTGTCGGTACCATCTGCTGAATTAGAATCACAATCCACTAAACAAACACTGTCTTGGGATAAAAACGTGCTGCTTAAGGCAAGGAGGTATTTCTGCTGCAGGTATTGCTATGACCCAGGAGCCCAGTGTGGGGATTTGCAGTGCTATCAAGAAGCACAGGGATAGAAATGAGTCCTGGGAGCTGAATCCTGCTCATGTGCATGTCAGTGTGTCCATGATTATGGAAGCACGTTGGGACTTGTGCTGGATAAAGTGCTGACACTTCAGGGAAAGGCTGCTCTGGATTTTCTGCAGCACAGGATGGGGGGAAAGTAAAGTAAAAACAGGTCAAATGACCATCATGGGTGTTTTGGTAGAAGGCAGCAGTTCAAACCAGCGTGAACTGAGAGATCAAAGAGATCAAAGAGACAGGCAGCATGACACAGGGCAGCCCCTGTTCCCTTCCAGGCATTGTCCTTGGCACGCTGACAAATTTTAACCTTGGGAATTGCACCCAGTTTGCCAAGATGTCCCTGTGCAGAGCAGGAACACTTGCTCCCACATTGAGCTGATCCCACAGCCTGCCCTGCACCATCACGGCACAAAATGCTGGGTGTAAGGTCAGGATCTCCCCAGCCCCAATCCACCTCTGCATGTCCTGGCAGTACAGTCCTGCATAGACTTTACAAAATAGAATTCTAGACTGGCTTGGGTTGGAAAGGACATTTAAAAGGTCATGTAGTCCAACTCCCTGCAATGAGCAGGGACATCTCAAAGTAGATAAGGTTGCTCAGAGCCAACCTCACCATGGATGTTTCCATCTGTGGATGCATCCACAGATTCTCTGGGCAACCCATGCCAGTGTTCCACCACCCTCGCTGTAAAAATATCTCCCTTTTATCTAATCTAACTCGGCCCTCTTTCAGGGAGACACAGCAGGCTGTATTTTATGTGCCTCTCCACAGGGGTACGTGCAACCTGAAGGGCTGCAGGTGCTTTTTTTCCCCCGGGCTGGGCACAGGTACAGCCGACAGCCAGCCAAGGACGCGGTGGCTCTTGGCAGCACGCAGGTCCCATGCAGCCCCGCTCCCCGGAGCTGGCGCGGCCGCTCCGCAGCTGCGAATCCCGATAAAGCCCGTCCCGGCTCGCCGGCCGCCAGCTCACGTGTGAGCCCCTCGGTACCGCTGCTTTGTCACAGCCCAGCGCTCACGCCGGGTTTATCACAGCTGAGTCGGCTGGCACGCGTTCCACTCCACATTTATCCCTTCCAATTTTGGAGCAACCAGCCGCTCGGAACCATCCTCCCGATGCAAACAGCCCCGGGCTGAGCGCGGTGCCTGCCCACCCCGTCCTGCACTGCCCACGCTCCGGAAGGCTCCTTCTCCTGCTAGATAAACAAGATATGTGCTAAAACACCCCAAAGTCCTGGAGAAACCCAGCCTCCAGCAGGTCTGGGAGGTCTCCAAGGAGTGCTCTTCTCCCTGGGAGCAAGTGATGGGATGTGTGGGAATGAATCACAGAATCACTAAGGTTGGAAAAGACCTCCAAGATCATCAAGTCTAGCCTATGAATGGTGCAAAGTTGTATGTCTGTGTAGGGGGGCGTTAGACTGGATATTTGAAATTCATTCTTTCTGGAGAGAGTGGTCAAACTCTGGAACAGGTTTCCTTCCTTCAATGTCCCAAGCCTGTCAGTGATCAAGAAACATTTGGAAAATGCTTTTAATACTATGCTTTAGCATTTGGTCAGTCCTCAAGAGGTCAGGCAGAGGACCACTGTAGGTCCTTTCCAGCTGACATAGTGCTATTCTATTCTATTCTATTCTATTCTATTCTATTCTATTCTATTCTATTCTATTCTATTCTAGTCTATATTTTGAAACTCATTCCCATATCCACCTTGAAACCCCTTTGGGCTCACATCCCTCACCCCCATGCCCATTCTCAGGCTGCTGAGTTATTACCATGGCTGCCAGATGATTTGTGGCCTCCTGCCACTGCTCAGAGGACAGGGACACTCAGATGAACCCTCCAGCAACTCCCCCCGCACCTCCCTGGTGTAAATCAGCACAGCATCGGCAATTCCAGCCAGGCTGATTTATGCCAGCAGAAAGACACTCCAAAGCTCAGCCGTGATTTAGAAATCCCATTAGGACCTGGCCACTTCTGCAGGAGAGGTGCAGGAGGTTGGTTTGTCTTCTCCTCCTGGAGGGAGGGGTGCAGTGAGGAGCAGTGGTGGCACTGGCAGCCGGCTGTGCTGTCATTCCATGGCTGACTCCAGCAGGATCAGTGCTCCGAGAGCACGGCTTCATCCCGGGAAGGCAAAACCTCCTCTGTGATTTACAGCAGGCAGGAGAAGCCAGTCCCATCTGCTACACCAGGCACCTACTCTCTTTTTTTTTATTAAAGCTAATGTGAGAAACAACAGGGCTGCAAGAAAAGTGACTTCCATGGGCATGGTTCTTGGGAAGGGAAGAGCTGAGTTTACCTCCGTGGGAGCCCTGGAGAAGATGAGTATCATTTTGTAAAAGGGAGAGTGAGGCAGACAAGCCAAAAATGTCACCTAGAAAAAAAAAGAATCTCTCAGTACTCTCTCATCCTCCTTCCCTGAGCCTTCCTTTGGTCTCTGCACACACTCAGGGCATTTTGCCCTACACGATGTTCTGCAGCTGGTGCTTGGCCACACAAATCACCCCTCAGCCAGGCTAACAAATGACTAAACAAGTGCAAAGGCACTTTGCAGCATCATTTTTTTTCACCATCTTTAGCAGCAGACTGGCTTTTACAGCACAGCTCTCCCTTCCGTCACTTTATCCAGCCTCCATAATGTACCACCCCCTCAAGAAAAAAAGAGGAAAGCAGTTTAAAACCAGGCCATTGCAAAGAAACAGCTCCCACATGGAAAATGGCTCCTTGAGGGGTGCTGCAGCCTCCCCTGCTGCCATGGAAAGGCCAATTAGAGCTGGAAAAAGCTCTCAGGGGAGTGCTCAGGTAGAAGGTTTGCTGCTCTTTTGGGGTGAGACTCAGAGCAGCCAATGCTCAGCTTGGTATGAGGGTCAGCAGATCCCACCAGTGGGAAGGGGTTGCTGAAGACAGGGAAAACCTCTCTGGAGGATGCCTCTCCCATATTTTCTGGGCACCCAAAGGCTGTTTTATGCTCTCATGCCACCATTGCTGCTACACCTTCCCTTGCTTCTCGGCAACACCATCACCAGGATGTTCCATCCTTATTCCTGGGACCCACAGGGCCCCCTGTTCCCATCACCACTCACCTTACAGGGCCCTCCCAGTGCTCTCTTTCTGGGGGATTTTTTAACATTTCAGTTCCTTTTTGCAGCTTGTTATAACAAATGTCCCAAGACTGGTTTTTAGTGCTTAAATATGTTATATGTGCTGGTGCTTGTGTGGCAGCCCGTGGAGGGGGGCTCTGTAGGTTATCCATCCCCTCCCCTCTGCAATGGCAGCATCAGACCAAGCCACCAGCTCCTCTACCCGGTGTTCCCAAGCTCAGCACTGTAACCATCTGCGTTTGGGGGAAGAGAGGGGAGCTTGGGGGGAGAGAAATTGTGAACTCTGGGGAGGACACAGGGCATCCCAGGGACATCCCCAGCCCCACAGCAGGGTTTGACCTTCACAGATGAAGTCTTCCCCCTTTTTCCACCTCTCTCATCCTTCTCTTTCTCCTCCAGGAAAACAAAACTCCAGTGGTTTGCCTCACACAGAGCTTAGGCCAGGGAAATGCCATGCCAGCAGCCACAGCCTTGGAGAGCCGGGGACATGCTGTCCCTCCGAGGCAACTCCCTGAAAAGTCAAGGCCAGGCTGGCACTGTGTCTAGCACACTCTGAGGAGGCTGGATTTACTTCTGACCATAATAATCATGTAATTCCACATGTGCTGTGTGCCCTTGGTCACATCCCTGGTTCCCGGCGTTCCCCAGCGCTGATGATGCTGTTTGAGACTGTGGGTGAAAATATGAGCATGATGGAGGGACTGAGCAGGAGGCTGCTGGCCACACACTGTGCTCCTGGCAAGGCTGGGAGCTGCAGACGTGTCACACGGCTTCTCCCTCACGGTCTCCAGGATTAGCTTAATAGCACAGGGAAATAACAGGATGAAAAATTCGCTCCCCTCCAAGCACTAAAAGCCAAGTTTCAAGGTTAATTGTCTGCCCTGTAGGAATAGCTTTTACACACTGCAAGGGGCTTAATTAGTGTCATTTTAGCCAAGCAGAGAGAGCATGCCCTGGACCCATACTCCATGCCCCCAAGCCTATTTTCCTCTCCACAAGAGGTGATGGATTGCAGGCAGCTTCCCTGTGCCAGTACTCAGCAGGGACAGGTTTGGGGCTGATCATGGAACCCCAAGATTCTTCTTGACAGCTGCTGCAGCCCCGAGCCCCATCCCTGCACCCACTGCACTCTTAGGTCCTGCACTGATGTGCTGCAAAGTGGCTGGATCCTTTCTCTGTCCCCGCTAGCCAGGGGAGCACCCATCCCCACTGAGCACCCACTTGGAAGAACACACTGCCCGGCCTGGCTTCAAGAAGAGCTCAAGAGGGTGGAGGGAATTTTCTCCCCAGGTAGGGTTGTCCTGTGTGTCCCTACCAGCTTTGGGACATGGCTGCTCTCCGTGCAGCCAAGATTTGTTTTCAGCCCAACACTGACCCCAGAGCAAAGCCAGACACTGTCCAGCACCAAGGCAGGAGGAGAGGCAGCTGAATACCAGGGTCAGTGCCAGCAGCGGGGTCTCTGGTGCTACTGCAGCCCATCTGCAGTGACTCAGGACTTTCCCAGCCCAGAGCAGCTGCTTTCCATTGGAGCATTCTTAGCAGCAGGGAGGGAGCCCCCATGGAGGGTCCCCATGCCTTGGCTTGGAGCCACCGACAGCCCCCAGTGTGGTTTCCCCATCACTCGGCATCCATCCCCACTGGGCTCCAGCTCACAGATCCCACAGGGATAGCCATGACCTCCTGTGCAATCCAGACCAGGAGGCTGCCCTGGATGCCTGCCCATCCAGGCTGGAGCAGACCTGGGAGAGGAGAAGCCTGTTGGAATTTAAAGTTTTCCCCATACTGTAGAATTCATGGCAGCCCTCACTAAACCCATCTGCTGCTAAATTCTCCTCATTCCTGCTCCAGCCACACTTCCAGTGTCCTCCTCCCACATCCCACACTCTGCTGTGTGGGTGCTGGGTCCACCCCATGCTCCCAGCTTCACTCCAGCCTCTCCCCCTTCCCTGTCTGAACTTTGGATTCAATTTCTCCCTGTTAGCCAATGTCCAAACAGGGTCCCAGGGGCTCTCCACCAGCAGAAACAAACAACAACAGAAAACATCCATCCCAATGGAGAGGGCTGGCAGGGAGGCCCCACACCCCTGCAGCAGTGACCCATATCTCAACCGCTTCCCCTTTTTATGGGAATTTGCAAAAATACCCCAATTCTTGGCAAGTGGGCAACGCTACAGGCAGGCACCCTGGCAAAGGGAATGTCCGGAGTTTGGTGTTTCCAGGCGGGTGTGGGAAGGGGAGATACATGAAGGAGGGAACAGGGACAGTATCATTCTTTAGCATTAAAGGGATTAAACATCTTAAACCTGAAACAAGGTAAACAGTCTGCTTTGGCTTAGGTGGGGAAACCCCAGAACTTCTGCTTCATGCCATTTTATATAATCAAAGATCAGTTTGGGCTGAAAAGGTGAAGGAAGAAAAGGAAAAAGTTGGCTCCAGCAGTTTCTTTATGTTTAAATGAGTTGAATTGTCACCCAGTAACAGCACCCAATTCCCAATCTGCCCACGGGAGGATCATAGCAGAAATCCTGGTTACTCAGTTTGTAGGGGAGTCCGAGGGCCAAGGCATTCACAGCTCGCACTCCCCTCTTGCTGCTGCGGCTCTGGGCTCATGGTGGTGAGGAGTGATGTATTTTTAATTCATTTAAGGGAATTAAGCTCATCTGTGTCTGACTACTCACACGGCCTCCACTTTCATTAATTTCTGAGCCGCTTGCCTGGATTCCTCTGGCTCTGGCAGGGGTTTGGCATCACAGGGAGACCAATTTCCTGGAAATTTGACAGATGTGGGTTGCTGGAGAGCAGCAGGAGGCACCATTTGCCCTGTCCCTACAGTGGGGAGTACTTTGGGTGACCCACCACATCAGTCCCATAGGGACATTCTGCCTTGCCCATCATGTGCTGCTGGAGAGCAGCATGCTGGCAGCTGGAGACCCTTTGCTGACCTGAGATCCCTCAACCTTCTTCCCAGGGTCCCTGACCATATTTCCATCTTCCTTTTGAAACACTTGTGTATACAGCTCGTAAACAGATGCAAAAGAAGGGGAAAAGAAGAGATAAGATAAAAATAACAGCAGCAGGAGTGGGTTTGAAGTAAATAACAGGAAAACATCAAAGCAGAGGGGGAGTGATGCTCTGAGGAGGTATTTATAGCTGGCTCTGTGGTTCCTCAGGATAGACCTGCATGTCCCCGTGGAGCCTCTTCCTGGTCCCCACAAGCATATGTTTCTGTCCCTGACTTGCAGTCAGCCCTTCCCCAGGAGTCTCCCATGTGGATTCAGCCTGGAGGCAGAGCACATCCCCACAGCTTTTAGAGACCGCTCAGGGAAAAGCTGATGCTCTGAAAAGGCTCTGAGCCCAGCGCTCTGTGGCACTGAGCACTGGGATCAGGCACCTGCTGTAGGGGCCATCACATCTGGCACGAAGCAGCCTCCCCTTTCAGGCTTTTTTTCCCTGCCAAGTCCTCAATGAGAGCTTTTTCTCCCCACAGCCCTCCTGGGGGTCACATTTGAGAGCAAGGCTGATTGCCTGGAAAAAGCCAGGCACCAGCAGAGTGAGGGATGAGAGATGGCCACGGAGGAAATGCTCAGTGCTGTGACCCAGCCCCCTCCATGCAATGGATCCATCCCGTCCCTCCTCGATGTTGCAGTGAACATTGGGCATCTGGATGGCTCTGCTAAATGGGGGCACCCTAATTAGATGTGTCTGGAGCAATGCACCTCATCCCTGGGCTGCTGATGTGCACAGAATTTTTTTGGAGGCTAGTTCACCCCTTTGCACCTTACCAGCAAAGGCACTGGGGGTGCACAGGGTGGTTTGTAGGTGCAGAGAGGACCTGGAGGTGGGGGAAGAATTAGAGAAAGCTGTTCAGCCTCTTTGGATGGACCCAGAGGCAATGGGGGTTGTTTCCACTTCTGTCATGGGACGTGCCTGTGGCCAGGGAACACGGTAGCAGTGACCTTTTCAGCTGCCTTCTGCTATGGGAAGTCTCAGCTTCTCTTAAAGCATCTGTCCCCATGAAAAGTGCTTTGGAGGGATTTAGTGCTTTGGGGGAGAGCAGATTGGCAGTAAACCCTCCAGCCAGCTGTGCAGAGTCAGGACCTTTTGGAAAAGGGAAATCTGGGGGATTTCCACCCACCTGGAGCCTCAAAATGTCCTCCTCCTTTGCAGCCAGGCTGGGGAAAAAGCCGCTGCTCCGTGGTAACTCTGCACACCCTCGCTGCTGCTCTCTAATCAGACACAGGGTTTGCAATTAAGTGACACAGAGTAACCCTGGGGACAGAACCTGCTGTTTGAGCCCAGCTCAGACGAGTTCGGGGAGGGAAAGACCTGATTTCCCACTTAGCAGACAGGTCACGATCGGTGGATTCATTGATCCCAGAAAGCAAAGCCTCCGCTTCATTAGAGACATGCTGGTGATGAACGCGGCCTCGGGGAGCGGGGAAGCTGTGTGAATCCTTCCCTAAATGTTATCTCCACAAGGCTCAGAGCACAGATGTCGGGAAGTTCCTCCGACAGGATGGCTTCCTCCGGAGGGAGCCTGCTCCTTCCCACTGTGCCCATCACATGTGTGGCTCTGAGGGGCACTGGAGCTCCCTCAAAATGCTGAGGCTGGAAAAATGCACCTTTGTGCCTCGGTGTCTGCCTCTTTCCTCTGTGCTTCCAACCACCGATGCGTGATGAGGGCACAATGCCCTGGCTCAATGCAGTGCCAGCTGTGGCTGTGCCAGGGGAGAGCACCCGGGCGAGACCCAACTTCGACATAAGGTGCACCTGGAGTCAGTGTGGAATTCCCAGAGCCTGGGGGCTTTGTGAGGGGTGTTCACCCAGAAGCCTTGGAGACAAGGCCTTGGAGAGCTGGTTCAGGGGCAGGCAGCAGGGGCAGGGCAGAGAAGAGGCAGCCCCATCGATTGGGCACAGTGAAGCTGGGCAAGACCCCTGTGCAAAGTCCTGCTCGCGCTGCTCCTGAACCACGACCGTGTGTATACAAAATGTTCTGACTGTAACTGCCAGATCCAGCTCTATCCTCTGCTGCATTCCTGATTTTCCCTCCCCAGGTCAGCTCTCCCGGAGGGAGGTTTCCTCACTGGCTCCTGCCAACAGTTACTGGCAATAACTTCTCGGTGCCCTTCAATGCAGCTGCTCGAGGCAGCAGATGGGGATGGGGGTTGAAACTGAGCCAGACTGGCTGCTTTGCAAGCCTAGTTCAGGATAAGCTGGGTTTATGCAAGTAGCTCCATACACTCCCAAAGTTCCCATTCTCTCCTGTAATACCTGTTGAGGTACTGGTGTAGTTACTGGGAGCAGTTTCACTGAGGTGAGCACTGCCCACAGGTTGAAGCACGGCCCTGCACCACCCCTTCCCCAAAATCACAAGTCTGCATGGTAACAACACCCACAGGCAAAAAGCAAGGAAAGGACTGTAAGCCTTCCACATGGAAATTTTGAAGATTTTTCTGGTTCTCTCGATGAGGGGAACCACGCAGGGGATGTGGCTTTTAAGAAGGCTTCTGCTCCAGGGAGTCACGCTGTGCTGCTGGTTTGGGGCAGGGATGTGTCATCCTGTTCCTGCAGGTGCAAGGACTTCTTTTTGCCAGTTCTTCCAAGAAAGCAGCTCCCGTGGGCAAACCTGGTTGGCAGGACTCCCTGACACCTACGCAGGCATCCTCAGCTTTCATCAGTGACAAGACTCCCACGCCATGACACGTCCCTTCACAGGGGCAGATCCTGAGCTCCCAAGCATTTGGCTCCAGTTTCTGGCTCATGCTGATACATGGACGAGCTGGAAGCAAAGCATCCTCTACCAGCTTGGCTTCCAGTTTGGGAGCATCTCAGGCTTTTGGAGAATTTAGGTACGTGGAGGTGGTGTTGGTTGTTCTCTGTATCCCTGGGTATTTAAGGGAACTCAAGGAACAGTGAGGGCATGGAAAGGAGGAAAGGAGCAGCTGTCTCCTTGGATTTACAGGGATCAGCAGCTGAGCAAGTCCTCAGCATAACCGGGGTGTAACTGGGAGCAGAGTCTGCCTCACATACCATATGCTCCCAATCCACCGCGCTCAATCAAGCCTAATAAAATTGATAGGGGAGCATTGAAAATCTCGTGATTAATTCTTTATGATCTGTAATAGGGGAGCTGTGTGCCAATTACTCCAGTAAATCATTCATCAGAAAATAAATAGAACTAACCTCCAGCACAAACACTAGAGGATTTCCACCAGGATTGCAGGTCTGGATTGCAGCATCACACCGCTGGTGACAGCGCGTTATCTGATGGAGGACACACGAGTAGCTGCAATTTTTCTGCTTCTCCCTAAGGTTTTGTCTCTGTGCTCCAGCATTATTTGTTGTTCTTCACCACAAGTTTCAATGTTCTGTCCCTGATCTCCATGACCCATCAGTACAGGCCCTTGCAGGTTTGCAAGGGCTAAACCCACAGGAATCAGCTTTATTTCAGGGCAGGTTTGAACATGGGGACCATGACACAGGGACATGGACAAAAAAGAATAGAAACAAGATTTTCTTTTATTTTCCCAGCAAGGAAACCAATAATTTGGCCTGGTAAGTTTTTCCTGGTCTTGTAAGGAGAGCTGTCCCTCTGTGCTGAAGTTACTGGACTGCTGTTTCCCAACCAATGTCACATTTCTAAGGGAAAACCATCCAACTCCCTGTCCTAGATTTCCACATGTTGTGGATTTCCGGGGTTGTGTTTGAAACTTAAAATGCTCCTGAACAAAGTGCATCTTGCAAGCCACAGTGTCCTGCTGACATACATTCAACATCCTTTGCCATGATGCAACTCTATATCCATCGGGGGCCTCTTGGGACCGTGGTGGGATTTCAAAGGGCACTGAGGGAGTTCATGCTGAGAAGGGACTTGGGAAAGCTGAGGGCAATGTCCTCTTCTTGAGCTCAGTGCTCAGAAAGGGAGAGCTGGATAAAAGGCATGCCGTGGGGAGAAGGGGAGGGATGGGGACACAAAATCCAGTCTTTGCAGAAAGCCCTCTTTGTCTCCTTCACAGCTGCAGGGACGTGTCCCAGGTGGGATGAAGGCCAGCATGGAGGGCCCCCACTGCCACAATCTTCTTTCCCTCATACATGGAAAAACTTTCATGGACAGGGAATTTGGCAGTGGAAATGGCATGAAGGCTCAAGTGTGATTCACTACCTTAAACTGAGCAGGTGGCATGGCTCTGGATCCTGCAGCACATGCCTTCACTGGGGTGACAGGACAGATATGTCCATGACAGCCCAGCTCTGCTGACCTTGAATGAGGAGCTGGTGAGACACTTCATTCCTCTGCACCTCCTCACCGTTCATCCCTCAGCCAGACCCATTCCTCCTCCCACTGTGTCACGACATCCTTCTCCTTCCCCAGCTCTGGCATTACCAGGACTCCCTCCCCTTGCAGCCGGGAGGACAGTTTGGAGGTTTCTCCCTGCAAATTCCCTCCTGGAGAGGGACATTAGCACCTCACACTTCCCAACCACCATCGCTTCCCTGTCGCCCTTCCTGCTGCTCCCAGCATCCAGCTGGTGGGACTCAGAACAAACATCCTCCCACCTGCTCCCGCGACAGCAGAGGCGATAATTACACACTTAGCACAGCAAAATTATCCATCGCAGGGGAGAAGAGGCCAGAAGCAGCTGGAGATCATCCACAGGGAACACTGCTCCCACCCACAGTGCCTCGCTGTGTGCCTCACCCCAAACCAGTCTGATTTATACTGTGAAGGTGCTCCTTGGGCCCTGTGTGAGCACCCTGAGTGCCAGAGCTGACAGTGCAGGTGGGGAGGTGGGGATGTGCTGGTGCACCAAGGGGTTTGGAGCAGAGCAATGGAAAGTTGGCTTCCCATGGAGCCAAACTGGGATCCCTGGGGTCTGCTGAAGCGTATCTTCCAAGAATGCCATTTTCCTGGAGTGGGCTTTAAGAGAGCCATCACTCATGCACACACTCGGTGCCTGCCAGGACATAGGTACTCAAATATCCTGTCCCTCCCCTGCTCCCATGAGATCTCTGGGATGGACACTTGCAGCTCATTCACACCAAATTCCTTTTTGAAGATTTATTTCCTCGAAAAGCAGGATCTGCAAAAGCAGAGAGCCTCAGGGGTCTACAGGGATGACACTACCTGATTTTCCAGGCAGGTTCTAGACTGCAGCCCATGAGGTGCACCAACCAGAAACATCCTAGAGAGGACTGACGAAGAGAAATAACATCAGTAGTAATAATAACAGCAATACAAAATATACTGCACTGGCTGAAGGGAGGAGGCTGCAATGAATTGTCCTTAAAATATGTTTAGACTTGGTGGCTTTACATTTTGCCCTTAAATGAGTAATATTGGTCAACAGACATTTAATTTCCTGTGCCAGGGAGCCACTGGAGCTGTTTCCCAGCTCCTGGCCCTGGTGTGAGCACTGAACCGGGACAGGGCAGGGGATGGACAGGGATCACAGAATCATGGGATCATAGAATGCTTTCGGTTGGAAGGGACCTTAAAGATCATCTCGTTCTAGCCCCAGCCATGGGCTGGGACACCTTGCCCTAGGCCAGGTTGCTCTAAGCCTCGTCCGGCCTGGCCTGGAACACTTCCAGAGATGGGACAGTCGCAGCTACTCTGGGCAAAAGGGAATCGGCAGGGATCAGCAGGGGAGAGGCAGGGGAGTTGGCGGGGAACGGGCAGGGGACAGACGGGGGCTGACAGTGACTGTCTCTGCCCCCGCAGCTGCGGTACCCACTCGGTTCTCGCCCCCTCTCCCACCGAGGCCGTCCCACTCCCAGCCGCGCTCCGGCTCCCGGTGCGGCCCCGGGGGGTCCGTCCCGCCCGCTCCCGCTGCTCCAGCGGGCAGG
>VZTN01015304.1:109686-198843 GCA_013400515.1 Erpornis zantholeuca | reverse complement strand
CCGGGCGCGGGCGGGAGCGCGGCCCCGGGGAGGGGCCCGGCCTGGGGCCGCGAGGGGAGCCCGGGGATGGATACCCTGTCCCGCTCGGTGCAGCCGCGGGGCTCGGCAGGTCCGCTGAGAATCGGCCCCGAGTTGTGCCCGCAGGTGCAGCAGGCCTCGGGATGCTCGGTCGCCGGTCCCCATGTGCACCCACTGCCTTCCCCAGCCCGGTTCCACCCCAGCCGGGACGGCACGGTTCTGACCAGGAAGCAGGGGCTAGCACTGGCACTGCGCGGGAGGCCCGGGAGTGCTGCCACCGGCTCACCCAAGTGCTCCTGCAGTTCTTGTTTAGGTGCGCATGCAGCTGTCACCCAGGTATCCATTTTTCTCTCACTCAGGTGCCGACACAGCTCTCACCCAAGTGCCCGTGCAGCTCTCATCTAGGTGCCCGTATCGCTGTCCCCCAAGTGCCTGTACGGCTCTCCCCCGTGTGCCCATTTATGTCTCACCCAGGTGCCCATGCAGCTGTCACCTGTGTGCCTGTACAGCTCCCACACAGCTGTCCGTGCTGTTCCCACCCTCCCTGATTTTGGGGCTGTGATCAAGCGGGCAGCGCTTGCCACGGTCATTGATCCTCCACCGTGGAGGAGGGGGCAAAGTTGAATGTTCTGTGCCTGTTACGTGGCTGTCCCAGCAGCTCGCAGAGACAGCTCATCCCATTAGGGCTCCCCTTTTACCCCGAAAAGCACACGCCAGGCACAGGCCAATCTGCCTCCCGCCGGCAGCCGCGAATTTGGTTGTTGAGCAGGAGAAAAGAAGGTGAGTGCAATGTTAACGATGTTGCCTGCCAGGAGTTAGTAGGTCAAGAAGCTTTTGTTCAGCCCGTGCTAGCACTGTGCTCAGCACCGTACAAAACGAGAGGAAAGAAGCTGTCCTGGTCCCACGGGATTGCAATTGAAGCAGGATTAGACAGTTCGGCCCTGGTGCCAGCAGCTGACAGTGTGAAGGGACGAGCTCTGGTGGAGAAGGGCTGCTCTGGAGTGAAGGGAGGGGAGGAGAGGCTGTGGAGGGTGGGAATAGAGGGAGACAGGTCTGGATCAGGCCATGGGGCTGTTCCCATTGTTCCCTGCCAGCACCCATGGCCCCAGGGCTCGGACAAAGGAGCCTGGGGGATCTGGGGCAGTGGTGGTTTGAAGGCAACTGTGGGCCCCCATGAGGATCCCCCCTTTCCCCAGGGCTCTACAGTCTTTGCTGCTGCACTTTGCCCCATGGGCACTCATAGCTGGGCAGGAGGCTCTCAGAGCGACTGGACATGCCCTGGGCTGGCATGGGAGCTATTCCCATGGCCTTTTCTCTGAGCTAGGAGAGGTGCTGGGTTTACCAACCCCTTTCCATGATAACACTGTGGCTCTGGTTCTTTCCAAGAGCCTGTAAGGAGCCAGTGGGAATTTCTCTCATGGACGGGTGAGGTGGAACTGATACCTTTCTGAGCCGTTGCTGTCCCCTGGCATCCAAAGGATTTGCAAACACAGCTGTGTTGGGGAAGCAAAAACCTTTCACGTCTCGGTGGTGTCTTGGTTTTGTTTCAAGTGAGGGAAGGGCTTGGGCTGGGCTGTTTTGTTTTTTGTTTTCAAAGGTTTTGACCAAAAGAAAAAAAAAGACACTGGCTGTTTTTCATCCAAATAACAGCGCAGGGAGAGGGAGTGAGGAGGGAAAAGCAGCATGGCTTACTGCACGTAAAAATGCTGACAATGTCAGGGAGCCGTCTTGAGAAAAATCTCTCTTCTTAAAAGGAGAACAGCGAGTTTTAAGGGGTTTTTGTTGTTGTCATTAGCACAGGAAATTCTTTTGCAGCTCCTTACAGTGCAAATGCATTCCCCCTTGCCGTGGAGAGGGCTTGCATCACTTTTACTTTATGAGAGACAAATTTGAAGCTGACACAGTTCATTGCAAGGGGGTTCCATGCAGGCCAGCATCCCTGGGATTGTCCTCTGTCCCCAGGAATCCTGAGATGCTGTGGAGTGGTGCTTCCTCTCCTAAAACACTCATGAGTTGGCAGCTGAAGACTGCTGCTTGTCTTCAGAGCAGCAGTGTCACCTCAGTGCCTGTGACTTTCTGGGCACTGCTGTGAGCGTGGGACTCCCAGAGAGCCCAGTGCCCCTGAGGTTTGGGGGGGACAGCTTGGAGAAGCCCCCATCCTTCTTCTGGGCTTTGCACCCTGACATAGCACTTTGCAAGCTGTAGCAACACATTGCTTGGGGCTATTAAAAGGTACCTTTGGGGCAGCTGATGGGTTTGGTTTGAGGTGAAGTGTCCCTGTGGGATCCTGCACTCCAGTAACCATCCCGTCCTCCACAGGTGGACGTGGCAGCCATGGTGCGGCTCTTTGGCTACGTGGATGTGACTGACACTGGCTTCATTGTGGCTGTCCTCTCAATCGTCTTCAATCCTCTCTTCTGGAATGTGGTAAGAGCTGCCTGCGTGCCAGCTGCTCCTTTACTCTCAGACTTCCTTTCCCAGCTTCCTTTGGGAGGAAAAACCTCTTTTGGGAAGTCTGCTGGGCTGGATGGGGGGAACTGTGCTCAATTAGACCTTAAGAGTGGGTGAGCTGTGCTGCAGCTACTGGGTCTAGGGGTGACCGTGAGGGCTGTCACAGAGGAAGTGAAGGTAGGAGTCAGCACAGGATACAGAAGGAATTGGGAGCTGAGCCTGGGAGAGGGAGCAAAGCAATCAAACCCATCCTTCATGTCCCACCACATGACCCACCCAGCAGCCCGGCACTGCTCACTATTGGGGCTGAGCATGAATGGCATTGGATATGTTGCCTGCTGCTTTCCCTTGAAATATGTTGGCAGCTGTTTGTGTGGATGGCAGGAAGCAAAAACAGTCAGCCAAAAGTTGGCCTGAAAAAATTCCTCCTCTGTCATGCTGCAAAGCCTGGCAGAGAGCTGCAGGGTTGGCAGCAAGCCAGCCCTAGGAGGAGCAGGATACCTGTGCATGGGTGATGTTTGCTGTGGCTGTGGGTGCCACAGTGCTTTGGGAGCCAAGGCTGGAGAAACCTCCACTGCCTGTTACCAGTGTGGTTTGCTGCCTCCTTACAAAAGCAGCAGGAATCATTGCAGTTTTGGAGCATTCTAGAGCCCATGTGCTAAGCAGGAAGCCCAGGTTGCCTGCAGGACGAGGTGACTCCCACCTTGCACCACCCTCAGCAACACAGCTGAGGTGTGGGGTGAAACGTCCCTGCGAACACTCCTGGGAATGGGAAGTCATCTCAGCCATGCTTCCCAAATCCACCCGCCAAACCTCCCTGTGGGGATTCTCTCCCTAGAGAATTCTCCTTAAAAAGGCTTTATTTTTCCAGAGGGGGAGGATTCCTCTCTCTTGAGTGCGGGGGCTCTGGAGGTTGTCTCACGCTGGGCTTTGGAAAAGCGAAGCTCTACTGGCTGTGAGTCACTTTGGAAACCTCTGTCGGAGCTCTTTGTTGCAGCCTCCCTAATTTTTCATGCAACTCATTATTAAAAAGTCTCACAGTGTCTGAAATGCGAGCTGGAATATGCCACATTATTTCGACTGCGGAGTCATCATTTAGCATAAAGAATCAATGAACAAGAAGATTCAGGATGTGGTCTCTGGGGGGAGAGGCTGGCTCCAGCGAGAAACTGCATGAAAGGCAAAGCAAAAAGTACTTTATTAGCATCTGCTGCTATGCCTGCGACTCGTGGGACGCCTGCAGCTTGGGAAATAGCGTTGCTTTTTGGATCAGGAGTTTGGCTGCTGTTAAAGGACGGGGAAGACTGAAGTAAGAGCAGGAAGTTTGTTGCTCCGCACTGCTGTTGTCCCCTCTCAGGGGCTGGAGAGCGGCGCCGTTGGCAGCAGGTGGCACTCCAAGCCAGACGTGCAGGGCTGCGCCTGGGAGCAGAAGGTTTGAGTGAGCAGCCTGAGCTGGGTGTTGGGGAAAGCTCTGAGCGTGGCATTCCGTGTTTCCCCGGCTGCAATGGGCCGGGTGGATCCTGCAGTCCATGTGCCTCTGTTCGTGCTCTGCCCAAGCCCCCAAGCATCTCCCTGGTGTTTTCGGTCCCGGTGTGTGGCTCACACCAGGCAATGCTGGAAGGTTCTTGGGAGGGGGCCCGTGGGTCCTGCAGCCCTAAACAAGCCCTCACTGTCGGGTACATTTCAGCAAGAGTGGCCCTGGCTATTCTTGGATTTTCCCTGACCTGCTTCCTTTACCGGCTCCCCATCCTTTTATCCATGTGATCATTGTCCCCTCCCTGCACCCAGCCAGCAGCTCTTCTTTCTTTTTCTACATCCCTGCACAGACTCTCTCTGTCCTTGGCTATTTGAGTTCCTTACCAGCAGCTAAGCTTGCTTCTGCATCTGAATTACTCTGGGTTTCCAGGAGTGTCAGTGCAAAGACTGGAATTCCGCACAGTGCCAAGCACTCTTTGCTCTCTCTGCTCAATAAGTAATGTGGGATGCTGTTCAAAATCCCTCCTGTGCATGAAATTCCTGATTTGGATAGAAATTGGGTGGAGATGTGTTGATTTAGTTCAGTGTCTTAATTCCCTATTTCTGCTGAACTCCAGCCAGGTCTGCCTCTTCTGAAGTTTGGCACTGGGTTGTCCTTGCTGTGGCAGTGCCTCTGAATAAATATGTGATGGGGAAACCCTGGCTCCATGCAATGCTTGGATCATGGAGAGGCCTATCCCAAGGCCTGGATCATAGAAAGGTGCCCTAGTGAGCACCAGGCATGTTTCTCTTGGACAAAACCTGCAGAGTTTGGGGATGAAGCACAAACTCTGGAGGCTGTGGAGGAGTGTGTCCTCCAGAGAAAAATGATGGATGTACTTTGGGTAAGAGCAATTTTGAGGACCAGAGCCTAAGTGGGGCAATTTGCAGACTCCAGCTGGGCTGTGCTGATGTTCCCTCCTGTTCTCCACAGGGGAGGAAAGCTTTTCCAGAAAGACCTCAGTACTCACAATTCCCATCTTCCCCCCTGCAGGCGTGTGCAGGAGGGTGCTGGGAATGTCCCTAAGACCACCTGCTGTATTTCCTCACCAAACCCTGGGCTTGCACCCCCTCTTCTGCTTCTAGCCCCTTTGTGCCAGTTAAAATCCCACCTGTCCCTGGACAGCCCTCAGGTTATGTTGTCCATGGCACAGCTTGAATGTGTTTCTGCACTATACTCTAGTTTTTCCCATAATTTTTCCTCTCTCCTGATCATGCTGTCTCTGCTTTCCCACCCACTGTGTCTGTTATGAGAGGAGCTGCTGGGAGTTATGGTCCCACAGGAGGCAGAGTGCAGGTGAGATCCCAAAAGGAAGCAGCGGAGCTGTTTTGGGAATGAAAGCACTTAAAACTTCCCAAGGATGTTCAATGCAACCAAGAGACCTGAGCCATCGTGGGGCTGTAGAGGGGCACCTGGCAAGGAGCAGGCACATCTCTGGAACTGTGCCATAAAATGTTAATGAGGCCAGAGCAGCAGGAACTTCAATAAATCCCATCTGTGTTTGGAAAGCCGCAGAACGATGGGAGAAACTTCTTATCCCTTGGTAACTAAGGAAGGCATTAAATAAAAACTCCTCCGGGACAAACATTTTCAAGCTAAGAGAGGCAGATAACCTGCATGCAGGAGGCTCTAAAGAGCTGGCTGAGACTTGGCACACGAGGACTTTCTAGAAAGCTGAAAGGTTTCTGTCATTCTCAGTAGCAACCAGGCATAGCCGTGAGGCCAGTAATCTGACGTCCATCACCACGCAAGTGAGTTTTAAGTGAGGAGTGCATCCATCAGCAATCTTTTCTTGATTTGAGCCTCTTAAAAATTTAGGTCTGGCGTCATGGACCGATTTAGAAATGGCTCATCTTCAGCTGGCGCCCCAGAGCTCACTCCTCCCGTCACCTCCGGCCACCCCCTTGAGACACCCGTGTGTCTCACAGGAATCTTCAGGGTGAAACTTCAAATGTCACAGCTAGGAACAGGCTTGGCGTAATTTAGTGTGATTTTAAAGAAAATAGACCCCATCAGACAGTGGTTTTTTTCTTCAAGGTTGCAGCTTTTCCTGTTCAGGGTAACATGATCTCTGTTCTAGACTTCTGTCAAGCGTTTAAGCTGCATGAGGTTTTGATTAAAGAAGTAGTTGCACAGGGACCTGGGCTGACAACGCCTGGCTCCTGATGGATGTGTATCTCTTGGTTCATTTATTTTTAATTTCCCATCCTTTTCTCCTTCTTTGGAGACTGGAGGAATCTGCCAAGTGGGTAAGAAGTGCTTGCACTGGAAGGGAGGGGGGAGATTGCGGGCACTGGCAGCCTGATTTCACCTACCTCTGACCACTTCTTGCTAAACTCGGAGGAAGGTGCCTGGCCTTAAACATCCCCACGCTGCTGGGAAGCAGATGGAAGCTTGGGAGTTGTCGGGATTCAAACCTCAGTGAGCCAAAGTCCGAGAAACCTTTTGGGGACAGGATAAAAAAGCCTGATGCTGGGAGATTTCTGCAGCTCTCTCTGCCTGTCTTAGAGAAGGAAAGGATTGAGCCATGGCTTGATGGTGGTGTGTCAGCACTTTGCTAGGGAAAGGAAATTGCAGAGTATAAAATACTGTGTGAGGGCTGGGATGGCAGCAGAGCCTTGTGGGGAGTGGACCTCAGTTACCTGAAGTTTACAGAATTGGGAGGTGAATAAGTTGGGGTGATTGAATGTTTTTTTCTGGCCTTCAAATTCTATCAACCTGCAAGACTTTTGTGGGCTCCCCCACAAACCTCTGCCTGCCTGCAGCCATGGGGGAGAGTAGAAAACAGCCCTCAACCAGCTTCTGGAAAGTGCTTTCAGACCCCATCATAGAAGCCATGGCACAGCAGCGATGATTATCTGCTTATAACAGATGCTAGATCAATAGCAGGGCTTCAAGCTACGCTGCAAGGCAATTGACTGCAGAAAGTGTTTCTTTATTGGGGTAAAGCTGGCCTTGCAACGAGGCTCAGATCCGCTCTTACATCTCCGGTCTTAAAATGTCACCACCAGCTCTGATGCCTTTCATCCTTTGTGCAGGGAGAGAACGCACATTATTCATAATTGGACTCTCTACCAGGCAGCAATAGCCATTTTCATTCCCTACAATAGCTGAGAAAGAGTGAGGATTTGCCTTTTTTTTTTCTTTTTTTTTTTTTCCCCATCTCCCAAATAGCATTTAGTGGCAATTTTATTTCAAGTGACTTGGTAACGCTTTCGCTCCAGCAGCGAGGGCTTCGCAGCGCTGCTGTAACGCGTGGAAGCGGATGGCATCGATTCTCCAGCTCTCGTAACAGAGCCAGTCCTGCCCGGGTGTGTAACACCAGGCCTGTTTGTCTCCTAAATTTAGCTTTTCCAGCGTGTCGGCACCGCTGCAAGCCACATAACAAGCACCAAAACTGGGTCGCACCCTCCGGCGTGCCGGCTGGAGTGGCACAATTAGGAGCGCTGTCACCTTGAGGGAGAGCCACATCCTTCGTCCCAGCGCTGCTTCCCACAGCCTCACAGCTGGAGGTGGTGGTGTTTTCATCTAAATCCTCTTGAAGAAGCTGTGCAATGTATTTTTATGATGTCCCTGCAGGCTGAGCTGCCTGTGGTGGAGGGATTGTGGAGCCCAGCCTGACCAGGCAGCTGTGAGCTGAGATGCTGGGCACGGTCTCAGTGCTCAGGGCTCCAGGCGAGGTGGTGACAGTCATTCCAGCAGCTGCCCACCCACCGTGCACGGGAACCTGCCAAGGCAGGCTGTGCTTGGGAAGCTGAGCCATTTCTGTGCCTGTTCCTAGAGTGAATTTAGGATCCAGCTGGTGTGCGACGTGCCTGCTCAGCGTTTCTCAAAACCAAGGTCAGAGTCTGCCTCTCACCTCACAGCTGACCCGAAAAGCAACCTTCTTTTTTTAGCATCTGCAGAGTGCTCCTCTGAAAACCCAGGGTCTTTGTTGTATATACTGGACTTCCCATGTTTAGTGTTTTAAAAATAAACTGCAGGCTGCTGGCAACCCTGCTGGAGTAAGTCAGCACTCACACAAAAGATAAAAAAAATATATTTAAGCCAAGAGTCTTGTTTCCATATGGATCAGAGGATTATCTGTAGACCCTGGAAGCTAGAAGAGGCCCTTTCTTCTCCATCCCACTCCATCCCTCTCCTGCCATCCTGCTGCTAAACCCTGTCACGTGCTGATGAGGTGCTGCTCATGAAATGGCAAGTCTGTGACCACCTGTGTCTCACGGGACAAGGGAAAAAGTGCAGCTGGAAGCAAAAAAGAAAGTGGTTTTATCTACCCAGACTGGGAAGTATGGAAGAGGCAGTTCCTCCTGTGTGGCCCTGGGCTTTGGCAGTGTGTGCATAGCCTGGGGACTGGGAGCTGCTGAAACCCTGAGGGGAGAAAGCCACTACTGCCCCTGGAATGTCAGTGATCCAGGGGCCAGACAGGACCTTCCCCTGCTGTGTGCCTGCCATAGTCACAGACATGAGCCGTGTGTATTCCAGCTGTGCCATGGAACAGGCTGTTTAGCAGAAGTGTGCCCAGTTCCCAGAAGGATGAGATCTCCCAAAATAGGCTGTTTGGATGGAGAAATGCAGACACACAGTGTGCTGGGTGCTCTTGCGAGGTTATTTCCGTAACCCCTGCTGCTGCACTTCCATCATGATGCCATTGCATCTACTGCATGTCTGGAGAGTCATGGTGGGGAGGGAGGCCTTGGGGTTTCATGGTGGGGGTGCTGAATCTGGCTTGTGACACACTGATGGCACCCCAAAGAAAATGCCACTTCGTTTTCCCTATTTTTTCTCCCCTGGATGAACTCTGAGGGGACGCTTATCTCCAGTTGCTCATGTGGCAGCAGCAAATGGGTGGGGAAGTAGATTAGTAAATCACTAAAGCAAAACCCTCCATGTGTTTTCCACCTGTATAATGACCCCAGTGACATGTGCAACTGGAAATGGTTCTTGGCAGGAGCATCCTACTTCCCTGCTCTCCTGAGTGTGGCACCAGATAGTTCAGCAGCCCGATCACAGCAGTGCTTGTCAGACATTGGTTACTTGTAAATATTAGGAGCCTCATCTTAGTTAAAGCAAACAAGTATGTGCAGCCTCCCAGGCTGCCTGCCTGCATCAGGTCCCTGTTAATCCCCTTTCCTAAGGGATCCTGACAAAGCTTTAAAACCCAGGGAGAAACAGTTGATTTTTGGAAGCTAGGGCTGGTGTATTTTGTTGGTGGAGGATATGAGCTGTGGACACAAGAGTGTGCCTGCACTGTAGTTTTGGTTGATATGGCAGAGGGATGGGAGCAGCAGTGCGCTGACTGTACAGAGCAAGGAGTTTTCATTTTGGAGGGTGACCCCAACCCAGGGGAAGCACTGTGGAGCCGCTGCATAAATTTTCCTTTTCCTTACCAAGCCATCTGAACTTTGGTGCTTGTTCTCATGCAGGAATGAGGGGCAACTTTCTTAGGAAATCAAAAACTTGGTTTCCAGAAAAGCTGGAAGCCCCAGGCTTTTACATCTGCACGTGGCTTCATCACACTGCCCTGCTTTCCCTGTGGATTTTGAGGTCAAGGAGAGGAAGATTGGTGGGAACTCTTGATTTTCCCATGTGTCACTGAAATCTTGAACTTCCGTGGTGAAGTACAAACTCAAATGGATTGGACAATAACCTACTTGGTTTTTTTCTTTGTGAAACCTTTTTTGTTCCCTCTTTTACTCCCCCAGACCAGGGATGATGCAGCCATGGACTTGTTCTGCAGGTCAGCATGTGCAAGCTCTGCTTTGTCTGGCTGAAGGGTTTTCGCATTCTATCTGTGTAGGCACAATCATTTTTGGTGTGATCCTTTTTGTACTTTGGGGAAGAAAAATGCTATGAACGGCTCACATCCCTGAAGAGGGGGAAATGGAGATGGGTTTTAGCAATTTTCTATGCTTTTGGCTGTTGTGGGGAAGCCTGACTGTCAGGGCTTCCAGAACACCTTCGTCACCTCCTTTGTGCGGTGGGAGGTTTGCTCATTATCTGGTTTCTGCTTCGCTTATAAAAGAAGCTGTAATTGTAGCAGCTCCTTGCCATAAAAGCACAAAGACATTTTCTGTGAAGGCAAGTGTACATGCAGCTTTTATGATCCTTTACAGTACTTCTTCTGCGCGCTTTTCTTGCCTCCTGCCCTTTGTCCAGCACCATCTCTGTGCCTGCGTGGTGCTCAGCATGACCACCTCTGGCTTGAACCTCTTCTTTGCACCTTTTAGACAGAAGAAGTTGGGCATCCTCCTTGTCAGTCTTGTTGAGTGAAAAGAAGACAGACCCCAAATTCCCTCATGTAGTCAGGTGTTCTGATTCCTGCCTTTTCCCTCAGAGCTGTCAGCCCAATAGCAGATGTTCAATCTGCATCATCCCTGGGAGGGTTTTGGACTGGGGAAAAGAACCTTGTCCATCTGTCTGTGGCTGAGGTGTACATCCATAACAGGAAGTAATACTAAATCTGATCACTTTGAGGCACACACGGCTGTTCCTATAAAAAGCGGAATGACCTCAGATGAGATACTGTATTTTTAACTATGAAGCATTCCTACTAAGTGCCCTTTCCTGTTTATTTTTACCAGGACATTGTTGTAATGACTGCAGACTTACTCATTTCATTCCCAAGGCTGGAGAGCAGCAATGAATTAGTTTCGTTTCGAGATTTTGTTGTACAATCATTTTCCAGAGACTGATGTACTCGGAAGCCAAAGCGAGCACATTGCCCAATGGAGGAGCATTACTTTTCTTCCTGTATCCATTAAGCTTTGGTCACTGGTATGGATGTGAGTAGATCCATATCTAGAAGGGCTTTCTCAGCCTCCCTCCTCCACCTCTATGCAGGCCTCTAGTAGAAATTTGTGGAGCAAAAGGCTGTGAGAATCTCTGAGCACTGAATGCAGGGTTGGTATCTGTACCCCAGCACTGGGCTTTGAGGCTGCAGGACGGGGAAGGAGCTCCCCTGGGATGTAGATCCCAGGACCTGAGGATGACTGAGTGTTCACTCGGCTTTTGGGTTACGTGTCTTGCATTGAACAGATGAACAAATACTGTGGGGCACGTGGTTACACCCGTCCACACCCAGAGGAACCCCAGTGCTGACACCAGCAAGGCCGAGGGGTCTGGTGGTTGTGTTTAACCCTTCAGGTTGTTTTTACTTGTTGTGCCTGTGTGTTGAACATCTCATCCCCGGGCAGAGGGGAACAGAGCCCGCGTTACATAAAGATGACACTGTCCCTCTCTATTGTTGCTGCCACGACGGCAGCATCGCAAACACGCGCGTCCTCGGTGCCGTGGGAAATGTTCCCAGGGGAGGCTTAACACGGAGCCTGGAACATGATCTCTCCAGCAGGGAGAGGACAGGAGGCCCTTCCAGACGAAATCAGTGCTTTGCTGAGCATGGCCAGTGCAACCAGTACCTCTATTCCAACGACCTCTCACTCCTCTGTGAAGGAGTATTGGATTTCTCTTGCATTTTGTGCTCTCTGAGGCGAGTTTATTTTTTTCTCCCCCCTTCCCTGTCCCCCTCCCATCACAGCTCCTGGGGGAACGATGAGCAGGTACACGCTGTCCAGAGGATGGGTGTGTTGGGAGTCTTTATTAGCAGACTTATTCCAGAGAATTAAACCCTAATTTCACAAAAGGGCAGGAAGAGAGCGGCTGCAGCTCTGGGAGAAGCCAAGTTGGCTTTGTGTGTTGTTTGTAAATGGCACAAGAAGTCCTGGTCTGAGCCTGCTGGTCCTGGTCACTGGGGTATTGTGACCAAAAGAGTAATTGTTGTGTTTCTTTTCTATTTAAAAGAAAAATTACAAAGTTGTGTATGAGGAAACCAGCCATGGCTCCTCTACCATGCTGCCAGTTCTGCCTCCACCTGTTCTTAGTTTCAGGCAGGGCTTTAAAATGCTCCTGTTCCTCTTCCACTTCATCTTTTTACCACCCCGCTGCAAAGTGTTCCTCTGCAATGCCTGTCATTGTTTCTCCCTGAATTAATTGTTGTGTGTAATTGTGACCTGCTGCAGGACGCTGCCTTGCTCTGCTAAAGACAGGTGCTAATGAAGAACATTGGGTACCACATTACAGAGAGCAAGGCTCTGCTCTCCGGGACGTGTACTTGCTGTACTGTTACTGCCAGCCCAAGCAGAAATGGTGTTTCTGTCTCTCATCACTCACTGCCTAATGATTGTAATTTTTACTTGCTGAGAAACTCTGGATATTATGGACTTCATTAACAGATACATGAGATGCTACGAGACCTGCATTAGGGGGAGAGAGGAAGAAAACAACCCCTGTGTGGAGGCAATTTTATTATTTATCTGCAGCAGTAGAAGGGATGCAGAATTAGTGTGGGATTCAGCAGTGTGGCTAATGAGCTGGGCTGAGCTGGAATCCAAGCAAACCTATTAATGAGAGCAAACTGCAAAGATGATGCCCAGGCCTGAAAACCTTCACATCAAACACAGGATCCAGGCAGTGCTGGGATGGCTCAGCTGCTTTATCTTCCTCTTAAGATAAAGCCCCTCTTCCACCGTGGGGCTGGGTGCTTGTGTGCTGATGTGTTTGTGTCTCGAGAGGCTGCTGCTTGCTGTCACCCACAGCCTTTCTCCTTCTCCTTCTCTCCTGCCAGCTCCTTCTTACTCCTGCACTGGGTGAATTGGAGCTTCTGACTTAATCTTTAAGACAACAGAGCCAGAGTATTTTCACTCCCATGGGCCACAGCTGCTTGAGTAATTGCCCAAATTGAAATATTGCAGCATCTAGCCCCAGTTTTCAGTTGCATGTAGTGTCACATCTGCAGGTTGGGCTGGCTGGGGACACTGGCTGCTCACAGTGGTACCTGAACCTGTATCTGCAATTAAATAGGGGAGAAAAAAACACCTGATTTAGCTGACATCTCCGGTATAGCTTTACACGGTCTATTTGCAATGAATCAGAGGCTGCGAGTAATGTCAGTTTTTAGGTGACCTCAATCTCCTTTTACCTGGAGCCCATGAAGGCTTGTTTCAGTTCAGGAACAGGATATTTCTTACATAGCATGCGCTGGCTGAAGATTGACCATTTTCATTCCACCTAGAATAACTGTTTTTTAATCAGGCTGACCTTATTTGCAATGGTGACAGCAATTGAAACTAGAGGTTTGCAGCAGCGTTAGAAAGCTTTGAAGAGCAGAACAGATGCTTTGTGATGCAGATAAAGCTTTATCCCCACATTTATAACCAAACCCAAGGCGCTGAAGTGAATTCAGAGGGACTTGACCTCAGCACTGTGATCCACTGGGATCCAGGGCCTCATTTGGAAAAAATGCAACAGAGGCGCGAAAGTAAAAGGGGAGTCTTAAAAAATAAAGGAGAGATGTTTATCGTGTAATGTGGCATTTGTACTGAGTGCTTGCTGACAGTGTGGTGCAGCAAAGAGCTTGTCTTCCTAAATCCGTGCCAGTTCAAACATCGTCAGTGCTATTGTTGGATTGCTTTGTTTGAAAATGGGTCTGTTGGGTAGACAGCCTGTTTCAGTGAAAGCAGCTGTGCAGAACACTTCAGGCACTTCCTCAGCTTTGCTTTATTTAGGGCTGGATGAGTACGAGCAACAGGAAAAAAACCCCAAGCAAATACAGGATGGGAGGTGGGCAGAATGTTCTCAGTCGCTCAAGGGAGTGGCACACACCTTTACTTCTGGTTTGTTTGTGAAAGATCCTGCTATGGGCTGCCTGAGCAAAATTCAATCTGTTTGCCCCACGGAAAACACTCACATTCAGAGAAACTTGTGAAAATATGAGGCTTGTGGTTTTCTGGATGGGAGCTCTGTGCAGTAGGAAGCTGAGTGTGGGCCAAGTCATCTGGGCATGGAAGATGAAAAGAAATCCAGCGAAATGCTTCAGCATCCTGCTCATGAGATGCTCATCTGGCAGTACTTACCTTCCCTCTGAGCTCCAGCACAGCCCCACATATTTGTGTAGGGGTAGCTTTTGCCTTTCCCTAATCTCAGGAGATTATTTTATTTGTTGTATTCATGCGTTAGAGGAGCTGGATGTGTCCCAACTGCTCCCCATTCCCTCATGCAGCCTGTGTCCCTCCCACTGTTTGGCCATCCCTTCCACATCCCAGGCTGGGACTGGAAAGGTCCTTCCCCATCCCGTGCTGCACTCTGGAGAAATCATTATTTCACAAATACTTTTTCCATGGGATTTGCTGGCTGGGAAAGTTGGGTTGGGCTGTGCAGCCTGATTCTCTGTGGTGGGAGCACATCGCCCTTCCCTTTCACTCTTGGGGAGCTGCTCATAAGGGCTCCCCATGCCCCCTCTCAAAATTAATTAACGCAGCTCGTTCTGGGTTATTGAAATCACCTGCCTTCAGCTTCCAGCTCTTTGGACATAAATCATGAGCTCATTGCTTTGAGGAGAAACTGTTCGGATTTTGTGTTGGAAATTGCTAGCAAATACAGCCCATATTCCGTGTCATTTTTGTTTTTATTGAAGAGGAGAGGATGTGGCTCATGGAACATGGATGGACCTGGGCTGCCTTGGTGTACACTAAGCAAGGGCTTGTTTTCATTGCAGCCAGCTAATGAGATCCCACTTTGACAAATCACATAAACACTATTAGAGAAATGAAAATTTTTATCTCACTGTTTATCATGAGTGGATTCAAGGTAAAGGCTCGTATGGAGGTAATCTCGAGGGTTAACTTTGAGGTAAAGTGTACCTAGTCTTTATGAAACCCTTATCTGTTTAGCTGCAGGCTTGTTTTGTTTCCCCAACCCAAGGCTGTTAGCTGAGGTGACCTGTGCCGTTTCAGTCCAGTTACTTTCACTAGGCAGGGATACAGGGAGGATTGTTTTTAAGGCTAAGCATGGTGGAGGCAGGCTGGGTTTCTTTAGTGTCCTTCCACTTCTAAAGAAGTGGAGTCACATTACTCTTCTGCCTGTGTCAAAGTGCTCAGACTGGACCCTGTTGACCCCCTCACTGGCAGCATTCATGAGGAAAGAGTCACTAGAAGAGGCACTCCAGCTTGTCTTTCATCCTCTTAACTTGCTGGTTTGGGTGATGGGCACTGTAGGCAGTGAGGGTTTGTCTCGTCTTACTGCAGCGTTTTGGTTTTGGAGAGCAGCCTGCCTTGCTCTCTGCTTGTAGGTAGTTTTCTTCAGCCCCTTGGATGTTCTCCCTTTTTTGAAGCCCTTTGTGTGTTCCAAACCTGTTCCGTGGTGAAAGCCTGCAAACGTGGTTTTTCCCTCTGTGCAGCTCTTTGCCACCTGGGTGTTCAGCCCCAGTGTTCCAGCTGGCTGTTCCACACCTCAATGTCCTTGCACAGCCAGTCCACACATCGCCTTGTCTCTCCAAAATCCTACTCCTGTTTCTTTTGGCTGGAATAAACAACAACTACCCCCATCCAGAGCCCGTGAAAGGCAATGGAAAAATCTTCCTTGCGTCAAATCGACGCCTTTCTTTCCAAACTGAAAGCCCTTGGCAGACATGGAGGAGCTGAGCTGTGCTGCTCAGCTGTGGCTTGCTGACAGCTGTTACTGCCATCACACCAGTGAGAGAATGGGAAAGACGAAAAACTTAACTGGTATAGCTTACTGGGGAGACCTGGATGAGCCTTGCATCTTCATCTCTTGGGACTCTTGCCCGCCCTCAAACCAGGATGCTTGAAGCCTCCAGGCTCTGCCAGGAGTCCCTGCCATGCTCTGGCTCCACGTGCATGGGCACAGACTGTCATCTGTTGTCCCCAGCACCTGTTGCTCACCATCAAACCATCTCTGGGTGTATCTTTTCTTGGGGCATTACCGTGAAAAAACCTTTACAAGCTCCGTGGACAAAGTCCCCTGCCTGCTTTGCCTCACAGCTCACGTGAAACCATTAAGATGGTGCTTGTCTCTTCTCATGTCGCTTCAGTGTTTTAATTGCACGAACTGGAAGCTGCTGCTCCAGTACTTGGTGGGGGAGCTTCGCAAGGCTTTAATCATTTGCTAAAAAGCTTTCAGGCTGCATTACCATCTCGTGGCTCTCTGTAATGGAGAGCCTGTGAGTTGAGAAGCCTTCCAAGAAATAACTCAGTCTCTGGATCAGGTAGTCCAAAGCTGCCACAGTGTTTCCTAGTGCAGGCAGGAAGCAGCTAAGCAAAGTGAAGCTCACTGGGATGCTGGCAGGAGCTTGGCAGCTGTGACCAGCTCCTGCAAGGCACTGTGCTGGCAGGAGGGGCTCAGAGCCTCGTGGTGGTCTCCTGGTCAGCTCCCCAAGTGCCAGCTTCTCCTCCTGGAGAGTGTCCGGTGGGGATGGCTCAGCCTCCAGCTCTGCAATGTCAGCTTTCCATGGTTTAGGGCTTGCAGAGGGGAGGGGTGATGCTCCCACCTTACCAAAGGGGACAGCAAGTGATGGCACATGGGATAAAGGCTGCTGGATGATCTGCTGGCCCCAGTGAAGGGGCACAATTGGTGGTTCATAGCACAAAAAAGATGGTGGATGGGGAATGCCTGAGGGACTGGCCTGCTATGGGCTGGATGAGGGAAGACACCCATTGTCTGCCCTGTGCTGGGAATCACCGACCAGCGATGGGCACTAGAGTGGGCACACAGGAGTCCCCACAGCCCAGCTCACTCCTGCCTGTCTGCCAGGCCCTGCTCACGGGGTGGCTTTGGAGCCCTCATGGGTTTAGGACCCCTTCCCAGGGCCATGTGCCCACCCAGGGTTGGCCTGGTGCTCGCACCAGCACACGGGGAAGGAGTTCTGTGCTTCGTATCGGCAGCACTGCCGCGCCAGGAACGTGACTGCAGGGAGGTGACGGCTAATTGCTGCAGCGAGTCAAGGACTGTTTAAGCAGCTAATTAATTCCTCCTAATCAGCCCTTGATCTGTTGAAAACTGCATGGCATTATCTCCTCTGCTGCAACACCTTGATAATTCCTGTCTGAATGGCCTTCACAGAGAACATATTTAAATAAACTCAATAGAGATTTCAGACAGATAGCAACTATAATTACCAGCTTGTACAAATTAAAACCGTGGTTTGTTCTGTTCTTTTTCTTCTGCCTTCGCTGCCCAGAGCTCCTGCTAATCATGTTCCTGCTGCCAGTGGCACGCAGGTCCCCGGGGCATTTTCTGCACATGCCTTTGGAAAGCCTGTGCCTTGTGCTGGGGTGGGCTGATGTGGCTGCACATGGGCACATGCCAGCCTCAAGTGGTGTCATTCCTGTGCTAGGGGCTCAGTGCTGTCCTGGCGAGCTGCAGGAACAGCCCCCACACATCCCATGGGTCTGCCATGCATGATCCTCCCCAGGACCAGCCCTGCAGTTTTTCCTCCTGTGTCTCCTAAGGTTTGCAACCTCCTAGAAACACAGAATTTTTCTCACCTAGGAAGGACACACTCAGACAAGGTGATGCAGGCTTTCAGCCTGGCCACAGTGTTCACCTGGTGCTGTTGGTGCTTCTCTTTGGCACTGGTCTGTCTGCACTGGGTGCTGCTGGCTGCAGCAGGGCTTGAGCGTTGAGTGAGGAGGGATAAGGTCAGGCCATTCTCATTTCCTCCACAGCCACTTGGGACAGCCCTGGCTCCTCTGGCCTTTGGCAAAGGTCAGCCAGCCCCAATGCTCGCATTTCCATTCCAGCCAGCTCTGCTTCCCTACCTGCTCCTGGGAGCACCACAAGCAAGGTCTGGGTGCTCAGGTCTGTCTTCTTCCTCCCTGTCTTTAGATAACTGTAATGGCTGTGAGCAGGGTCGTTTTCCAGCATCCAGACAGTGACAGAGAGCAGGGAATGTCCTTATGCTTTAATGAGGGATTACAGGGAATCAGAAAGGAAAAATGGATTTTTCGTAACGGGAACAGGTCGATGCCTCTGGTCTCTGTGGGTGAAATAAGAGTAATATCAGGTTTCCTGCTCTTTCAGCAGGTCATGAGCCAGCTGAGGCATGTCTTTCCCAGTGGAAGATGCTCACATGGAGCCACCTAAGCCCAGAGTCAGGGATTCTCCTGCCCTAGCACCCCATGAGAGAACTCACCCCATGGCTAGCCTAGGAGAGGTCAGACTGAAGGAGAAATTTATTCTGTTGGAAGAAACTCCTCACTATAAGGATAGTGAGGTCCTGGCACAGGTTGTCCAGAGAAGCTGTGGCTGCCATATCCCTGGGAGTGTCCAAAGCTAGGTTGGATGGGGCTTGGAGCAACCTGGTCTGGTGGAAGATGTCCGTGCACATGGCAGGGGGTGGAATGAGATTAGTTTAAGGTCCCTTCCAACACAAAACACTCAATGACTCTATGAAAATAAATTTGCTCAGTTTGGTTTTGTCGGAAGGTTTTTATTGAGCTGGGACTGGATCATGCATATATCCAGGGCTCGCCCTGTGCACGTGCATCCTCTTGGGACTGGGGCTCAAATGTACACTGGAGAGCTGATTGTTCTTCCTCTGAACTTTTCATGGAATTTCTGACTTTTGGACCCCTCAGCAGATTGCTTTCTGGGATAGGGCAAAATCCTTTGTGCTGTCAAATACTGTGAGATGGATATATGAAGGGAGAACATCCTGTTCGCTGTCGTCATTTCTTCAGCCTGGACTTGGACACTGAATATTTTCATGCCAACAGTTTGTCCAGGGCAAGGGCATGCCAAGAAATGTGCAGAGCATCTCCTCGGGTGGATGATGGGTCCAGGATTTTTCAGGATGTGGATCCACCCCCTCTACCCTGCTCCCTGGAGAGCTGGGAAGCAGCCACTCACTTCGACACTTCAATGCCTCAGTTTCCCTTGCTTTGAGGGGAGCTGCTAATCCATCCCAGCCTCCCAGGAGTGCCACAAGGCTAAATTCACCAGTTCCTGCACGTTTTTCTTTGGGCACCATGATGATGGGGCAATGTGAGGACATGAAATGACTGATTTGCATTGAGATGCAAGGTGTCCCTTTGTCCCGAGCCTTTGGGCTATCTGGTTTCATTGCCCATCTCTGGGGTGAGCCAGATATAGCAGTGGAGTCACATGAAACAGCACAAAGGCTCTAATTCAGAGCTGGGACTGAGCAATTAAAATGTAGCGTGTTCAGAAGGCAGCTTCCCTGGATGGCAGACAAAAAGAATCAATTTCCTTCAAACAAATACTAAATATTAATGAGAGGCCATGGTCTGCCGTGCACACAGAGCTGGAAAGAGCATTTCCCGTTGATCGCTGCGGAGGTTTGTGAGATGAAATTGCTTTTTGAATGGTTATTTGTGGCCTTTCTCGAGGTGGCTCGTGGTTTGCCTGCCCAAAAAGAGAAAAGGAAACTCAGAGCATTTCCATTTTCCATAAGGGCAGGCACTGGGGATGTGTGCCGGTGCTTTCATTTTTGTTTACGCACTTGCCCGAGTGGTTGGGGAAATGTCTTGGATCGGTTACGTAGAAATCAGCCCCAGATTTACATCTAGAAGGAAGCAATTCCCTGGGAACATCAGCCAGCTGAGCCTGCCCTCGGAACGGCCTGCCAAAGGCAGAACATGAGACCCAAGAGCATCCCCGGCTTTGCAGCCACATCCGCTCATTGATTTATTTCAATAACGAGCATTGGGGGAAACATTAAAAAAAATTACTTGCAGCCCTCACCAAGTATCCTAAAGTGAAAGCAGAGTGCTGGGAGCTTTGGAAAAGGATTTTTTTCTATTGCTTTGACCCTTGGGTAAGCCAGGAAACTTTGTATTAAGTCCATTTCCAAACTTGGAGTTGGAAGAAAAATAAAAATGCTCCTCTCCCTCCCTTTCCAGTACACACAGCCCTGACGTGGAGCTTTTCTTCCTGATGCTGCCCATGGTCAACACAGTGCCAGCCTCAGCTGGGAGGGCAAACAGCACACCAGGAATGGGTGCAGCTTCCTGGGAAGCTGCTGGTCTCAGCCCTGCTCTGTCCCACACACGGCCATGGAGGATGCTGGAAGCATTTTATATCCGTCACACAATAAATAATAATGCGTCGGCTCATGACTTTATAAAACCATTAAGGCAGCTGCTTAGCTGTGGGTCGATCGAGTGCTAATATTAGCTCGAAATGACTAAAATTAGAAAATTAGAACCAAGCCAGAACTAATTAGTTGTTTAAGGAATAGAACCAGAACCGGAACTAATTAATTGTTACTGAAATATCGCCGCGGGGCCCGATGGGTGCTGCTGCTTCCAGCCCTGCGCCGGCTCCCGCTCCGCTTTGCTCAGGATGGCTCCTGTGTGGGCTCAAAAAGGAGCCTGGGGTCCCATCTGAAGGCTGTGACAGCTAAATAAGAGTTGGCATCTCAGTCCCAGCTGTGTGATGCAGCGCAAACTGGGCTGTGCTGGGAGTGATCCCATCACAACTGTGGCAGCTGCTGCCTGAAGGGCTCGGAAACGCGGCCTCTTGTGCCAGCATCGCTGCCCAGATGTGCCTTTCTAAAGGTGAGGGTAATTACAGTGACCGCCTCAATGTCTCCCAGCAGCACACCAGCTCTTCCCTCTGATCCCAGTGGCTCTGCCTTCTCCTTCAGCTCTGCCGCCGCTGAGATGCTCTTCAAAGCTCCCTGAGCGAGCCAGGAGCTGCCATCCATGCAAACGCTGCCAGAATAATTTCCAAGGAATTAGGAAGCTGATACAGATAACTGGCACGTGGCTGCATTTTTCCATCTGTGACTCAGTCACCTGTATGGTCACTTCTTTTTACTTTCCAAAGGTGGTAGTGCACCTTATATTTCTTTATCCACTCTCTCAGCACTCAAACAGCAGCTCTGATTTTAGCAGCAGCGTGACGCACGGTGTTTTAAATTCAATTTAGAATACAAACTATTTATACCAGCCAGGAAAAGGCAGTGAAGCAGCTCTCTCTGTCATGAGTGGATTTGTAATTTCAGAGCAATCATTGCATAACTAATTGAATCAGCTCTCAGCATGTGAAATCAGTGCCCCTGCTTATCAGATGTTTTTGTCGTTCCCCCCTCCTGAAGCCAGCAGTCCCCCTCCACCAGCAGCACTTTGTGCTCCTGCATCAGCCTGGGAAGAAAGCGAGACCTGCAAAGCTGACTTTTTCTGCTCAAATTGAGCCAATAAATTACCAGATACATTCAGAGTAGATGAAGAGCTGGGTTGCAGGTGCCCCCGAAAGCTGCCCAGGCTCCATGCGAGGGAGTGAAGTGCATTTGAAGCTAATCAAGTGCCAGCCATGTCTGAGAAGCAAATTGGTGCTGAGATGTTCTGCTGACTCCCACTTCCTGCTTCATTGCCCAGGTGTGCTCTCTCCTTGGCTGGAGTTTCGGGTCTGATGTTTGATCCAAACCTCCGGCTTGGCGCCTGAAAATGGAGCCTAAGAGGAGCAATAAATATAGTGACAGCTTTCCAAGGGATGCAGGAAAGGTAGAGAATAAAGGATTTTTATCAGCTGGGAATGTGGGGCCTGGATTTGGTGACTGGGGTGGATCTGGTCCTGCAAATTTTGGGAGCAGCTCCAACCACCCATGTGCAGCAGCCTGGCAGGGTGAGAGGGCACTTCCTCCTCCGTGGGGCGGTTTGGGAAGGGACCCATCAGCATCTGCAGAACAGGGAGCTGAACATGGGAGCCAGGGAAACGTGTGCTGTGAAGGATGCTAATGCCTTCGCAGGGATGCTGCGTGTGGGTGTGTGAGTCCTGGGCTGTCACTGCTGAGCTGGGATGGGTGAAGAGGGCAGACTGAACCTTAATGGCTACAATTGCTGAGTGCTAGTGAAGGCTAAGCTGGTTTAGCTGGTACAAGTGGAAGCAGTTCTCTGGACAAGGCTGGCAGATCTTGTCTTGGGGAAGCTTGAGGGAGGGTGTGCAAACTTTCCTGGATGTGTGCAGGGAGGGATTGTTCCTGGGAGGTGTGGTCCCTGAGATTGGGTGTGGGAGATGCCACAGTCCAGAAAATGAGAGCTGTCCCTGTGTTGCATCCCTTGCTCAGGGATGTGTTTTCCTTTCAGGAGAGAAATATTAGGATCTGTGGCAGGGGCCTCTTATTTTTGGTGGCCATGGACAGCCTTAGCAATGCTCTCATCTTTGTTGGACACATGCCTAAGCCTCGTATTCCCCAAAATTGATGTGTAGGGTATTTTTTGGTTGGGTTTTTTTTTTTTTCATGAGCCTGTGCCTTGATGCTGCTGGCTGCCCTTGTGTGCAAGGGCATATGCAATGCAAGCAGGGTCTGGCATGGGTGGGAGAAGGAGCTCACATCCCCAGGCTTGGTTCAGCCATGTCCCATCAGTGGCCTCTGCTTGTTTCTTACACAAAGCCACACAGACAAAGCGTCCTGAACATGTGAGGCCAAGGCTGTGGGATTTGTGCTCCTGGGGCAGCATGTTCCAGGCACCCCAACCACCCACTTTGTTTTCCCTTGTCTCTCCAGGTAGCCAGATGGGAGCACAAAACACGAGCACTCAGCCAAGTCTTCGGCTCTCCACATGCTGCCTGTTACTGCCTGGGCGCTGTGATCCTGGTGCTGAACTGTGTGCGGAGCCACTGGTAAGGAGCTCATCCTGCTGCTATATATCCATGGAAAGAAATGCCCCTCTAGAGTGGGGGGAAAAAGAGACATTTGCTCAGCAGTGTTAAATCCAACCCCAGCGTATTGCTTTTCCATGGTTGGATAACTTCAGCCAGCAGCAGTTTTATTTCAGGGTTTGTAATAAAGATGAGGGATGCAGCAGCATGGCCAAACCCATCAGTTTCACCAGTTGTTAAGTGTCACAGGTTACCTTGTTCTGCTCCCTGGGGATGTTTCCCCTCTCCTGTGAGCAGCCCAGGCAGCAGGAGGGCTGTTTACACAAGATGGATCGTATCTAACAGCAGAATTTTTAAATTTTCTTGTGAAAATCATAAACAAAATTAAAGCTGCATTTAAGGAGCTGCAGTTTCCTGTGCAGAAGAGCAGGATTACCTGTGCACTTCACAGTCTCTTGAAACTCTTATCTGCCATCTCTAAACACTACCTGTGCTAGCTAATAGTATTGTATGACTGATACACCAAACTCCATGGGAATATGGCCTTTAATGCTCCCAGTGCAGCAGAGAGGTTTTACTGCAGAAGATTTCCTCAATGCCAGCAATTTATCTGCGATCTGTAAGGCTTTATCTCCACTGCTGTTAGGAGAGACAGACTCACTAAATTCCCAGATTCAATTATACCAGGGTCAGAGCTAATGGGTTGTTTAGTACTCTGGGTAATTTCCCAGGCGCAGAGTTCTCAGGTTGGAATTTGCACATGTATTTAAGAGCTCTGCTTTTCCTGGAAATGACACCAGGACCTGCCCTTGCCCTTCTGTTTGTCCCAGCTACTGGTGATGGCAGAAACTGAAAGAAAGCTTGCAGTGAACAAGGCTGTAATTGAATGCAGAGGGCATGTGTGTGTGCTGCTGATGTCTTAGTGACACAGCAGGCTTGGATTTTGGTGGGGAATGTCTCAACAATCTCTTGCACAAATTACATAGTCACTTGTTGTCTGGGAAGCAATGCAAAGCCTTATCCTTGCCTTTAATTAAAAACATGGCTGGTGGAGGACAGTCTTCATTCCCAGTGGTCCTGCTGGCTCTTGGGTTAGTGAGGCTCACAGGGTCACATTGAGGCACTGAGGGGGAACTGCTGGCAGAGCCAAAGTGGCCTCATGTGTCCTGGCACTGCATCACACTTTGCCCCTGCAGAGCCCTCGGAGCCCTACCAGGGCTGGCTCTGCTCTGTGTCTGTGAGGGCTGTGGGACTCACTGAGTTTGGCTCTGCCTGTGCAGCCCTGAAGGAAACAGCAAGGTCGATCCAGGGGGCTGGAAAAGCCCCATCAGGACCTTGGGTTTGGAGGAGAGGCTCTAGAAGATTGGCAGCTCAGCCCCAGCAGAACACAGATGAGATGCCAGCCCATCCCGATGAGCCAAAGCCTTTCAGATGATTGCAATGGGAAGTTTATTTTGCCCAGATGTTTCCAGGTGGTTGGGTTATTCCCTCCCCTTTCCTTGGTGCTGAAGCTGGCCTGAGTGATAGCTAGTAGGCTTTGGAGGCTCTTCAGGCAAGGCAAGCCTTTAACTGTGGGAGGGATGGGATGGCTCCAGGGTGATCATCAGAGCAGCAACTACTGGAGTTATCCCAAAAGACACCTGGGAGACTCGCTGCTTCCATTCCCAGCTCAGGGAGCCCTCCAGAGCTGCCCAAGGCTTATTGCTGCATCCTGGAGAGCTTTTGCTGCTTGGGAAGGATTCATCCTTACCCTTGCATGATGATACCAGCCAGGTCCAGCTTGGGGTTCTGCTGACCAGAGGGGCTTCATATGACACAGTCACTGTCATCTCAGTGGCCAGTGATGCTGGGAGAGACACTTCTCACCTGCTCTCACTATTTTGCTTTTCCCTTTATTTTGTTCTCTGAGTCACTTGTACTGGAGCAGGTTTTCTGCTCCTCAGCCCCTCGGAGACAATCCCTTGGCGTGGGCTGTGCCTCACACGGTGGCCGAGGTTGCTCGTGCAGAGTGTGAGAGCTGCTGATAGTGAGCAAAAAGGCAGCCTCAGGGGTCCCTCCACCCTCAGTGCTGTAATCCAGCCTTTAAAACTCCTCTCTTCCTGCTCTGGGGACTTGTTACGTGGGTGGGGACTGCCAGGGAGAGATGAGGAGCCCAGGGGATGTTTCTTTTGGTTTTAAAAGCCTGCTTCCTTTTTGTAGCTGAATTTTTGAAAGGCTCTAAGCTGGGGGCGGTGGAGGGGAGAGCAGAGCAGACAGCACTTTGGGACTGGGTTGGCATTTTGGCTGACAGCACCTGGGAGCCAGGATGTATGGTTGCTTCACCACCGCACTGGGGTCTGTGCTGGGGTCCTTCCTCAGCCCAGCACCCTGATGCTCTTGTTGCAATTTGGCTCCAAAAGTATACCTTGCATGTAAGAAGAGGGATGTCTTTGTGCTCAATTAAGCAATTAGATGCTTCCCAGCTCTCAGCTTCATTATCAGCCTTGGCTTGCAATCCAGACTGCCCTGTGACCAGGGGGGACCTGCTTAGTCAAGTGCACAAGACAAGCATCCTTAATTGCTTTGGTGCAATGATTATTTTCATTACAGCAGTTTCTTTCTGCAAGAAGCAAGGAACTTCCATCACCAAGGCTCTTATCTGTGAAAACAATTCCTGAACTTTTGAACTATCTGCACTGCGTGCAGTTTGTGACTGTTATCTGTGTGATATGGGACGTGACAACCTTCACTGTCCTCCAGACTCACATCCGGTATCACTCTCTCCTCCCTCACCATGTTGTTGGTACTTTTCCCTGCATGAGTTTATTCACAATTAGCCATTGGCACTGCCTCCAAACCCTCCTGCACTGCCTTTGGCACACCTTGGCACACTCCCCACCCCTGGGCAGGTACAAAGGGAGTTTCTGAGCCTCCCACCTGATGGGTATGAGGATGTTTGCCTGAGCCTAAAGGCAGCACCCATGTGCACACCTTGACTGGGGGGGCTGCCGGTGTTGGGGTACCCATGTTGTCTCAGTGTGAGTGAGTCCTGCAGAGGCTGTGCCATGCAGTGCCGTTGGCAATAGCTCAGTGGCATCATGCTGCAGGCTGGCATCAAGTCCTGCATTGATGGCACACACTGGTATTGCCTCCAGTGTGGATTTCTCACTTGGAGCTGATGTTTCCAAGAAAATAAATCCACCCGGGATGGGATTTTGCACAGAAAAGGGGTTGTTTGTCATTGCCAGGTAGTGCCTCTCACCTTATGCTCAGTCCTGTTTAATTTTGTGAGCTGGCACCATAAATGAATGTGCTGTAAATGACATTGATCCCAGAACCACATGGCCCTGCATGCAGAAGTGACAGAGTTTGATGATGGGGAATCAAGCGTGGCCTGACAGAGCTGATGCCCCGTCTGAGCCACAGTGCCAGAAATATCTGATGGCAGTTCAGGAAAAACCCCAGGGAGCCAACAGCACCTCCTGCCCACGGCATCCAGATGAGGAAACCTCACAGTTCAGATGTGAGGCAGGGGGAGAAGCTGCCACAGCCTCCAGCTGACCTAAATAACACACACACCAGTGCTGTCAGAAAAGCAGAGTCATTATTGGCAAAAGAAGCTGTGAGGATGATGACCGGGCTGACAATTGCCAGTGGTATCGGCAGGACGATTTCACTGTCTTTGAGGTTGCTGTTTTCAAATTAACAAGATCTTTTGTTGCATCGTGTGCTGCTGGGCACCAGTGGATGGTTTTTATCCCCATTGCCTCCTTTAGCCAAGAGGAACAAAACCTCAGGCATGGGGGACGGGCTGACATCCCACACAGTGACTGTGGCACCTTGCAGTGGTGGCTGTTGTCACCGAAACCCTGGTTGCCTGTATCACTGCTTCTTCCTTGATGCCTGCTGGTCCCTGGCCCAATTCTGCTCCAATTGTGCTTATCAGTCCCAGTTTCCAGGCTGGTTTTTGGGATCAGTCCAAAGGAACACTGCTGGGCTGCTCCCTGCAGCGACCCAGTTTGCTGGACGAGGTCTTTGTCCTCCTTTGGAGGAGAGGGATGATGAAATACACTTGGTGGCGGCCACTGAGAGATGCCCCCAGCAAGACCTAGAAAGCTCAGCTTCTCTTTTAGTACAATATTTTCAGGTTTTCTTCCTGCTCCATGTGGCCTTTGGGGGATGCATTTCAGGCTGTGACTTGTTAAGATTTCTGGTTGAATAAATCAGCACCTGATGTGCAAACCTGGCTGCGTGTCCTGTCTGTGTCCCAGCCAGAGGATCTGCTGCCGATTTACCTTGCTCCCACTTTCTTCCTGTGAACCCACTGGTCTGACAAGTCTATCCCCATAGTGCAGAACCACTTTGAGTGGTTTTCCAGTTCATGTGGTTTATTATGTGGTAGATGGAAAAAGGAAAGATTCAGACTAGATATAAGGAAGACATTTTTTATGAGGAAGTGTTTTATGTGGAAACACAGGTTGCCCAGAGAAGCTGTGGTTGCCCCATCCCTGGAAGTGTCCAAGGCCAGGTTGGATGGGATTGGAGCAACCTGGGGTAGTGGAAGGTGTCCCTGCCCATGGCAGAGGCTGGAATTGGATGAGCTTTAAGGTCCCTTCTTACCCAAACCATTCTGGGATTCCCGTGGAGCACTGATAAGATTTCTGGGTGTTTGAGCAAGCACCTCTCTGTTTCTAGGAAGGGTGGGCAGAACAAGGCCGCTCCATCCTGAAAAGAATTAACCAAATCTGCCGGTTTGGCCGGAGCAGAGTTGAAGGATTTGGGCTTTTCCCAGCTGGTGAAGAATGTGTGCCTCTGGCGTTATGCTTCAAACTGGCAAGTGTGGGGAGATGTCAGGGGAGGCCCCATTTCCCCGTTTTCCCTTTGCCAAAGCTGGGGGCACCTTCCAAGCCCCACTATGGGGACAGCCATCCTCATGACAGCAGCCAGGGATGTGATCAAAGTAGGTCGCAGTCTCCCCACCCTCCCCTGTGCTGGAAGAGGGATGGAGGCTGCTCACCATGGCAATTGCTCTGCTCGGCACAGAAGGCAATTCCAGGTACTGGGACAAAGCCTGGCTCTAATTGATGTCCTCTTGGGTACCGAGCTGCGCCGCTGCCTTGTCGTGAGCCTGAAATAAACACTGTCACCAACGTGACTCAGAGGCACATGAAGGAAGGGACTGGTTTCATGACAGACTGAAATACGTCGTACTTCAGGAGACCAGCTCACTAGCAAGGGAAATGCCCAAAACCTTGTCCTTCCCTGCCAGGGAGGGTGAAACACGGCCATGGAGGCTCCCTCGCCATTGTGGATGCTGGAATAATTGATAGCTCTGCGCTGCTTGTCATGGCCCAGCGTCATAAATGCTTAAAAGGTTTATTTACCAATTCTGAAAACTCCTGAGCGCATCATGTTTAATGCAAATAGAGAGTGTGTTTAGGAAGATATAAACCATTCCTAGAGGGAAAGGCAGTCCATTATCTCCGTGCAAACACCTCCCTCTCTAGCTGTAAGCCAAACAGCAGGGAACTGAGCAAGACATGCTGATGAGAATAACTAATGCAGGCCTATCCGACCATGGAAAGGAAGGATGGGATCATCTGGAGCAGGAGAGACAGCTTTGCCAAAACAGACCATACCATGTGCTGGTTGCAAAACTTTCAGTACTGACTCCCGGCCAACCAGTTCATGCTCTTGCAGCCACCTTTGTTCCATGTTCCAAGACAGGGTCAGGTCACCAGCAGCACCAGATAGAGGATGTGAGAGAGTGTGAATCCAGCTCATCCAGAGCAAGAAGCAGGCTCTGAGGGCTTTGCTCTTGCTGTACCTCTTTCTGCTTTGCCATCTCTTTGCCAAGGCCTGGGATCCAAGTGGGTTCCAGCTCAGCATTGCTGTCCCAGATTTGCCTCCCTGGAGATCAGGAAATTGCTGTAAAATCCTTCCTGGTGCTGGTGCCCTCTGGATAGGTCCTGGCCAGATGTGGAGCCAAATCCTAGTGCTGTGAAAGGCACATCCTCCTCTGTGCGAGTGAAGAGCTGCAGAGCATCCCCAGGGATGTCAGGGTGTGTTTTGAGCGCACAGCCAGGCCAGGATTCCTCAGGCAGAAAGGCACATCCCCTGCACGGGGATTGCTTTCCTCCCAAACCCAGGCAGTGCTGGTAGCAGGGACATGGAATTTTTGCCTTTCTCGTAAAGGAGACTTGTGTCATTTAAAAATAGACACCACAGAGATGATGCAAAGGGTTGTGCAGCTGCTGCTGCTTCACGGTGCAGCCAGATTTGCGTCTTCTCAATCAGAAATGATTTTAAGCTAAGCCAGCGTGAGCCTGGTGAGCACAGGGAGCTGTGCTGGGCACTGGAGGAGGGCCAGCCCTGGGGACTGTGCCTACATCGCCTGGGGCCACACCATTGTTCCTCTGTCTGTGCTTGGCTCCCGGGAAAAGGAATTTCCCTGTAATTTCCGGAGTGTCAATCTCCCAGATGCTGTGTTCATGCTCACTTCTGAGCGTGTTACATTTATTCCGCGTTTTGTTTCCTTGCTCCAATCCAAACTAATGATTAAAATGTCTTCCTCTGAGGTCCTAAAAACTCCTCAACAACAGAAAGCCTAGGGGGAGCAAGCTCCAAAGTGAACAAAAGATACCACACAGGTTCCTAAACCATGGAGTTTAAGGATTATCCTGGACTTGTTTGATGCATGAATTTGCCATCAAGCCTTTGAAAGGTGTGTTTCCAGCTGCCTGGCCTTTCGTGCAGGCAGGACTGTCTCTCTCAGCTTTTATTTGGGCAACAGAGAAAATCCAGGGGTTTGCAGGGCTTAGGGAAGATGGACACCAGGGGAAAAAACTATCCCAAGCCCAGCAGGTAGCATTATGGAAGCACTTTCCAGCTGAGGAGCCCAGGACTGTGGGCAGGAATAACTCTCCTGGCCCTGACAGACAGTGGTGGCCAGAGGCACAGGAGAGCTGTTCTTCCACTTGAATTTTGAGCCTCCAGGGTGCTCATTAAAAAAAGGCTAAAAGTTTCCTACCTCATGTGTCAACAACATGTGGAGAAACACTGTGTAGAACTCTGCGGGTCTGTTATCTCCTCTCATGTTATTAATAGTGTTTTTTTAATCACAGTGTTGTCTCTTTTGTCATCATGGGTTTGTGTCGGAGCCGTGTGCGATGCTGAGCCTGCCAAACCCTGCTCTGGGCAGAGTTGAGGGGGCTGAAGGGAGGGGTCACCATTATTCTGATCACAAACAAGTATTTGGAAGGTCAGACCCGGAATGCCTGACCCAGCCTGGAACGGAGGAGCTGTGTTCGCACTAGAAAATGCCTCGTCTCTCGTATTTTCCTTTCGCCGTTCCAATCCTCCCCCTGACTGTCAGGCTCCAGCCGTGAATCACTCCTGGGCACGTGGCTAACACATGAATGCTGCAAAATATTTTGATGGAAGGGAACGGGGGTGGGAGCACGAGATAATCCAACCAATTGTTCCCAACCCTTCGAGTCCTGTGCCGAGGCATCGCAGCCTCCAGCATTTGCAAGGACATCTGTCCCAGGGCTCTCAGTCATGGTGAAAACTGGGATTTGGTGAATAAGGCAAAGCTTTTGATATCACAGGTCGGTGGGGCTGGTATTTCCAGGAGCTAGCAAGGGTTGTGGGTAGAAATAGCTGTCCCAAATCCAGCCCTGGCTGCTCACAGTCAGATTGCTTCTCCTGTTGGGAGGTTGAGGAGGCCCGGGTGGAAAAAGGGATCTGGAGAAGCGACTTCCTCAGCAGCTACCACTCCCAAAGCTCCACATCTCCCAGGGAGACGTGGGTAGTGTTAATAACGAGTTGCTGCTTTTAACAGCCCTTGTTGTCCCCCCGACAGCTTCACAGAAGCCATGAAGAGTCAGCCGAAGCTGGAGGGCTGGGACTACCACTGGACCTACTACTCAGGCTTGGCCATCTCGGCTGTAGGGACCTTGTTTGTCATCTCCAGCTTCTTAGCACTGGGATTCACTGGGACGTTCCTAGGTAAGCACTGAAAATCCAACAGCTTTGCCAGAAAATGCATTTAATCCTTGCAGGGATCTCTTGCTAGGACAGAGTCCTGTAGGAATTTCCTCATCCTCGCCTTCAGAGCTGTTAGATCTGTCATTATGATACCAAAGCATGATCCAACTCACTTACCTTGCATGGAGAGGACAGCACAGTGGTTTTATACAGCAAATCCCATCACCTCCAGCATCAAGCCTGGAGGTTTGGAGCTCAGCTGCTCATCTGCCAGCCCAAGCACCAGCACAGTGGGTGTGAGCTGTCCACCAGCCCTGCTCTGAGCACCCACCTGCTCATGACACGTGCTGAGGCAGGATGTTGTTTGCTCTCCCCTCTGCAATAAACCTGATGTTCCTTGACAGATCCTTTTATCTGCCGCTTTATGGCAGAAGGCATTTTCCACTGTGCCTGCTTTCACATTTAGAGCGTAATTCTGTTAGCATTGTTGACTTTAAAAACATGCCAGTATGTGTGGAATTCATAAAAATAAAGTAGAGACAGGAACAATAAATATCCAAGGAAAGGGGCAGCTCCTGCTGGCTGAAATAATCACAGCCCCAGCTTTGACACCTCATTTAGGCTGTGCTTTTGCAAGTGCTTTACAAACCAAATTCAATTAGCTCCTGTGGCGTCGCTAGGAAGAAGAGAGGGACGTAATAAGCCTTCCTGGTTTCAAGTGGAGTTGCAAAGAAATGTGTTGAGTTGGCCGAAATCCTGCTGCCAGAAATAGAGCTCAGCACTCCTGAACATGTGCCCTCACCCTCCATGTGCAGCCTCACTCCTCGCTCCCTCTCACACCCCAGTCCCTCAACTACCGGGCACCAGCATCCTCCAAAATTGCCAGCAGTCTCCTGGAGTGATGCTGTGCCTGTGGAGACATGTCCAGAAAGGCCTGGCACAGGAGTACCCGTCAGCAAGAGCTGCTTGAATGCTCCTGAAGTTCAGCCAGATCTGGAGTTGTTTACGTAAAGCCTGATTCATCTGACCAGGAGGATCCACTGGACTTGAACCGCTGGGAAAAAGCAAACAAGTGAGTCAGGCTCAGCGTAAGAGGTGAGAGGACACTGTCCCTTGGATCTGTATCCCCTGAGGCAGGGAAGAGGTGGGTGTCAGTGGTCCATATAAGGCATTTCTGCTCCATCCTCTCTGCCAGGAAGGCTCTCCCTGCCACCACTGCCCTGGACTGACATGGCAGGACCAGCTCCCTTTGCTAGCAGGGCCGTGACATGCACCAGGGCAGAGCTGAGTCAGGCTGGGGACATGCCAGGACCATGTGCTAATGCAGCCAGGCTGGCTCAGGACCTCTGCAGCACCAAGGCATGGCCCAACTGGCTCAGGACCTCTGCAGCATCAAGGCATGGCCCAGCTGGTGCCCCACATAGGATCCATCCTTGGATTGGTAAGAGCTTCTCTACTCCACACAAGCCCTGTGAGTCCAAGTCAGCAAACTCTTAAAGGAGAATGTCCTCAGCATGGTTTGTTACCCAGCCATGGGGAAGACAGTGGGTCTGCAGATCTCTGAGGATCTCGTGTGGGCTATTCTCTTGCTCAGGACTCTCTCAGGACTGGTACTTCCAACATCCGTGCAGGATTTTAGTGCTGCACTGGCACTGCTGGACTGCAGGTAGCAAAGGGCTTCACTGCTTTGCCAAGGAGGGGCATCCAACTTCTTCTCATTGTCAACATCTGAGCTCAAGAGAAGTTTTGAGAGAGCCTCTGACACACAGGCACTTCAAAAATTACTGGAGTTGGATTTGACCCTTCCTTTGTGGGTTTTCCTATAGCAGTGAGGGCTGAACCAGGCAGGGCACATAATTCCTTCCTTAGAGCACATTTAGGCTCTGGAGCAGCTGCAGAACACTTTGTCTCTCTAGTGTGGGCTAAATGGTGCAGCGGGAGCCGTGTGAGTCACACTTCTCCAGCAAGCCTGGCTGTGCCACCCCATCTTCAGCACAGCAGCACCAGCTCCAGATGCTGTTTGCAGCACCTGGATGTGGCCCCTCTCCCTGGCAGAGCCGTCTCTGGTGCCCTGTATCCATGCTATGCCCTCACTGGGATTCAGGCATTACTTCAGCATCACTTCAGCACCCTCACTGTTTGCCCTGTTTCCCAAAAAACACAGTGACGAGGGCTTGGCTTCCCAAGGCTGAGGACATGGAGAGGCTGCTTTGCCTGTCTTAGCCCATCTGTCTCATACCCCAGTGACATTTCTTCCAGCACTGACCAAGATTTCAAGTCAATCTGACTTGACCAAAGTCTGTTGCTGGGCCTGGAGAAGCCGGCAACTCTCCAGGGTGAAGCAGGGGTGGTGCTTCAGCCCAGGTGAGGCTCCAGGGATTCTGGGGAGCCTTGCAGAGTTCACTGAACAGCTTTTTTGCTGCTGTGATCCCACCCTGTGCAGTGAGATGGCTGCACAGACCTCCAGCAAAAAGTAGCTCAAATTAGATGCCAAAGTCCCTCATCTTGGCAAGGAGCTGATTCCTGATTTGAGGGCTTAGCGAAGGCACAGGAGATGCCCAGGGTGATGCTGTGCAACACAACACAGTCCTTTCCCTAAGCACCTCTCTGAACATAAACACCTCTCTGGTGCTCATGTTCATTGACCTGTGCAGGTTTAGAGGCAAAGATTACATTGGAAAAGCTCCTGGGGAGCTGCCTGTGTGCTCCTGCTCGTGGGGAGCCTGCCTGGAGGGTTCCACAGTCCCACCAGTGCTGGGTACAGATAAGCCCTTGCCAGGCCCGCAGACCCAGGGCTTTGTGTGAACCTCCTCGGTGCCAGTGCCATTTGGGGAGTGAGGTGTTCAGCTCAAAGGCGAGGGCGGGCAGGGGATAATGAAGCATTTTGACACATAAGAAAGCACAGAAACAGGCTGTGGCAGGGGGTGATGTGTTCTTTCTACCAGAACAATCTCAGAGATGTATTGCCAAGTAACTGTGAGAACATATAGTATGAATACGAGGCAATTATCTCACTTAGTGGCCTGTAGTTAAAGCCCAAAAGCATTGTGTAATTGGGCAGGGGCTGTTTATCCTTAGAAATAAATGTTTTAGCACCATGTGAGGTCAAAGAAATTACACTACGATCCAGGTAATAATAATAACCTTGAATAGTTTGCACTCCTGTAATGCCTTTCTTCTGGATTTGTGAGCACTTTCTCACCATACATTAATCCTCACCACCCTCTGTGCTCTGAGAAAGACTGATGTTATGATCGGTGCACAATAGCACCGGGAGGGACGGAGGAGACTTGCCCAAGGTCAGGGAAGGGGCTGGCAGCAAAGCTGGGGACACAACCCAGGGTCGTGGCAGTGCCCTGGACTGAGGGACTGGCTGCTCCTCATGGGTCAATGCTTGTCTTGTGCAGTGGACAGAAGGGAACAGAGCTGGGGAAAGGTCTGGAGCACCAGGAGCAGCTGAAGGGGCTGGAGGGGGGCTCAGCCTGGAGAAAAGGAGGCTCAGGGGGAGCCTTTGGCTCTCCACAACTCCCTGACAGGCAGCAGGGGTGAGGGTCAGGCTCTGCTTCCAGGGAACAAGGGACAGGACAAGAGGAAATGGCCTCGAGTTGCAGCAAGGGAGGTTTAAGTTGGATATTGAGCAAATTTCTTCCCTGGAAGGGTTGTCAAGCACTGGCACGGGCTGCCCAGGGCAGTGGTGGAGGGTTTTAGAAGTCATGTAGATGTGGCCCTTTTTGGTCTCACTTGCAAGACCAACAGAACCAGAGATCTGTATCCTGGCCCTTTACCCCCCCGAAATACTGCTCACGAGCTGCTCACCTCCTTGTCATTTCTTTTCCAAGCTCCTTTCCGAGGTAAATGGGAAGCTGGTTGGATACTGACAGTTCTGAAAGCTTTCCTCATTACAGATGACAATCACCCATTATCATCATCATCATCATGCCAATAACTGCATGTTTTGTAGGCAGAGGTGCTATTTTCTGAAATTCTGAGAAATTCTCTGAACTGTGAGATAAGGGTGACATTATGGATGAGGGCATTTGGTCGTGGTGATCATGATTATAACAGTTCCAAACACCATTACACGGCCCTGGGCTTATTTTCACATTAAATGGATTTGATCCTGTGCACTTGCTTCCTCGTGGAGTGGCATCTGACAGGCAATTTTACAAATCAGAAAACCAGAATTAACCAGTTGGGACCTCGAGAGCTGCGTCCTGTTGAGGGACGTGGCTGGCATAACCTCATTGCAATGCAGGAATCTTCCTCGTGGGCAAAGAACCATTCCTGGAAAAGCTGATAGACACAGGGTAAACAAACAACTTATTTGTTGCTGTTTTCTCAGCCTGGAAGTCAGTGCTGAAACCCTTTGCTGTGTATCCTTGGCAGGGATGCCCTGTGGCACAGGGAGGGTATCAGTGTGCCAAAGCCCCCCACGACTCCCAATTTCATGGAGCCTAACCAGAAGCTCTCTGCTTGCTTTTAGGTGATTACTTTGGCATCCTGATGGAGGAAAAAGTGACCAGCTTCCCCTTCAGCGTCCTGGATAATCCCATGTACTGGGGCAGTACAGCCATCTACCTGGGCTGGTCCCTCATGTGAGTACGTGCCCTACAAACACCTCTGGTTGTAGGGCGAGTGTGGGGTTTCTTGGCAGGGTGTGAGATGCCAGGCTGCACTGGGGGCCAAAAAGACTCTGTGATGGCAGAGAAAGTGCAGCACGCCCTGACTTCTGCCTCCCTGGCTATTTTTGTGCGTGGAAAATCTTGTGCTGTCTCGAAACACTCGCAGCATTTGTTGTAGAAAAATAAATAGCGGCCAAGTGCTGGGGGAGAGGAGGCATCAGCAAATGCTGTGCAGCTGAACGAGGCCCTTGGCAGGCTCTGCACGTGGAAAAATCAACAGTCAGGGCCAAATTCATGCGGGGTGTCACTCGGCAGGGGCAGGGCACTGGGACTGGGGAGTGGTGTGACCCTGCAGTTACTCTGCAAAAAGCAAAACAAGCCAAGCCACCCTTTCCCCCAGCCCACAGTGATAACACTTCCGAAACATTCCTTGTGTGATACAGCACAGCTTAATAGCCTGCTTAGGAGGAAATGAATAGGCTGTAATTTAGCAGCAAATGAGCAATATACTCTATTCAGTGTAACAAGTTTGATGTGGATTTCATTTCATATCGCATTTTATTTATTTGCCCAGGATTAAAAAAAACCCTGGCTGTGTTACCTCAGGAGCCCATGGAGGGTTGCAGGCCGTTATCACTGGGTGTTTTGCACTGATGCTCCTGACTCTGACCACTTCTCCTCTGCTTGGGTGGAAAAACGAAGTGCTTTGCCACTTTCTGGTCATTTTTTCAGCCATGTGTGCAGCCCCTGGTAATAAGTAAAGCTGATGGTTTCTCTCCTGTCTCCACTGAGCCTTGTTGCTGTTAGTTCTCCACTTGAAATCCCCCCGGTGCTGTCAGGGTTGGCTGTGTGAAGCTGTTTCCCTTCCTGGCAGAGCCACAGCACTGGATGGGGTTTAAATCCTGGGAAACGGTGTAGGTGAGCCACAGGAAGGCAATGCTGGGCACGAGAGTTGGCCACAGGGTCTGCAGCAGCACCATGGAAACATGGATATTGCTGTGGAAAGTGGGGCAAAGCTGGGGCAGGATGAGTCCCCCCACACCACACCACGATCCCCACAGCAGCACAGAAGGAGGAATTTAACCAGGAGGAATTATAAGGAGGTCTTAATTTGTTTTAAAATCAGCATCAAACTACTTCCTAAAACCTTTGCAGCATCCACTGAACCCTCCTGACCTGTTTCTGTCGCAGAATCCCTTCTTCACCCCTCTCACTGTGGTCTTCCACCACAGTTCTGGGCAGGAACAGCTCGAAGCAGCTCAGGATAGCAATGATTGCCTCCTTTTTCTCGTTAAAAGGCTGCCACCATTAAGGCCAGCGAGGCGTGACAAATAATCGCTGTGAACAAATTGCTGGAGCTGTGCAAAGTGGCACCAAGACACCGCCCACCTGCCTGGGGGAAACTCGGCACAGCCCTTCTCACGGTGGTTTTGGCTGTTTGTCTTCCCTGGGATCTCAGTTCATACAATCACAGAATCATTTAGGTTGGAAAAGAATCCTAAAGTCATCAAATCCAGCACTGCCGTGATCACCAGTAAAACATGTCCCCAAATGCCACATTTACCAGGCTTTAAGATCCCTCCAGGGTTGGTGACTCCACTATTGCCCTGGGCAGCCTGTGCCCGGGCTTGACAACCCTTCCAGGGAAGACATCTCACCTAAACCTCCTGTGGGGCAACTTGAGGCCATTTCCTCTTGTCTGTTGTTGCTCGTATCCCTGGCTCCATCCTTCTGTCAGGGAGTTGGAGAGAGTGAGAAAGTTCCCCCTGAGCTTCCTTTTCTCCAGGCTGAGCCCCTCCAGCCCCCTCAGCTGCTCCTGCTGCTCCAGCCCCATCCCCAGCTTCATTCCCTTCCCTGGACACCCTCTGTTGGCTGATTTTTTTTTGTGGGGGTCCACACTGTCTCCTGAGGTCCCAGGGCTTTCAGAAGATGTCAGGTGTCTGCCCTCAGAGGCCAGAGCTGATGTCCCATCTCTGTGGCAGCAGGAGGGATGCTGGAGGAATCCTCCACTGTCTGGTTCTGGCCATGCCTAAAACAGAGCATGTTTGTCCTCCCTTGGTGATGCATCACACTCCTTATCATGGCATCAGAACCCAAAGGACTGATCCATTTTCACCCATAAGGGGTGAAAACACTTCACATAAACCAGCCTGTCCTCTGACTCCTGTCCAGCCTTAAAAGCACCGAGTGGGGTGACAACCCACAGCCATGGGGAGCTGCAGCAAGGCTGGGGACAGACAGACTTCCTGCCCCCAAAAAAGTCCTAGTAGAACAACAAAACCTTCCCGACTGATTCATCATCACTGCTACAATCAGATGTGGCCCAGTATGTAGGTCAGACTCGTAAGAGGACAGGAACAGTTCACCCAAATACTGCTCATCACCTGTGTCGAGCAGCCTCGTTTCTCCTGCAAGACAAATGGAGCATTCACTGTGTGGGGACAGCTTTGTGTGCCTCTGGTAGGGAAGTGTTCTAACTCTCAGCAACAGGCTGTGTAAATCAGAGCTGGAGCTGCAGCCAAATGATGCAATTAGAGGTCTTGCTGTCAACAAACAATCATGTAAATTTGTTCTCTCTGATAGGAATCAAGGAGACATGACTAAGCATGTAATAGTAGGGGGCTGGGAGAGAAAGAAGTTGCCTGAAGCTTCCTGATGAGGAAAAAAGTTATTATAGAATGAAAACAGTGGAGATTTGTGGGTGCCTCTTCAGGAACTGAAGAGGCCGAGTGGTACCTGAAAGTGGCTCCAGTATGAGGTTTAGGTAGTTCAGTCTCTCTCTGCAGGTGTGTTTTCTCATCAGCATAAGTCACCTTGCAACAGGCTTGTGGGATGTTTGTCCTCATAAAATCACAGAATGGTTTGGGTTGGAAAGCTTTAAAGCTTTAAAGCTTATTTTAATTGCCCTCCTTACTTAGGACTCTGGTGATTGCCTTTAGCTGGTCCTTGGTGAGGAAATGTGCAAGGCCAGGCTGGATACGGTTTGGAGCAGGCTGGGATCGTGACAGGTGTCCCTGCCCATGGCAGGGGGTGGGATGAGATAAGCTTTCCAATCAAAACCATTCCATGATTCTATGATTCTGTGACATCTCTCCTTAGAGCAGGAGGTGATGAGATCCCAAAGCTTTGGCTTCTGCTTAAAGGAACAGCCATCTCCATTGTATCCACAGTTCTTGGTCGTCTCTCCCCATAACCAGACAGTGAGGAGCAGTGGATCTCATTGGTCCCCATGCTGTGCCTGGCGACATTTCACTGGAGGACACATTCCTGGAACACCTTGAAATGGGTTTCAAAGTGAACCAAGTCCCCAGCACCCAGCCTCCATGCAGCACCCAGCCCAGAACCCTTCCCAGGGCAGGAATGGACCTTCCCATCCCTCTCCATCGCCATCCCTGCACTGGCTGAGCCACCACTCGGATGTGTGCAGTGCCATACACTGCTCTGTCTGCCTGGTGTCCCCTGTACCCTGGGTGGCCCATCTTTTTGGGACATCAGGCATTTCCCTCAGAGCTTGGGCTGGGAGCTGCAGCTGTATGTCAGCAGCTGCTCAGCCCTTAAACATCCCTATAATCTCAGGATTTAGCATCAAAGCAGGAGCTCTCATAGCAGAGATGTGCAGGGATCAGACTTAAAAGAAGTCGCTGAAGTAGGCTGGGGAAGAGTCTTTGCCAAGTAACATCTGTCTAAGACAGTTAACATTAAGCACAAAAAAAGCCTTCAACCCTTTTGTTCGCTTCTGTTTAATGAGCGAGCGAGAGCTCTCTGCAGCCCAGTGTCTCATTTCACTTTCTCAACCAGGTCTTGCATAAGCCCATGTACTTACCTGATCCTTCCCTTCTCTTTCAAAACAGGCACGCCAGCCCAGCTGGCCTTTTGCTGACAGCTGTAGTGGCAATTTCCTACACAATCGCTGTGCTGTATGAGGGGTGAGTAGCTGTGCAGAACTGGAGAGCTTCTAATTATTTCTACCAGCTTTATTCCCAAGGTTTCAGAGAACTGCACAGGTAGAGATGGTTTTTTCCAATTAATTCAGCGGGGAAGAATGAAAACAGAAGATTGTTTTTCAGTTGTTTTGATAATGGGCAGATTCCACCCTGAAACTATTTGCTGAGTTCTAGGAACATTAGTGCATTTTTTTTATTTTTATGAAAATGAGACCCTTTTTTCCTTTTGGGTGTCAGATTCTGTCTATAGAAGAACAATAAGGAAGGCAGTGAGAGGACTCATTGTGTCTTCAGAAGAGCCCCTACAGGAAGCACTTGGATTTTGTAGTTCCTTGGATGGGCTTCTCTGCTGTTTTGCACCCAGCCAGCAGCACAGGATAGAGCAGCACAGAGTAACTCCCAGAAGTAGCAGTTGTACTTCAGCAGTGAAAGGTCTTTTGTATTTGCAAGGGAGAAGCAAATGCAGAGGGCCACAGTCTGCATGAGGGAGAGTCTGGGTGTGTGCTAAGCCTTGTCCTGTTCAGCACAGGGATGGTCCTGTAGCTGCTCCACAGTCCAGAGAGGCTGAGACCAGGATTGACACGGCACAGGAGTAGTCAGGCTGTGCCAACCTGTGAAGGACAGATTTTGTAGACCTAAAGGAGAGCACTCACTAGTCTTGAATTTAATTCTTCCTCCCTTCTTTTGCCCCTGTCTTTTGTCTCTGCCCCTTCACTCCCCAAATTCCCACCCTCCCAACTGCAGGCCTTTCACAGAGGAAATCTATCGTCGGAAACAGAAGGGAGTGAAGAGCAAGTAGCCCCAGGTATGTTTGGTGATGGGCATTTCAGGGGCTGCTTTGCTGGGCTCCCCTACCAACGAGCACCCCTGCCCATTCCTGCCTTCCCCAGCTTCTCCAGAGCCCTTCCCACACTTCTCAAAGCATTTGAGTTTCAAGCCTCTGCAAAATCGCAGGCAGAGAGGCTTTTCACAGCAGCAATTGTGTCCGCCTCTTGGCACCTGACCAGCAGCCCCCAAATTGTTTTGATTATACACTTGAGAATCAGCGCGAAGGAAAATTGCTGGGAAGCTTTGAGGCTCCAGGCTTAATCTGAATCAGGCAAAGAAAAACAACTATTGGCCATGGCAGGTGCTCCAGAGAGTGGCAGGGATGGTGTGAGAGGGCATGTGTTCCTGCTCATCCCTCAGGGAAATTGGGCATCCCTGCTCCAGCTGCTCCTTGCCTGAGCCAGGAACATTTCTGCCAGTGGGCTCACCCTAAAACCTCAGCCCAGGCTTGTTTGGGGGCGGGGGCAAAGACTTCTGCAAAAGCACAAGCTCCTGGACAGGCTCCTTTCCTGGGGCTTCATTGCCATCCTGGAACTCCAGTGCATTTGCCTGCTGGTTGTTGGGAGAGTTGGGACAATCCCACATCACTGCTGAGGTTTTGGAAGTATCATAACTGCTTCTCTGACAGAGCTGCTGTGGCACCAGCGAGGTCCCCAATGGACTCTTGTCCTTTTGCCTTTTGCAGAGCACTCTCTCGGGTACCTCCTGCCTCTCCAGTCCCCACACTGTCCAATTTGCCCATTTTCTTACTGAGATGTATCCTAGTAATTAGCCCAGCAACCCTTAATGAGCCAACTGAGCTCCCTGCAGCACTGGAAGTGACCAGAGGAACAGCCTGAGCGTGGTGGCACCTCCTTGCCACAGCCCATGGGAGATGGAGGTCCCTGTCCCCAGGTCTCTGTCCAGGTCACTGCAGGTCCCGATGCTCTCCCGAGAGCGACACAGTGCAGGACCTCCCCACCTCTTCTCCCACACCGATTATTGGAGATCTTCAGGGAAAAAGGAATTCCCTTTGGACTGGAGGGAAAGCAGAGTAATGATGGAGACACCGGGGGCCTTTCGTAAGTGAGCTCTGAGCATATGGAAGCACCAGCTCCAGCTGATCCTGAAGATATCTGAAGGTGCTGCCTAAGAGCCATGGGAAGCAGACAAAGCTTGGGTGCAGCAATGGAGAGAGCTCTGGAGCCCCTGAGGATTCAAACACAGCTGGGGAAAGAACAGAGGAATCTGCTGTGAGCTCAACAACAGCAAAACCTGCTGCAAACCCAACAACCAACGCCCTCGTTTTTGGGAAAGGAACCTCCCCATCCAGATCTGCAGTTTCCCACCTGTGCAGAGCCCTGCAGCATCTCCGCACAATTGCAAAGGCTCCGAGAAAAATGACTGAAAAGCACAGGGATGTGAATTTACCACTTAAACCCCAGCCCAGGGGGATGGAGGGGTGGCAGCTGTCCCGTGGGGAAGCCCCAGCATAGAGAAGAGTCAATCCCTATCTGCACCCCACAGATATCCCACCCCTGGCCATGTTGATGCCCCAGCCCCTCCTTTTCCCTGGGTCCACATGAGGGTCTTGCTGCCTTTCCCACCACCCAGTGCCTTCCAGCTGGTTTTCACTGCCTTGCAGGGGCAGTGGGAGGGAGGGAGGGAAAGGTTTGTTTTTGCCTTCCACACCGTGCAGCAGCTGGGTATGGATGTGCCCCCCTGCCCCTGCTACCAGCCTCAGCATGCCCCAGAATTTCCCAGCGCTGAATCCTGCCTTGAACAGAAAGACTCCAGAGGTGATGCTGCAGCCCCAGGCTCTGTTTTTACAGATTCCCAGAACAGTTTGAGAAATAAACTGTGAATGACCAAGCGAGCAGGTGCTGGAGAAGGGAGCTGTGCTGCTGCCAGCTCCCACACGGGCACTGGAACGCAGGGCCACATCTCAGCATCACATCGTCCCCTCCACAGAGTGTCCTCCCTCTTCTCAGTGTCACCTCCATGAAACGGTTCCATTTCCTTTTGCTTTTGCACATCATAATTAATTCACCCTCCGGGCATCGCTCAGCAGAATTAAAAGTGTTGGTCTCTTTTCAGTCCTGCCTCCATTTCCTCCGGAAGGGCTCACAAATGCTGTGTTTGTCTTTCATCACTTCAGAACCATTACACATAGATTTATTTTTTTATTGCCATCTCAACAACCTTCCTCTCAAAGATTTGGGCATAGTATTTTATTTTTAGATAAGTTTCCACATCCCCTTCACAGCTAATGTTTATAGATGGAGGCTAAACCGGCCCAGTACCCATAGCAACCATCGAGGAGAGGATACATTGCATTATTCAGACAATTTATGTCAGAGTTGCCAGTCCTGGCTCAAAGTCTCTGATGTCAATAAACTTGGATTTGTTGATAAGTGAAATCAGTATTTACTGAAGAAGCACGTGCTCATACGGGAAGAATTATTTCTAATGAGAACACAGCGAGGGCTGTATTTGTGCCGTCTCATTCCCAGTCTGGGGACCATGTGTGCCTTTCCCAGTCCCTTCTGCAAGGCCAGAGGGGACCCCAGTTGTACCATTACCCTCCCCAGCCAATATCAGCCTCCTAAAATATGTGTCTGTCACCATAAACCCCAGTGGTGGAGCTGCTTCCCATCCCATGCCCACAGCATCCCATGAGCACAGAGATTTGGTGCTGTGCTGGGACTGGCTTCCCAGACTCCTTCCCCCTTGATCTGCCATTTCCAGCCCTTCCCACTTCCCTGCCATTCTGTGGCAGCTTTGCATTGCATAAGGTTTTTTTTTCTGGGGCTATGCCAGACACATGCCTGGTTTTAGTAGTTCTTCCTGCAGCAGCCAGCATGGATTAAACATCTTTGCCTTCACAGATTTGGAGTTCAATATTTTAGGGGCATCTGCTCTCTTCCTTGAAGAGGGAAAGTGAGGAGCTGTAAGGTGATGTTCCAGCCCATCTTATGGGGTCTGAGCCCACCTTTCTCCCTGGGGCAGGGGGTGGCCCTGGCCAGGACCAGTCCCAGGTGGTGCTGTGCTGCTCCTCAGAGCTGCAGGGAGAGAAACACAGACACTATTATTTATGTTTTATGATATTTAACTACAAGGGATTAGGGCACTCTGCTTGGTTATAATGAAAAAAAAAGTGATTCCAATTGCCTAATATTTCCAAGAATTTGAGATTGCACAGGGAAGGGGTGAAACCTTCAGGCTGAGCAGGAAGTGCTGGTGGTGTCGCAGCTGTTGCCTCTCTTCCTGGCTGCAGCTGGGACATAATCCTGCATGGATGCAGGGATGGATTTCATGGGCCCTGGGTTGGAACGTGAGTCCTGCTGCTTCCAAAGGAGAGACCTGCACTGTGGGACGCCCAGGAGCAGCCAGCTGCAGCCCCAGCTCCATGCTGCCATAGGCAGGCACATCCCTCTGGTTCTTGCAGAGACATCAAGGACCAAATGGGGTCCCTGGAAATGGGGTCATGGGGCCGTTTTCATAACTTCATGCCTTCAAAATCCAGCATGGGCCTTTCTGGGCCCACTGGAGCTTGGCAGGGGGGTTGTTTGCAGCCTTGGGAATTGCCTCACGTGATGCTGTGTGCTGACGCCACAGATAACACTTCCTTTGAAGTTTGGGATATTTCTCCAGAGCAAACACCAGGAAAGGAGAAACTAGTTAAATCTCAACTCCTACCTGGCAGGGACAGCTGGGTCACCAAGGCCATCACTCTGCACTGCCTCAGGTCCCCCCATCCCACAACGCAAGCTCTGTGCCCACCTTCATGGAGGTTTTCTCTGCGTGGTTGCTTGCTTGGCTCCCCACCACACATATCCCTTCCATGGAACTGCACGTGGTAATTCCTTGGGATGAGGGGATCATCCATGCAATAAACACCCCAGCAACAGGGATGGGGGGCCAGCTCCACGCTCACAGGATGCTTCATCCAGGAACACTTCAGGAGATGGAGGCTGCATCTTGTGGTCCTTTCCCTGATGGTGGTGACATCCAGAAGCAGGGACACATTCCCAAAGGCCCTTCCTTCTGTTGTGACCGCCCATAACCCTGTGCCCGTGTTTGCTTTCGCCCGGGGAAGCTGCGCTGCCTTGCCCCAGGGGAGGGACAGCCACCGGCCCTTACGTGGCAAACAAACACAGAGAATAAACACGTGGCGCAATCCGGGCAGCACGTGCGGCACTGGCAGCATCGGGAATTCGCCATTCCTGCCGGGCTCCTGCTTGCTGAGTCTGCACTTTGGCTGTTTGGGAAGATGGCAGGAAATGGGGGGCTCAGGGCTCTGGTGAGGGCTCCCAAACCCATCCCAACGCCGAGGCAGAACCTTGGCTTTTTTGCCAGCAATAACTGGGATTTGATGTAAAAGCAAAGATCAGCTTTGAGCTTTGAGGGCAGTTTGGGCACTGCTTAATTGGGGATCCCTTAATGCAGAGAAGGTGGACAAGGGACACACGACAGAATTTATATTTACAAGGTAATAAACCAGTCTGTTCCCTGTTGTGTAGGGAAAATAATCTGGACTTTAAATGGTCACAGAGCAATGGGGAGAATGCCCTGGTGGGAAACTCTTCCCATGTGGGAAACTCCCAGTGCTGGAGTCCAAACAACTGCCTGGGGCAGGATGGGGATCCTGGGGCTGAGCCACATGGGCACTCCTGGCAGGCCCATGTTCAGGGTCTGGGATGCAGGCAGTTCCCAGCTCATGGGTGTCCAGGGAAAGCTTTGAAATTTCCCCCAATGCCAAGCAGCAGCAGCACCCCATGCCCACTGTCCCCCTGCCCATGGCATCCCCCCCATCGGGGACAGGGTGGAGAAGACTCCATCCAACCCAACCCAGCCCATTTCCACCCTCACTCTGGGGGTCCTTACGCACGGAGCTCCCGCCATGAGGCAGAGGACAAGTTACGAGGCTGTTTTCTTTAATTTTCACACTCTAAAGCCACCCCGAGACAGCCTGGTGAGGCGCATCCTGCTTGGATCCTATTTCAAAGGAAAAAAATGGTAGGAATGTGCTGCTTTTTCCATGTTGCGTTTTCTTCACGGAGGAACTGTTTATGGAGCGTGGCTCCTTTCCCAGCCAGGGTCACAGGAGAGCTCAGAGCCGCCGGAGTCCTGGGAAGATGTCGGGGCCAGGCTCTGCCTGCTGGAATGGGAGCCTCAAGGGTTCTGGATTTGGGCACTAGCTCATCCTTTGCCCAGCTCAACTCCCCCAAATCCTAACCTCTCCACCCCTGCTCTGGCCTCAGCCCCTCTGGACCCACAGAAGCAGATGTGGGACAAGAAACATCTCCAGGCTCCGAGCCCTCAGCACCACTTCCCTTCCCTCTGCCAGCTCCTGCCTGGCACTGCCCGCCCAGCTCCCTGCCTCCTCCTGGGCTTTAACTTCTGTCCCGCTCCCCCTGCCAACCATCACTATTTCCATGGGAACCTTCCTGAAGTCCCAGCAATGCATCCCCTGGGGTCACCAAGCCTCCCTCTCCCCTGTGCCTTGTATTCCAAGCCCAGTTGCTGCCTGTCTCCAGTTACAGGTGACATTTCTCTCTAATCCCAGAAAAGCCAAAGGAAACTCTGTTCTTTGGAAGGGAGCAGAAGGTGCTGGAGTTTGGGGACACATCCAGAACATAGAGACACCTTTGTTCCTGCTGGCAGAATGCTGCTGCATCTGAGTGAACTGTGGGCAAGAGGATGGGAGGAAAGGAGATGGAAACTGGGAGCAGGAGATTTCCAGGGTGCTCCTGGCTTGGAGCTGCATCATGCTGGGCACAGGGATGGTGTCTCCAGGGGACCTCTTACCACCCTTTGCCTGGATAACTCTAGGGGATTTGGGGATTTGGGATACGTCTCAGGCTTTCAGATTCTCTGTTAATCAAATCCCAAGTGCTAAAAGGAATCAAGAGACATGAAAAGTGCTGCTAAAGAAGCAGGGTGTGGGGGAAGGAAACAAATAAAGCCACCCCCCAGTCCCCAGAGAAGGAGAAGCTTCTGCATCATATCTCATCTGGGAAAAATTATATGTTGGGAATTACGTGCTTCTTTTGAAAAGCCTTAAAGAGATTTAATAAAATGAGACAAGCTAATAATATAGGGAATGAATAGCAACCCTGGATGCTGCATCTTGATTTAATCAGATGCTTTTCCTCAGGGGGACAAGCAAGAACTACGGCTAAAGCCTCCCTTCCCTTCCCTACCCAGCTGCTCCCCTCTTCCTCTGGCTGTTCGCTTCTTCTCCCATCCCAGGGAGAGCAGCCAGGGCAGGATTTGGGGTCCCACAGTTCCCTGCTGTTCACTGGCAGCTGCTGGGAAAGGCACAGCCCACACTGGTTCTTTGGGAGCTGGGTAGGGAGCTGGACACTGGCTTGCTGTACAGCCTCAGGGAGAGGGCTCCTGTCCAAGGGACACTCCTGAGGGGGAAAAGCAAGAAGTGGGGAGCCAGGAGAGCTGGGCTGGAGAGTGGGCTTGGCTCCATGTGCATGGTTGCTCCAGAGCCAGGGAATGCCGTGTGCTGCTGCACAGGGTCTGAGCCCTTGGTAAGGTGTGAAGCATTTTAGCAGCAATGATAAGGAGTTCATGTGGGATGTGCTCCTCTCCTGTGGCCTGGGAGAGCTGCAGGGTCTGCACGTGCCAGGTGGGAGCAGCACAAATGGCTCTTCCAGTCCTGTTTCACTGCTTGGACTCGCAGGACCCGGCCGTGAACCGAGGCCCCAGGGGGATGATCCTTCCCAGCTCCACAGCACACTCAGAAACCAAACTCATGTTCTGATGTAATTGTCCTTTTCCGAGTATCCCCCACTCGCCTGTCCCTGTGCTGGGCAGACCAGTGCCGCTCCTGCTTCCTGGAACATTTTGCTTCCTATATTTTTGCCGTGGTGCTGCTGCTGTGAGCTCTGTTTTGCTGCTGCACAGTTCGTCCAAGCCAGGCCCTGGGGAGCCGCATGTTCTGTCACCGGGATATTTGTGTGACTTTCGTGGAATTTCCTTTCCTTAGCCACTTGCTTGCGGATGCAGGGTGGGTTTTGCTGGTTGGCAGGTGGCTGGTAAACCAAGGAGGGTGAAAATAGGGAGGGAAATAGCAAGAAAACAAGGATTGATCTGTGCTGAAGGTGATTCCATTAAAGGTGTCACTGGGCTTTGTGCAGAGCATCCTCCCTGCGGCTCTGGCTCTGCTTAGCTGCTGCATGAAAGAGCCTCTATCCTTCAAAACCAAGCAAGGAGCAAAACATCCCACAAATAGCAGGGGTGAACTCTGGCAGCCATGGGGGAAATGCCCTTTTACCTGCCTCTGCTTAAGCCTTGGGCTATTTGCAGTCAGGTCAGAAATAGGTGGTGATTTGTAAAAGAGTCATAACCGTGGGAAGGCTTTGCCTTGCAGCGAGGTGGATCCTTTATCATCAATCACTGACAGCGGCTCCCAGCAAATGTGCTTTGCTCTTACAGGAGATGAGTTTCTAGATGAGCCTGGGAGGACTCAGCTAATGCTGTGTAATGCTCCTGGGCTCTGCATGACTCTGTGAGGAGCTGGGCTCTGGGATGGCACAGACAGTGCCCACATGCTCTTTTCCTGGGAGCTCCCACCACCACTGGCTCTCCTCCACCCACGCTGGGTCCCTGATGTCCTGCCCTCCCTGTCAGGGGGTCCCTGGCTCTGGTCTTACTCCACCAAGCCCACAGGATCCCAGTGCACATCTGTCTCCTGGCATGCTCTGCCCACAGAACTGTATAGAAGGAGCAAATGGATTTTTTTCCTGTCAGCCAGGAGCAGGTTTCAAGCAGGCTATTTTTACCTGTTCCTGACTCTATTAATAGTTGTACGGCCAACAATAAATGCTGATCGAGATATTCGATTTGTCTGTCCTCCAGAGGTTGCCACTTCCTATTCCCCCTGTTGTTTTCCATCAACCGCTTCAATTAAATGATCTTTTTGTTATTTGGGGTGATACATTTGGGCTTTGTGTTCGGCTATTAAACTTCTTCGCTCTCTGCTGTCTCACACACAGATGAATAAACACAGGAAACTGTCCCACTTTCTCTCCTCCAAGTGTCCTTGTGCCTCCGGGCAGGATGTTTCCCTGCAGGCAGGCATGGGGCTGTACAGGTCTGTTTAAGTTGCTGCTCCCTTCCACCCCACAGACAACCACAAAATTCCTCTGTAAGCCTTCCGAGAGTATTTAAATTAATATCCAAGCATGAGACCACACTCAGGGGAACGAAGAAACTCAGCACCATCCATTTCCTAAGTGGTGCTGATGAAAGGCACCACTCTGCCCCAGTCTGTGTGTTCTGGCTGTCCCTGAGGTCCCTCTCTGTGTTATAGAGAGGCTTCTGTTCTCCAAGCCTTATTAAAGCATCACCTTTTGCAAGTTTTTTTGGTTGGTGGGAGTTTTTTAAATATATTTTTTTTAATGTATTTTGTATCTTAGAACAGTCTGGGTTGAAAGGGACTTTAAAGCTCATCTTGTTCCACCCCCTGCCATGGGCAGGGACACTGTCTGCTAGACCAGGTTGCTCCAAGTCCCATCCAACCTGGCCTTGGACACTTCCAGCAATGGGTGCAGCCACTCTGGGCAACCTGTTCCAGTGCCTCACCACCTTCACAGGGAAGAATTTCTTCCCAGTATCCCATTTAATTCTGCCATCTGTTAGTGTGAAGCCATTCCCTCTTGTCCTGTCACTCCAGCTCCTGTCCACAATCCCTCTCCATCTCTCTTGGAGCCCCTTTAGGCACTGGAAGGGGGTCTAAAGTCTCTCCGGAGCCTTCTCTTCCCCAGCTGACCATTTCCCGTTCTCCCAGTTCTCCCAGTACGGCACCGTTCTCCTTCCCTTTCCCCTTCCCGACCCTGCACGCGCTGCCGCCGGCCGGACTCTCTCCTGTCCCCTAGCGGGGAGAACCGGCGCTGCAGCGGCACCGCTCGGCACCGGCACCGGCACCGGCAATGGGACCCGCACCGGTACTGGGACCCGCACCGGCACCGGGACCGGCACCGGGGTCGAGGTCGGGTCAAGGGAAAGCCGCAGTCCTAAGGGTCTCCGTCAGGGGGGGCACTGCCCAGCCCCCAGCCCGCTCTGCAGCCCCCGGTGGGACCGGGACTTCTCTCTGCTCCCGGCCCCGCTCACCGGAGCTCGCACCGAACGGGGTCTTTTCGCCTGCCTTTCTGGCATTTGCACTGGGCAAGTGTAAACGGAAGCAAAACCACGGCAGGGAGTGGCGTGGGACCTTCTGCACCCTCGCCCCCAGTTCCTGCAGCTCGGGGTGACCCCACTCCCCGAGCCCCGGGACTCCGCACCGGGCTGAGAACGGGACAGATACAAAGCACAGGGACCCCGTGCTGAGATGCAAAGAGATCTTTGGGACTGTGAAAGGGATCGGGAGTGTGAGCAGTTCTGCGAGCGGGAGTTTGAAGCACCGGGAGTTCCAATCGGGCTGCGAACGGGACCGGGCTGTGCATCTCCGGGAGCCCGGACCGGGATGGGAACGGGATCTGGCCGTGCACCTCCGGGAGTGAGAACCGGGGAGACAACGGGACCCGGCTGCGCAGCACCGGGAGTGAGAAGCGGGATGGGAACGGGACTGGGCTGCGCAACAGCAGGACTACGAACGGGACAGGGAACGGGACAGGGGTGCCAAGCACCCGGAGTCCCAACCGGGCTGTGAACNGCTGCCGGCTCCATATAACGCGGCGGCCGCCGTGCAGAGCTCACACCGACCCTTCCGAGAGGGAAGAGGGGCTGAGCAGCCGGACAGGCAGCGCCTTCCTCCTTCTCCTCCTCTCCTTCTCGGCGCAAGCTGCACATTTGCCGGCGTCAATGAAACTGGCGGCGATGATCAAGAAGATGTGTCCCAGCGAGGCCGAGCTGAGCATCCCCGCCAAGAACTGCTACCGCATGGTCATCCTGGGCTCCTCCAAGGTGGGCAAGACTGCCATCGTCTCGCGCTTCCTCACCGGCCGCTTCGAGGAGCAATACACGCCCACCATCGAGGATTTCCACCGCAAGTTCTACAGCATCCGTGGCGAGGTGTACCAGCTCGACATCCTGGACACGTCGGGCAACCACCCTTTCCCAGCCATGCGCCGCCTCTCCATCCTCACAGGTACTTGTCAGAGAGTCCCTCTGCCAGATTCCTGCTCAGTTTGGGGATGTTTTTCCAGTCCTGGGAGGAGGGAGGTAGGATTTAGTGTGTTTGAGTGGATGGGCAGCTCTTCGTGGACTGGAGTACTGCCTGGTCCTTCCTTCTCCAAGTCTATTTGGCTTAGGAGTGGGTCTCTGTGTGCCCCCATCCCTGCAGCAATCTCATGTACCCTCTTTGTCCCCAGGAGATGTGTTCATCCTCGTGTTCAGCCTGGACAACCGAGACTCCTTTGAGGAGGTGCAGCGCCTGAAGCAGCAAATCCTGGAGACCAAGTCGTGCCTGAAGAACAAAACCAAGGAGAACATAGAGGTTCCCCTGGTCATCTGTGGCAACAAGGGTGACCGGGACTTTTACCGGGAGGTGCAGCCCCGGGAGATCGAGCAGCTGGTGGGAGGGGACCCCAAAAAATGCGCCTACTTCGAGATTTCAGCCAAGAGGAACAGCAGCCTGGACCAGATGTTCCAGGCGCTCTTCGCCATGGCCAAGCTGCCCAGCGAGATGAGCCCTGACCTGCACCGCAAAGTCTCGGTCCAGTACTGTGATATCCTGCACAAGAAGGCACTGAAAGGCAAAAAGCTGCTGAAGGAGGGGGGCCGGGGCGGCACGGAGGAGGCATACGGCATCGTGGCCCCCTTCGCCCGGCGGCCCAGCGTGCACAGCGACCTCATGTACATCCGGGAGAAAGCCATTGGCGGCGGGCACGGCAAGGAGAAGGATCGCTGCGTGATCAGCTAGAAGCACCTGCTCGCCACAGGAAGGAAAGAAGGAAAGGAAGAAGGAAAGGAGGGGGGAAAGATGCTCGTTTCCGAATTGACTTTGGGCAAGTGCCCAGCCGAGCAGAGAGGGCGTCACCTCTCCCCCAGCCTCCCTCCTCCCGCTTTCATCATCTCCCTCCTTGGGGGTGCATTTTGGGAGTGAGGGATGCGAAGGGGGAGGCTTTGGAAGGCAGGAGGGGATGTCACTGGGAACAGCCTCCTCCTCTGGGTAAAGAGATGGGGAAAGGGTGAGCTGCTGGGCAGCCAGGTGGGAGGATGAGTGTGGAGGGCACAGACCTTGGTGTTTCTTTCCCTCCCAAACCACCCAGCCTCAGGCACTGCCCTCAGGAGGGAGGGCAGGGGCCTGCCAGTACCTGCCTGGGGCTTTGGGTTTGGCTCTTGGCTTTTTTTTTCCAACTTGAGAAGCTGTGCACGGACTCTGGCTCTGTGTTGTGTGTTCATCTGTGTCTGCAAAACACATGCAAAAGACACTCCTAAGCTGTTGCAAAGACATTGCAGAGTTACAGCCCCGATGGACCAAAAAACTGACTCTTGTTTACATTTGTCTTGTTTGATTTGCAAGATTTGGGGAGGGTGGGGGGAGCGGGAAGGGTTTTACAAAATAAAATAATAGGCACTTTATGTAGGTATTGTTTGTCATTGACATGAACAAAAAAAAATCTTCAAGTGTTTCTACCGTGGGTAAAACTTGATGTTTTATTTTTTCTACAAATTAATAAAATCTTTTAAAAAATTACACCTGTGGGTTTGTCTTTGCTTCCTTGCCCTATCCCATAGCAAAGCCTGCTAAACAAAAGGCCTGAGCTGTGAGGTGGCAAAACCAGCCTCTTACTGGAGCCCTGTATTGCCCCATTTTCTCCGGCTCCCAGTGCAAAGGTTCCCGCCTCTGCAAGCCGCTGGGTTTTTGCCACACAGGGTGACGAGGGGCCAAGCAGGGAGTTACTCACTCGGACGGATCACTGAGCCAGCACTCTTTCCTCACTCCACTACGCCGAGTGACGGTGCTGCCAGCCCCATGACACGCCGGGCAGTGGCATGTTACTGCCTGCAGTCACCCAGCAAACTGACATCACTTCGTTATAAAGAGCTGATTGTGTTTCATGCTCTTTCCCGATTAACTAAGCACACTTTAATGATGTCAACACAGACTGATTCATTGGCACCCCAGCTGAGATATTGTTTTTACTCTGCAATATGAGTAAAGGAAGTGCTTTGCTCGAAAGGTCACCTTTACATCTGATGGTTTTTAATCTTTTCCCAATAACAAGTTGCAGTAATCATTGCTACAAGTGAAAGGGAAACAGGATTGCTCTTCAAAGAAAGCTTTTCCCAGCTCCAGCTTCTCCTCCAGTTCATTTTCAACCCCCGCTCCCCCCTCATGCAGGAGCACAAACCTGTGTTTAGCACATATGAATGGCAAAAAAAATCATATTGAGGCCATAAAACAACGGTGGAGGAGTGAGACTGCAAAGCAAACCACCTCAGTTTCACTTGAAACTTGGATTCAAGTTGACAGAGTTAACTTGTTCCTGAACTAAGTGCCAGACACTTCTTTGGCAACAAGTTGTTTCTTCCAGCTCTGCCTATGCCTGATTTCACAGGAACAGCAACTGGCAAAAGAATGGAAAACATCGTCCAGGCATGAGACACAGGAATTTATTGAGCTGGGACAGGCAATGGCTGGTGGAAAGGCAATTTCAACAATAAAAAATGTGTACATTGTGCTTTGTTTATCTCGGTGTTCTGCTTTACTCAGAGTTTACACACTGGCACCTTCCCAAAGAAAGTACTAGTACAGTACCCCAATGAGGACAGAGTAAACCTCTGAGTTACAGGTGAGTTGCAACCATCCCAACTCCCACTGAGCACAATTACCTGTTCAAGCTGCTCAAATGTCTGGTTGTGGGAAGCCCCTGGATGTGGAACTTTCCTGTTCTGTTGAGCCTGACTTTAGTATGGAATAACTAAAAGCTTTTATCATTTATGTCCTTGGTTTTGATTCTTGCCCTTTCTCTGTTTTAAGAGGGAAAGACATTGGAGCTGGGCCCAGGATCCCATGTGCTGCCAACATCCTGCCCCTGCTCTGCCCACATCCACTTAGTGAACACACAAGAAGGGCAGTTCAGAACTTATAAATCTTTATTTGACTCATTTTGGACACAACCACCAATTGTTTATAAAGAAAAATACAGAAGTAATTGAAAGCAATCATTCCTCTTCCAACACACAGGGAATGGAAAGTGTACCAGAGACTCTTTCCAGGACCAGTGCCAAACAGTTCAGGCTTCCCTCTTATGCTCCCTTCTGATGTTTGGCCGTTTATAAGTACAAAAAAAATTGCAGAAATGCCCCCTTTTTCACCAGTAGGTACTTTGACCCTTAGTAAGGAGAAAGCAAAATGTCTCCTGCTTGTTTAAATGTAAAAAAGAAGAACCCCACCCAGAGAAAACAGGAGATGGGATATGTAAGTGCACAGTCCTGCAGCAGATCAAGGGAAGGTGCCGCTGCCATCGTCCCAGGAGAGCACACAGTGTCCTGGCTCGGTGTCACACACCCACAACACCACAGCACTGTAACCACACAACCTAAAGAAAGAAAAGTCAACTTCTGCCACCCTGTTCAGCCTGGAGAGGAGGTATCTCAGACCCGGAGAGTGGAGCTGTGCCTTTCCTACTCCTTGGGGATTTCAAACATGCAAAGGCTCTTGTACTTCTGCAGCAGCTCGTTTTTGGTCCGGACCTGCTCCCGCAGGTTCTGCAGCTGCTGCTGCTGCTGCTCTGGGCTCACCCCAATGCCAGGCATGGAGCTGATCAGCTTCCTCATCTCCTGGAACTTGTTCTTGAGCTCATTCAGTACCTGGTGAACATCCTGGCTGTCCTTGTCCATGCTGCAGAGGAGAGAAAATCGACACTGTGAATTCACCTAATGAAAATGCTGCAATTTCCAATACAACCAGGGTTTAAACTGGAATTCACCGGGAGAATTGCTCTTGGTACAAACACCTGATTCACCTATCCCTATAAAAGGACACAGATGGATATACAGACTGGGTAGCTTACAGGCAAACTGGTTTCCTTCAAATTTCCAGCATACAATTCTGTCACCTCAGGATGCATTAATCAGGTTAGGAGCTGCTCTGCAGCTTTAAAACATCACCCTGGAGCAGGCTAAATTCTCCCTCTGAACTCCTGTACCTCTCTTTGGGGAAGGTAAGATTGCACATGTGTTGTATGAAGTCACCTGGAAAAAAAGATCTCAGTCTCGCCCATGACCTGTTGCTGCTGTAATACAAAAAAAATCAATGCAGTCAAACAGCTTGACAGCAGAAAACAGAAACTGTTCCCCAAAGTGTCATAGAGTGCCCAAAGGCAGATAAAATGGTACTTTGGAGCTTTAAAAGGAGTCTCTGGGGATTTATACTTAATAAAAGAGAAGCAGTGGGGGTTTTTTGGGTTGGTTTAGTTTTTTTTTTTAAGAGCAGCAGAATTGGCTCTGCAGCCAGCTCTGTGCTTTTCAAGGCTCAGTGTTGTCTGAGGCAGCGTCTGCCCTTGAACCCTCATTAGTATCTGACTCAGCTTTGTTAGCACCAGCAAGAAGTTTTACTGATTCCAGGCAAAAAGCAAGTCCCTGCTTCCAGGCCGCCTGTTAATAGGGAGAGCGGGATTCTAATGGTCTTTGAAAAACTGGGAGCCTGTTCAATAGCCAGACCTAAAAATAAATCTGCTTGGCATGACCAGGGCAGAGAGGTGCTCGATTATAACTTTGGGGAATCGTGACATGGCTGAGAGCAAAACTTTTAAGCAGATGGCCACCGCTTGTTTCAAAAGCCTGTTGGAACAAAATATTCATTATTCCCTTCTAAATAAAACTGCAGCTGGTACTATAATGTCTCCCCATTATGCAGGCACTTGGGGCCAGGTTGGCAGTGGAAAAATACAGGCACACACACACAACCAACCTCACAGCACATCTGGGGAAGGATGGGGTGACATTGCCTTTAATCCACCACAGCTGCAGGCTGGCTTTGACAGGGATGTCCTCCCTACATCTCATTCCCTTCCCCAGACAAAGAGAACTGACAGCTGCCTGTTGCCTGGTTGATCCAAAGGGATAAATATTTCAGCCTTGGTGGTTTTTTTTTTTCCTGATGGGTGGCTTTCCTGCTGGATCAAGCCACTGAAGCAATTCTGTGTTTGAAGACAGGGAGAGGTGGGAGTGAGGAGGTCTGGGAAGTGCTTGCACTAACACAGGATTCAACACAACATCCAACCATTGCCTGATGGACGCTGATGGGCACAAAACCTGCCTTAAGGCACAGTGTTCTTCACCACACCAGCACAACCCACCATCGGTGGAGCCACACAGTGGAATCTCTGCACTGATGCTGTTGACTGTACAAGGCTGAAAATATCAGCAGATCCTGTTTAGGAAAACTTTCTCCAGACACAAATAAGAGGAAACAGCACCCGTCCTTGAATGTCAGCAAATTTACGCGATACATCCTCGCTCCGGAGCACAGAGTCACCTTGGAGATGTGTCTTCATGGCTGAGTCAGTGTCAGAACAGCAGGGCTGGGCTCTGCCACTCGAGGCAGTGTTAGAGGACAGCCTGTTTGCCATCTGTCAGGGACAGGAGGCACAACATCCCACCGCTGGCCACTGTGGTGCCACCTTCCTGCCACACTGTTCAGCACCTATGTCAGCCCGAGCTGCCGCGGAAATGCCACGCGTGAAGCCAAGGAAGGTATCTGGGCAGCAGGAGTGGGTGGCTCGGTGGGACAGGACACAAGATATCCCCAGGACTGTCATTTGTGAGTCACTACGACCTGATCAATGACACATCACAATCTGGGAGGTCTCAGCCTGTGGCTACTGCCCACTTTGCTGATGTACATGCACACACCTGGCAGGGGATTTAGCCTCACTCTGGTCTGCACAGATCAGAGAGAATCAAGGGGGCAACTTGATGGCCCACATCTAGTAAAATGGGGAAACCGAGTGAAATCACAGGATTTGTGCTCTCATGCCCATTCTGGACTGTGTGTCAAGGGTGTTCATTCCCATGGATTGGGCTGCTTGGGCTCCAGAGCCATTAAGGATAAACCTCTCTCACCTTTCAGACATGCTTGTTCCAAGTGAAACATCGGCAGGACACAAAGCAGCTCCTAACTGAGTGCACAGAGGAAGGGCAGGAAGAAGGCAATTCATGCTTCCCATGCCCACTGCCTCACCCTGCAGCGTGCCCAGGTGAGTCTGCCTGGATGGATTTCCATGGCAGAGCCATTCCCTTTCTGGGAAGTCAGATGAGCATCTCTGGAGGGGTTATCCTGGGCAAAAAAACCACATCAGTTCTCAGGACCCTTGTACCAGCACCTTTCACCTGTACAGGGCTTATCTTAAGCTAGGAAGAGAATAGTGTACGTCCCATTGAGGAAGCCATCCTCCTTTTTACAGCTGCCCAGAAATGGGCTGCATTCCTGACGTACTGCCTGTACTCTCTGAGGCTGTTATCAGCCAAAGAGTACAGTTCTCTGGAGCAATAACCCAGCGGACACACAGTGCTCCTGCTCCAGACACACACTGTACAGGGCAGTGTACCTGGGCCATGGGAGCACCTGCACTGCTCAGGTGACCCCCAACACCACCCAGGCACTGGCACGACTCAGAGTAGAGATGCACTTGGGGCTGTGCCAGCTCCCTCCAACACTTCCCACGAACTCCAGCTGAGAGTTAAGGGGTGAAGGAGATGCTGGGACGTTGGAGAGCATCACTAGAGGGGTGACCCCACTGATCTGCTACCTGTTCAGGGCTTTCTGGGGAAATGGGGTCTGGGAGAGCATCACTCGAGGGAGGATCCAATAGCCCAGCTGCCTATTCAAGGCATGATGAGGATGCTAAGGATGAGAAAACCACTTAAAGAGGGAATGCCATAATTCTGCTCTCTGTCCAGGACATCCCACGGATGCTGTGGTTGGCAGAACATCACTGGAGGAGGAACCCCATTGTCCTGCTCCCCATCCAGAACATCCTGGGGATGCTGGGAGCCGGGTGAGCATCACTAGAGGGGGCATCCCATTGCCTCACTCCCTATCCAGAGCATCCCCGAGGATGCTGTGACTCGGAAGACATCACTGGCGAGGGGACCCCTTAGCCCTGCTCCTCACGCAGGCCCCCCGAGGGCTCTGGTGTGAGGCAGCACCGTCCGGGCAGGGCCGCGGTGCTCGGCGGGGCGGGGGGTGGCGGTGGCCGTGCTCGCCGTTACCATTTGATGATGTCGTGGACGAGAGGCAGGAAGGAGNGGCAGCGGTCGGGGCTAGGGAGTGGGGCAGTGCCCTGTACTCGCCCCGCGATCCCCTTGAAACTTCCAGTGACCCTCCCGCCTCAACGCCTAGTGATCCCCCAAATGCTTCCACAGTGATCCCGCCTGTGCCCGCAGTGATCCCCCTGCACCCCCCCGGTGATCCTCCCTGAGACTTCCCAGTGCCCCGATACTGATTTCCCCTACGCCACGCCAGTGACCCCCTGCACCCCTCAGCGATCTGCCAGCGATCCCCAGGGATCGTCCCCTTACATCCCACAGTGATCCCACCTCCCATCCGAGCCCCGCACGGGAGAGATTGTAGGAACCATCCAGGGACCACACGAATCACCCAGAGGTCCCAGAAAATATCCATGAGTCCCAGTAACCATCCAGGGATCACAGGAGCCATCCAGGGATCCCAGGAATCACCCAGGAGTCCCAGGGGCCATCTGTGGGCTGGCCGTGACTCCCAGCCCCTCAGCGCACTAGCATCGGTGTCCCAAGTCTCTATACACCCTTCCCTTTTAAGCCAAATCTGAGGGGAAAATTGCATTATTCTGTGTGAATAACCACAGCAGGGTTTTGCTGTCTCTTATATCCCAGCTTTCCACCACGTTGTTTTGTTATCTGGTGTCCTCAGTTTGACTTTAATGCAAATGGAGACGATATGGGCTGGATGATGGGGATGTGGTCCTTGAAATGCCATAAGGATGGATGTTTACATGCGACCAGAATTTCTGCTCAAGGGAGGAAGCATGGCCAGCATCAGTTGGAGGGAAAAAAAGCTGGAATGTTGGATGGGAGCCTGGGCTGGAGACTGGAGGAATTTGGAGGAAGAGCAGAAGTGTGATGTCAGGGTTGGGACTGTTGTGGAGCTGGGAGAGGGAGAAGAAGGGGGGAAAGGCTGAGAGAGCAGGAGATGTTCACCTGGAGAAGAGAAGGTTCCAGGGAGACCTTAGAGTCCCTTCCACTGCCTAAAGGGGCTCCAAGAGAGCTGGAGATAGACTTTGGACAAGGGATGGAGTGACAGGACAAGAGGGAATGGCTTCCCACTGCCAGAGGGCAGGGGTAGATGGGATATTGGGAAAGAATTCTTCCCTCTGAGGGTGAGGCCCTGGCACAGGGTGCCCAGAGAAGCTGTGGCTGCCCCTGGATCCCTGGAAGCGTCCAAGGCCAGGTTGGATGGAACTTGGAGCAACCTGGTCTAGCAGACAGTGTCCCTGCTCAGGGCAGTGGATTGGAAGCAGGTGATCTTTACTGTCCTTTCCCAGCCAAACCATTCTGTGATTCTGTGAAGAAATGGAGCTCCAGTGTGACTGACCCGCAGGGGGAAGAGGTGGCTCGGGATGGTGAGTGGTCAAGGCTGGGAGAGGGAGGGTGATGCCCCTCTGCACCAAGCAGCCTCAGTTTGCTTCAGTGAAGTGCTGCCCCTGTGCTCAAACTCCTGTACCCACACAAAGCATCTCAGCATGGATAATACCAGCCACAGTTGAGAGCTTTTATTCCTGATTTGGCTTAGACAAAATGCATAATTTAATTTTTCATTTGAAATAGGCCTCCCTGCTCAACAGTTATAGGCTGAGGAGGACTGGGAAGGCAATTTCCTTTTTTAAACCAATTTCTTTCTGAAAACAAACAGAGGCTATTTATACATCTAAAGAGAAAGCTGGTAACCATTTAAATGGGGAGTATTGGTTGTTTGCTCTAAATATAGCAGATGCAATCGCTCACTTTGTTCCTACTGTCAGGAATAGTTCCTGGTCCAGGAACTGATGCTGGAATGTGCAAAGGAGCCTGGGGGAGCCCAGGTTCCGCTGAGCAGATCCCTGTGGGAAGGCTGGTGGTATTTATGGCCCTTGACTGAGCCAAGCAGGAGGCACAGGATGCTTTGTCCTTCAGATGAGGCTGAGCCAAGAGGTTCATTTCTGCCTCTTTTTAAGGGCTGTTTCTAAAGCAAGAGTTGATTCAGGCTCCATGGGGGACACTTCCCTCAGTACTGTGCCGATTTTAATTCTCCCCTTGGCTTTCTGGAGGAGGGCAGCAATAATTGCTGGGCTGCTGGATGCCTGCCTCTGATGGTTGAGTCAGGCACTCGTTCCAGCAGGTGACAACATGCAGATATCATTTGGTACCTAAAGTGCTGTCAATCAGCATTTATTTTTGCTTTTCCATTCCCATTTGGAGTCTCATGTTCCCAAAGCACTGGAACACAGCTTTATCTAGTTGGTGTGTCCCTGCCTCTTGCCTTCTCTGCCTTGTGTGAACAACTCCTCCAGCTCCCCCAGCTCCCCAAGGTGACCCACCTCTGTCCTTTGGGGCTTGTCGTGTCTCGTGGAGAGCGAAGGTGTTTCACCATCTGGGCAAGGTTCAACAGGCTCCTCCACCACTGGAGATGATGCTGAAGTGGTCAGATGAGACTGTGTGGTCACCATGTGAGTGTCAGCCTGCACTAGGGCACAGTAGGACTGTGGTCTGTAGCATGACAGTGTGTTCATATCCCTGGTGAGGGCTGTGGGGAGAGGTGAGAGCAGCTGACTTGTCTGGCAGGGAAGAGAAGATTTTTGGTGGTGTGGGTGCACAAAGAGTGTTGACCTCAGGTGAGGGGCACTGCTGGTGTGCCCAAATTTTCACCTGTCCTTATGAGGAGACTTTTGTCTTAAGGGGGTGACTTTGATGACCTTTGTTATGTCTGTGTAGTGCAGTTCCTTCCAAATCCCTTTGCAGTTGTGTTGGGGTCTCCATCTCGGATGGGAGGGCTGTGTCAGCCCATCCACTGTTCTTCAGGAGGAGCTGGTGGTGGGTTGCAGTTCTCCCTAATTTTCATTCTGGATTCTTTCACCCCGAATCAGTTCCTCAGCAGAAGGGTTTGAATGAACAACCTGTGAAAACTCCATGGGAGGCAGCTAAAGCATGAACAAAGACACTTAGTGATGAATGAAATGAATAATTTCCCCCTGGATTTGGTAATAAACTTGAAGTGCAAATGATCGACCTGTTCCTCAATTTAATTGTGGCTCTTTGTACAATTCACTTGCTGGACAGGCAGTTTCTGAAATGTGTGAATGTTTCCAAACCATCTGATTTTCTGTGTACATTCATTGCTCACCCAGACATTTCATTAACCCATTATCCTAAAACCCAGCTGATCAAATAATCCGTATCCAGAATCGCTTTTGTTATTGCCTGTTTCTTTATGATACCAATGTTATTCTTTCTTCTCCTGTCATTTTGGTACAGATTGTACCTCTTGTCCTCTTCCAAAGCGTACTTTTGAGGTATTTACCACCAGTTATTTAATTCATCACCAGGTGACTCTGTGCCTTTCGCTATTTCCTTACAATGACTTGATGTTTTTATATTGATGGTCTGACATTTCACTGGGCTCTGCTTCTTGCTGTTGGACCATCTGGAGCTTGTTGTGCTGTTGCCACCAGCTCTGTTATCGTTTTTTACTATGTGGCTATCACCAGGTTGAACTTTATCTCTTCCTCCTGCTCCTGCACTGCATCATCAGCTGAATTTTTTATTTTAGTCTTGCTAAGCTGCTGTGGTGGGATAAGTCTGTATTGCTCAGTCAGGGAGGTGTTGTCAGGGTTGTGACCACCTGGGAGGGGGTGATAGGAATGGAGTTACAGCTCCAGCCCTTGGCTGTGCTCAGGGCACCTTTTTCTTAGGTCATGGCTGTGACCCTGCAATTGCTCAGGTTCATGGCCAAGATCTCGCTAATTTTGACCAGATGGGAATTCAGTCTAGGACTCTGCCCTGTTTTGACTGCTGGGGCAGTTTCAGGCCCTGGTGTCTCAGTCTTCTCATTGGGTGCTGATGGGAGCAGGGGGTCATTAGCCAAGCTTCATCCTTTGAAACTGTGTTTTACTAGAGGGATTTAGGCCCTAGAGGTCTGGCTGCCCCAAACACTAAGCCCTTCACCCCCATATGCTCCCAGAGCTGCTGGTGTCCCAGGTTCCATTGAGATTTAAGATCCAAACAAGCAGCCCCAAAGATACCCACAGCACCCCCAGGGCCCCCTGGAGCCGCTGGCTGCTGGGGAAACTGGCCTGCCATGGGAGGAGAGCCATCATCCCATGGCCCAGGAGATGCCACCCTCAGGGAGACTCCAGCATGCAGGACAGAGCCTGGGACAAGAGATGGCACAGCAGGCTTGGCCAGGCTGCCTGTAGCACCAGGTTGGGTGTCACTACAGGGCATTGGCCTGGCCATGAAAGCTAGAGCTTCAGTGCTCCGAGCCTTGGGAGGTGAGTGGGGTTGATTCAAGGGCACAGGGAGTGTCCAGTGATCTCACCATGTTCTCCAATGCCACCCCACTGCTGAGCAAACACAGGGGCTGGCCCAGGCCTCCAACCCTGGCCGTTGCGTGGGCAAAGGGAGCACTGAGGGCTTCTTGCACAAGATCAGCTACGCAGAAGCAGGGATCCAGGAAAACACAGCCAGAGCGGCCGCAGCCCCCAGCCTGGCCCAGCTCCAGGTGCAGGTGGCTCTGGAGCTCACTGTCTCCATTGGGCAGCTCTGTGCCAGTGGGGCATCCTGGTGATGAGTCTTGGGAGCCACCAGTCTCTGCAGAATCCTACAAGATCATTCCACAGCCAGGCTTGAACACTCCAGGCTGTTTTCCACCCAGGGCAAAGGGGCAAAAGTCACCTTGCAGGAGCAAGACAGGAACTTGGAGTGTGAATTTGGGGTGTCCCTGAGGAAACCTTCGCCTGCAGAGGGAGGTGCCCTTGTTACCACTGGGCAAAAGCAGCCCTGGATCCCTGCTGGCTCCTGCTGCAGTGTGGTGAGTCAGCAGCGTCCCTGCCATTATTTACAAATAATGAGTGAGGCTCCGAACACGTGCCACTAAAAACATGAGGCAGCAGCAGTTTCACTCTCAATATGCAATCCTGGTCTTGAAGCAATGCTGCAGGAGCCTGCACTGGAGGCCAGGGCTCAGCCCAGGCAAGGATTTCTCTCCTGACCTCCTGGATGCATACCCAGCATGATGGGAAGGTCTTAGGAGTGGGACAGCATATACGTGTGTATCCCTGTGCACATGCATCCCTGTGTGTTTGTACATTCCTGGGTGCATCCCTGGGTGCATCCTTGTGCTCTTGTATCCCTGTGCTTGTGCATCCATGGATCCCAATGCACCACCGCCCTGCACATGGACACGGTGTGGGTGTCACAGAGGACAGATAAATTTACCTGGATGCACGTAGCAGACACTCACTAAAGGGGCCATATTAAGGATGTTAATGAAATCCCAGCTCCCTTTCTTGGAGTCAGTCCTTATTCTCCTAAAGTGGGTCAGGCTTTGTTTGTGTCTTTGTGTGTTTGTCAGGGTCCCTTCAAGTGTGGCAGAAAAAGCCATTACCTGGTGCTGGAGCCCTTCAAAATGTTTCTCTTGGGTTACTTAACACAGGGGGAGAGAAAAGGAGCTTTGTTCAGACTTTGTTTTGGCACCACAGAAAAAGCATCTGGTTAAGATTTTAGCCCATCCTTCGCTTGAATTGCAAACACCATTTTGCTATAATTGGCCGAATTACTGAAATGAGACAAAATTTATATGGGCCTTGCAAGATCAGTCAGGTGTCCTTAAAGAATAATTTTACATGGCAGAGCAGTGGGTTTCTGGGGCAGCACTGGCAATGTGGGAGACACATCTTGAGAAGTGGAGAAGTCTTCCTCCAGCTCCATTGAGAAACCATTTAATCCTTCTCCTGATCTGGGGAATGGTGCATCTTTGAAGGGCTGTGCCAAGAGCAGTGTTTTGGTGAGCCTTCCTCCTCCTGACCCTGAGCTCCCTGGGCCCTGGACATCCCCAGGATGTTGCCATCCCCCACCTGGAGCAGCCTGTCTCCTTCCTCAGCCACACCAGCAGCTCCCACCCCATTCTGGCACTGGCACCTGTGGGTGGCTTATCATAGTCATGTTTCCCTGGCCTCAAGGATCCCTGTTTGCCAAGGGCTTAATATTTAGCTGCTAATAAACAAGGCCTATCGGGGAGGTTTTGATGACCAGCTAGCTAAACTTTCCTAGGAAGTTTGCTGGCTCTTGCGGCACAAACAAGGTCAGGATGTGGTGACATTCTTGTCTCAGATAAAGTTTTCATTAGAAGTTTCCCAGAGCAGACTTCCAGCATTGCTCCAGCTCCTACTCCCTTGCTCCTGGGCATTCCTTGATCCAGTGCTCAGACATGTCCCATCCTGAGCAAAAGCTTTCTCTCCATCCTGGCTGCACACTGATTTATCCAAGGAGGAGTTGTTTATGGGGATTCAATTGGTTTGGGGGTTTGGCTCCAAGCAGCAGTAGGGCAATCCAATAAGGTTTTCAAACCATGTCAATGGGGAAAAGAAAAATCGTCCCTGTTGTTCTGACTTGAGAAGTGAATGAATTTGTCCTTCCTGCTTTTATCCCATGGGCATTTTTCAGCCAAAACCCTAACATTTTCCCCCGAAGAAATATGCCCTAAAGCCCAGCTCAGCAGCTGCTGCCCAGCTCAGTGACCATCGGGTGCCCATGGCTCTATCCAGCCTGGATTTGCCCATTTCTACTATGTGGAGTAGCTGAGCCCATCCTGGCTTCTCCTTCAAGCAGAGAGGGAGGCTGGAGAATCACTCAAAGCATTTCCATCCTTATCACCCTCTAACCTCAGTGTGGCTCAGCCCATTCATCATTGATCCAAATGCAAACAAATGTCATTAGAGAGGGATATTTGGCATTTAGGTAAACACTGACCCATCCTCGCCCTCCTGGCTCTGCAGGAAGCTCTTGGGATGCTCCCACTGCCCTCCATGGCAATGGCAGCTCCCGGCAAGGCTGGGCACCGCATCTCTCCCACCCAGGGATTACACCGGGACCTGGCTGCCGGCCGGCCCGTTCCGGCATCTCTCAGCAACTGCAGAGATAATTGCCATAAGTCTAATTGTTCCTGCTGGATAACGAGTATTTTGCATCATCATCCCCAGCTGCTGAGAGCATCATCTAAGTTGCTATTTCAGGGCTGGAAAGCAGCTCCTCTGAGCCAGGAAAGGCTGAACCAGGCTGGATCTGAGCACCTGAAGCAAAGTCCCCACGCTGAGGTTCCACTGACCACAGTGCTGGTTTGCCACCCTGCTTGGGGCAAGGTGTGGGACAGGGACTGTTCCCAAGAGGCAACCTGGATACAAAGACATGAAAACAGGATATTCTGTGTGCTGATGAAACAGGCAAATCCCCAGGGAGTTTTGTCTCCAAATGGGCTTCTTCCAGCTGGACATGCCATTGTCCCTGTGGATGCAGAGGGCTGGGAATGTGTGTGCACATGCCTGGATGCGTGTGCACATGAATGCACAGAAACATACACACATGCAGGCATGCACATCCACATGAATGTGTGTGTGTGTGTGCACAGAGTTATTCCATGAAAACCCATGGGCCTGTTTCCCTGCCAAACCAGTGGGCTCCTGCTCCAGCCTTTCCCCAGGCAAAGGAATCCAGAGAGGCTTGAACACCTCCTTTGCCCAGGCGGTCCATGTGCTCCAGAGGATGGGGGATCTCTGAGGTCTCTCTTTTGTTCCATTTGCTAAGTTTTATAATATTGTAAGCTCTGTAACAGGCTCATAAACTGGGCAGTCACAGAGTGGAGTGGGAAGGTGAGTGGACAGAAACCTCCTCCCGTCAGAACCCAAGGAATCACTGTTACTGTGCAGTCACTGCTCAGTGTGTGATGAGCTGCGTGTGTCCTGGTGGTGCCCCTGTTTTTGGGCAATGCCATTGCTGACAGCAGGATTTGTCACAGCCTCCCCACGCTGTTCCATCAGGCAGACCTGCTCCGTGCTGCCAGGACACGCGCCCAGCCAGGACTGCAGCAAGCGTCACCCTCTCCCCCCACACGATGGGCTAGATGAAGCAGCCACGTGGCAGGAACCCCTGACTGGGCATTGATTTCTCCTCCACCAACAAGCACTCTGCGAGACCCGAGGATCCACCACCTCTGGATGGGGCTGCTCAAGTGCACGAGGCTGGCTTGGCAGCAGAGGCAGCATTTGAACAAGGCAGGAGTGCAGTGCTTCTCTCCCTGCACCCCATCCGGCACCTGGAATGGCTGCTGGTAATTGCTCAGTGCTGCAGGATGTATTGAGCAGCCAGCTGTGGCATTCCCACTCAGCTCATGCTCACAAACATGTGCGTTTGAGGCAGCATCAGCAGAAGCTGTGCATCCCATCCATCCCATCCCACAGCTCCCAGCTCAACCCTGGGCTCTGCACCTCCCTTGCTTTTCCCTTCTTCACAAACCGGCTGCAGCTGACTGAAGTGCAAACCTTGTTCTCAGAGCAGCAGCCCTTGAATTAACTCACCTGCCTTGGTAGCTGGAAAGGGTTTGAGGCCATCCATGTGGCATAAAGATGTCGGGCAAAAGGGTTTGGCTACCAGCTTGTCACCTGTGCCCCTCATGTAATACACAAGACCCTAGAAATGGGTTTGCAAAAGATGGTGCTGAGTTTGCCTTGGGAAAGGGTGGTTTGGGATTTGAGATAAGAGCCCTATGAGCTGGCTGGGAAAGGAGAGAGAGGAAAAAATACGTCAGGGCAAGAAAGGGAAGAGATAAGTGACGCATCTGGGCTGGGAGCATGAAGCCAATGGCCTTCCTGGCGCCATGGGGCTGCAGGGTGGCCGGATCCGGGCCGTGACAGCCTTGGATGGAGCCAGAAAAAGCCTGCTTGCTGGCCAGCTTGGGAGCCCTCTGCCAAAACTGCAGAGGGCAGGGAGGAGGCAGACCCAGCCAGGGACCTGCTCCAGCTCCTAAGGGCCGTGCAGGGAAGGTGTGATTGGTATGATGGCCCCTAAATTCATGCACCTGCCATGCTCTGCTCCATTCCCTGTCAGTGCTGCCATCCCGGGGCACAGGATGTGGTCTATGCCAGGTCATGGGTTAGATGGTAATTTTTCATCTTTGGGAACACACTGCCTGTCATATACCAGCTCAAGCTTTTGAGGCTGGCTTAGATTTTGTACCGAAACAGCTTCTGCTGCTGCCCAGAGGGGCATTTGGGTGGCCAAGAGCACCCAAAGCAGTGTCCTTGGGAGCCAGCTGGGCGCTCATGGCCGATTTTGCATGTTGTCTCCTAATTGCAGTTCTTCGTGTTCTCAAAGCAAAAGGCGTAATTAGCTGGAGGACGGGAAGTGCAGGGATCCGGCAGCAGTCGGGAGCTGGTGGCGAGGGGGCGGCTCCTGCTTTTCCAGGATCCCTTCTCCCCCACCAGACCAGCTGCTGGCATTTCTCCTGCCACCATCACCATCCTCCTCCCGCAGTGCCACATCCGCTCAGGCATCCTGGGAGGAAAACCAAGGGCTGGCAGCAGCTCCTTGTCCTCATCTCAGCACCACCGCACCCCTGCGAGCACACAAACACTTCTCTTTTGCCAGCTCCCTGTTTGCAGCACTGTATATACAGTATAATCCACCCACGGGGTATCCAGACTGTACTGGGCTGGGAAGGACAGAACATCCTTGCGATTCAAAAGGTCAAAATGAATATCAATATGCTGTGAGCAAGAATGCCAAATCCGCTTTGGGGACACAGGGTGCTCAGAGGGACCTGTCTGTTGTATGTGCTGCTCCCTAACAACAAGCACGGGGTGCCTGAAAACCCTCTGCTTGCCGCAGGGTCAGGCAGGGCAACTCTCCCTAAGAATAAGAATTCCGTGGTGTGCAAACAACTTTGCCTGCTCAGCCTGCAGGTTCCTGTATGGCTTTCCACTCCTGGAAAGTGAGGGGGTGAACAGGTCATGATGCCACTTCACAATATCCTCCCAGTCTCCTCCAGTTTCTGGCTCTAAAGCCCAGAATTCTGCCTCCTGCACAGGGCTCTGATGCAGAATTTTCTTCCCAGGGCTTAGTTGTGGATGCTGGTTGAGGTCCACGGGCAAAACACAGCTGTTTGCTCTGGTATCCGGAAGGCAGCACGTCCCACTGAGCACTGGACTGGGAGAAACACCCCCCCTCCTCCTCTTCCCAGATGGAGTGAAACTTGTCATTTCAAGCTAGGCTGGAGGAAGCTCAGCTTGGGCGGATGGCTGGGATTGATTTCCAAGTGACAGAGGCACTCGCGTGTCCCTTGAGCTCCCGGCCCTGTGCCTAACGATTTTCTCTGCTAATAATCTCTGCTGAGCAGGCAGCAGTGGTGCAGGCACAGGGCGTGGGGATGAGTGGGATCATTCAGAGCCTGGCAATGGCAGGTCCATGGTGCTCTTCCTGACATATGGATCCTTTCCGTTCCTCCCCAGCCCATCCCAGCAGGAGTCACAGAGCCCTCAATGCCAGCAGCACCAGCCCCTCTAATGATGGCCTCATCTAACAAGAACAAAGCCTTGTCAGGGCTTGGGGAATTTGGAGGTGAATTAGAAAATCCCTTCACAGTGGCATGGAAACTCTCATGAGCTGCCAGTGTTTTGCAGGAGGGGTTTGAAGGCTTTGGAGCTGTGCTGAGCGCAGGGGTTCCATAGTGTGGTCCTCCTGGACACAGCATTGCCCCACACAGAACTATGGAATGGCCTGGATTAGAAAGGACTTTAAATGTCATCCAGTTCCAACCCCTGCCATGGGCAGGGACACCTTCCAGTATCTCAGCTTGCTCCAAGCCCTGTCCATCCTGGCTTTGGACGCTTCCAGCAATGGGGAAGCCACAGCTTTTCTGGGCAATCTGTGCCAGGGCCTCACCACCCTCACAGGGAGGAATTTCTGCCCAATATCCCATCTAATCCTGCCCTCTGGCAGTGGGAAGCCATTCCCTCTTCTCCTGTCACTCCATCCCTTGTCCAAAGTCTCTCTCCATCTCTCTTAGAGCCTCTTTAGGCCCTAGAAGTGGTTCTAAGGTTTCCCTGTTACCTTCTCTTCTCCAGGCTGAACACCCCCTGCTCTCTCTCATTTCCAGCTGTCCCCATACCAGAGCTACTCCAGCCCTTGGAGCATCTTTGTGGCCTTCTCTGGACCTACTCCAGCAGCTCCACATCTTTCTTCCCTTCCTTCTCATGATGCAGTGCAAGGAGCAGGAACAAGAACATGAACTTAGCTGCAAGATTCTCCAAACACAGGCTTTTGGGGACACCCCCAGCTGTCGCCATCCTGGGGCTGCCGGCGAGGAGCTGTGTCCAGGAGGAGCAGTGGGACACGTCTGTCCTTGCTGGAGCCAAGGTCAGGGCAGGCGATGGGAGCTGGCAGTGCTGCTCAGCCTGGCAGGGCTCTCGCAGCCCCGACCTTTCTGGCTTTGAAAACAGGATGGGAACAAGACGCACTTTTGTTTTCAGTTTGGGAGCTGGAACAGGACCTTCAGGCTGTTCCTGAGATGTTACAGCCTTGTGGCTGCAGTGGGGGTGGGGACCATGCACTGACACCCTGGGCAGCCTCATTGCTCCTTTGCATCCTTCCCATTTTGTCCTTCATCAGCAGATCCCAAAGCTCTCCCCATCCTTCTCCTGCAGGCTGGCTGGGGAAGCTCCCCTGAGAGCACCAGCGGGGATGAGCAGCTCTCACTCAGCCTTCAGCTGGAAACCCTTCTGGCTCTCGCCACAGCTCACGTGCTGGGGAGCCCAAGGAGGTCAGGGAGTTCGTGGTGCTGTTCCATGAAAAATGTGACTGTTGCCCTGGGTAGCGCTGGGCACTGAACTAGAAAACCAGCATACAAGGAACCCAGGTGTCTGCACCTTGTGTCACCACTAAAACCCAACGTGAGGCCACCAAGGGGCTGCTGGCAGCGACCCTGGACTGTGCTGTGGGACAAGGCTGGGGACAGGACAGCAGGGAGAAGCTGGGGCTTGCAGCAAGGCCATGCTTATGTTCACTAAAGGAGGGAAAATGGGGTTGAATCCCACATCCTGCCATGAGCAGGGTCAGCTGGTCCTTAGTCAGGGCCCAGGGGACTCTGAGTCACAGAAATTAGGGGCAGTGTGGCCCTGCATCAAAATTAGGAAGAACTCTGGTCAGTCTCTCCCTGCACAAGGCTGGCAGTGGTTCACTGCTCGATAGATCAGCCATGAGGTGGGCAGGCAGCAGATGATAAGGATATTTTGTTCCTCCTATATGGAAAGGGAAATTTCTCAAAGAAAAAGTGAATCACTACAACCCCTGATGGCAGGTGGGGATCTGGCACTTTGTTGTCACCGACCACCTGCCGTGGACAACCCCAAGGACAAAACCTCAGTCTCTCTGCTTCCTGGCCCCGCTCCTTATCAACCTCCCACACCCACAAATGGAGAAATAATCTGCCCAGTTCCTGTGGAAGAGATTGTGAGCGGCCAATGATGAGAAATCACATGGGTCCTGCCACGTTGGTGCACGTGTGGGCACACAGAGGCTCCTGCAGCATTTCCCGGCAAATCCCTGGATTGGGCCGGGAACTCCTGTGAGCCACTCGTGCTCACCCTCCATGCTCTTCTGCCCCCTTTGTGTACTGAGATCCCATTTAATCTCTTCAGTGACAAATTCATACCACCTTTTTCAGTCTTGGGCTTCCTGTAGCAGCTGTCACAGCAGGGAAATAGGGGCTTTTAAGAAAATCAAGATTCCCACATAATTGCTGCTGTGGGGACCTTAGGAGTTTACTGGGAAAATTAAACCTGATCTCAACTGCCTGTACCATGGAAAGCAAGGGCAAGGCTCTTTGTGTGTCCTGTGGTGTTTGGTCCAAAATCTCCCCAAATTTCCCCAAATCCTTCTCCTGGCTGAGCTCAGCCAAGGCTGGGTGAAGACAGGTCCCACAGGCCAGGAGCTGCTATGGGGCTGGGAACAGTGGGGTTTGTGAAGCACAGGGCTGGGAAAGGGGCTATGGAAGGAGTGGGGACACCCAGGGCAGCTCTGTCCTGTCCCCTGTAGGGCAGGAATACCCAGCATTTGAACCCTCCAACACTACATATTCCTGCCCTGTGTCCCCATTGCCCTGCTCAGTCCCTTTTCTTTGTGCTGACATGAGGATTCATGCAGAAGTCAGGTCAGGGACCAAATTCAGCTGAGGGTATCTGCTCTGCCAAAGGTTTGTGCCCCGAGTTGTCCCTGCACGGGTCTGGCTGGATTGGTGCCGCCCCGAGGTGCCACAGTGCCAGCACCCCTTGCTCCAGGGTCTTGTTTGTGCCTCTGGGTGATATTGTCCCTGTGAAAAACATGATCCTTGTTTTTGCTGCCTCAGGGCTGAACCGTTGCCCTCCCTGGGGATGGGTCCCTGAGTGCTGGCAGGGATTTATAGCCTGCCATGATTTATGGTGGAGGTGGAGCAGGACAGAGCTGTCACAGCCAGCACCAAAGGAACCCCAGCATTAGGACTGTCCCAGCATGACCTTACCTGGCCATGCAGGACAAAGCTCTGAGGTCAGGGAAGTGTCCCCTGAGGACAGCAGTGGCATCCACAGGACAGGTGACAGTGTGCATGTGTTCAGTCACCCGTTCCCCTCGTGGAAAAAAACAGACATGAGAATTTAAAATGCAAATTTTTGCCTCTAGTTCAGAGGTTTGCTCACCTGCCACATCCAGAAGGGACATGGTAGGAGCTGGCACTGCCAACGGGGGACACCAGGTGGGTCTTTGACCCAAAGACAAAGCAAATCATGCCGAGTGGCAGCAGATGTAGTGTTGGACTCAGGGAAGTCACTGAACAATAACACAAAGCAGAGGAGCTGTGGAAATACAGGGCTCCCGAGTAACTGGGATCTGGGACACCCCCCGGCCCTCCAGGCACCTCTTCTCCTTACACCATCACCCTCCTCTGAAGGGAGGCAGGGAGGGGAGAGGGCAAAGCCAGCCCCAAGTGCCATCCCCAAATCCCAGCCTCTTCTCCTCATGCCTTGACTGTCACTGCTCTCTTCCCATCGAGCTCCTCCTTATCCATGCAGAGCTCTGCAGCCAGACCAAACAGCCGCTCCCACCGCGTGCAGGGCTGCAACCCAGACAATTAAATACATTCAATACAAGCATCTTGTCTTCTGCAGAGTGTTGAAATCCAACCCTGGGTGCTCCCAGGCTGTCACTGCCCTCCTCCTCCTCTCCTGGGTGAGAGGTCTGTGGTTGCTCAGCTCTGTTTACTAACCAGGAATTTTTGCCCTCCAGCTGTTTCTTTATTTTCACTGCAAAGCAATGCAGAACCACCTTGACCGAGAGCAGGTGAAAGCCCAGCGCTGATGCCTGCACCAGTACAGACCAGCAAGGAGCTGGACATTCTCCTGGGGGGGTGGGATCATCATGAGGGGACATGGAGAGGTCCCTGCAGTGGGATCAGGTGTGCAAATTTGGGGTCTGCCATGAGCTGGGGGATGCTGAAGTGCTGGGACATGTGGGGTCACACCAAAGCCAGCACTGCCTGGGGGACTGCTGGGATCCCTTTCCTCTGGGGACCCCAGGTGGGTTCTGGGGCTGTCAGGATGGAGCTGTCCCCCTTCTAAACCTGGGACAGCATCACCAGCACCCCTCCTGGGACAGTTTGAGTCAGTGGCTGGCCTTGCAGACAAAGAACCTTTGGTGATGAAATGCTTCTTGAGCAGCTCCACACTGGACTGACAACCAGCCCGTGCTGAGGTCTCGCTCTTCCAGCTGAATTTCCACCAGCCAGATGAGTTATTGCTGGAGGAAAGAGAGGATTTAGCCTTAGTTTATCCTCTCTGCAAGAAGCTGGGCATCTCTCCCCCAGCCCTGAGCATGGATCTGAGGCTGTGAGACCCTCACCCTGCTCCCTCCATAGCCCCCATATGTCCCTCACTGCCCTATTCCTGCAAAGTCCCCACTGCCAACCCAGCGTGTGTGAGCTCACAGGAACCCCCTGCATGATGCAAACTTCTTCCAACACCCTTCCCACAGAGTTTGGACAGACCCAGGATCATTCCCATTTTGGGTCCTCCCCAGGTCCTTAGGTTGGCCTTGCTGCCCAGCCTGGCCGGGAAGAAGGAATGGCAAAGAGTTCCAGCACACATGGGCTGTGCCAGCCCCGTCCCAGCCACCGGTTCTGGGAAATACCCCGGAAGCGGGACTGTACTGGCAGGAGTAATGCCCGATCCCTGTGGCTGATAACAGCCTTTCACGGCTCTTAGCCAGGCTCTCTGGGAGAGGTGAAGCAGTTCAGCCTCCCGCAGCCCTAAGGAGAGGGAAAGCAGGTGCAAACAGCTAAAAATTAGTTTGGGGATAGCCAGGGCCATGCTGTGCCAAGCCCTGTTGCATTCACAGTGGGTATCAAAGCCGGCACCGCACCCCAGGAGAGTCCTTTTTCATGCCACATACCCCCCACTAACACTTTTCAGCTCCTGTGCTCATTTTCACCCAAATTACACTGGAGGTAGAAGTCAAAAGGCAATTTCTATGCGCATCAGGAGAATTGCTGATGGAGGATAGAGAGGAGAGACAACTCCTGCTGAGAAAAACGCAGCAGCGTGAGCCCAGCCCTCTACCAGACACCGGAGCAGCTGCCCGGAGGCCAAACTTCCTGGGAAATCAGGCTTCCTTGAGCTGGCCGCTCACGGTATCGCAGGGTTTGTTTTGTTCTGGGCTCGAGATACCGGCGGGATGAAAAAAATGCTTTGTAAGTGTTGAATTAAAAGGATGATGCAAAAGCTGCAGGGCGCTTTGGCTGGGAAACGTGAGCGGCTCGCAGTCAGCCCCGACGGGGCTCAGGCTGTTTGGAGAACATGGGGTTTCTGCGATTAGGCTGCTCATATGACTCAATATATAACCACCAGTTACACACTAGATTTAATCTTGGGTCAAAAGTCATGGATAATTCAAACCACGCAGAAAATGTTGATCGCCTCATTGCCGGAGCTGTTTTTCTCTGTGATTCTTTGTTTGGGCTAAACAACCTCCGCAAAGAAAATGCAGCCTGGCCCAGGGCAAGAGGGGAACCTGTCCTGGCTGGAGTGATCCCTGTTCCTGCTCCAGGAGCTGTCTGCTCTGCCTGCATCCCACATCCAGTTTCCGGAGTCTCATTCCATGTCATGCATTTGCCATGGGGGAAAATTAAGGATGATTCACGCCCTAAACTTCCCTTTGGAAGCATCGCATCAGTCCTGGGCCAAGTCATCTCACTGTTTGGGCAGTGAGGGTGCCTTCCTCACCCTGGGGGAGCAAAGTCGGGAATGCTGCCTACCCTGTAGCAGCTTGGATACCTGGCTCCTTGCATTCTGTATTTCATTTGGTTCTTCTCAGGGACTGCCCCAGTTTTTTGTTCTGGGCAGTTTCTTTCCTGACCAAGTCACAAAAAACACTCTGTTATCTGAAAGATGCCCATGGGGATGGTCAGGAATGTTCTGCCTGGTCAGGTTAATTGAGCAAAAGATTTCAAAGCAGGGTCTTGGAAACACTGATCAGGTCAAAGATCTGTGTCTGGGGTGGTGAGGGACTGGAACTGGAACAGCCCAGAGAAGCTGTGGCTGCCCCATCCCTGGGAGTGTCCAAGGCCAGGCTGGACAGGGCTTGGACCACCCTGGTGTAGTGGAAGGTGCCCCTGCCATGGAAGGGGATTGGAGCCCCATGACCTCTAAGGTCCCTTCCAACACAGGCCATTCCATGATCTTGAGCTCTGAGGTTTCAGTGTCTGTGGGGAGCGTTTGCTGCTCCATGTACCCATGAGCAGATGGTTGTCCTTTCACTGCTTTCCAGGAGCAGCATCCATGGTTTCTGGTGAGTTGCTTCTCTGCTTAAAGCTTCACTGGGCAGGAAAAGGAGAAGCCATCCTTCAGCTTTGCAGAACAGTGTCTTGCAGGATGGTTATTTGTAGGGAATGCAGCGTCCCTTCTGCTGGTGGCAGCAGACGTCACTGCTTGGTTATTGCACAGGGACAAGGGCCTGTCATGGAGCATGGCTGAGCTCATCCATCACTGAGCTCCTCTGCTCCTCAGTCTCCTCTCAGGTCATTAGGAAGGATGAGTGATCCCTCCCTTCCCCTACAAAACCCTTTGCCATGCAGTGACAGAGAAGGATGCAAAGAGCCCCTAAGAGCACAAAAAAGCTTTTCCCTGTGGGGACATGAAGGAGGCAGGGAAGCAACATCCTGTCCATTTTGCAGTCAGGAGGGGCACTGAGACAACTACCTCACCCAAGGCTGGGCAGGATGATGCTAAACCCCATCTCTTGGCAGAACCCCCTGGTCCTTGGCTGCTCCTGCCCTCACCATAGAGCTGGTGCTGCAGGCACAGCCAGAGGGTTTTACCTGCAAACCAGGGATCTGAGCCTGGGGTAGAGCCAGCCAGAGCCTGAGAGGGCTGATTCCTCTTCCCATACATCTGCACAGGAAAGAGGCAAAGCCCTTGGGGATGAGGAGAGAAAGCACTGGAACAGGCATAAACAGCTTAGTAATAATACTAATGATAGCAGTTAGCACGTCGGCAGCGGTTTGCAGCGCAGAGCACTGTACAAACATTAATTAGTGCAGGCAGACAATTCAGCGATATGGTTCCCATTTTGCCAACTACGATGAGCAGAGAACCGACCATCTGCTTAAATCCTCTTTAATTTAATCCCGGGGCCTTCACAGGAAAATCCTGAGCCCATTTCAGGCTCAGATGAAACCGCCCGAGAGTGGATGGGCTCTTCAGACTCTCCTGGATCCCACCAAGGGATGTTTGAAGGGTGTTGGTGGCTGTGGGCTGAGCCTGGAGGTGGAAAACACACGGCGGCTGTTTTCTATGTCAATAAATACACGTGGTGTAGCCAGAGCACCGCTGGTTTTCCTTTAGACACGTGTTGCTGGAGTCTTTGGGTTTTTCCAGCTGGAGACGTAAAGTTGGTTTGGGCTATTCTCATCCTTTGCTGCTTTACCTGTGGCAGTTTTTATGACCTGTTGGGACAGCTGGTTCATTAACAAAAATGAAAGCAGATGCCAAGAATGACTGGGATGAGTCAGATGGGATAAGCTGTAACTGGGTTCAGCCCTTTGGGGTGGCTGTGCTGGCTCCAGACACCAGGGACATGTGTGGCTGAGACTGCAGGCACCAGACACCAGGATATGCTAAAACTTCTGCAATTAGGGTATTCAGGGCTGTTTTGCTTTAAGGATACTGCTTTGTATTGCACAGCAAGCACACACTGCAGTGGGGTTTGGCCAAGGATGGGGGTCAGCACTTGGGGCTTGGCCATGGGGCTGTAAACAAGTTGAATCCCAGCATGAGCCAGACATGAGAACAACACCCCAAAAATTCCCCCCAAAATGGGGGAAAGGCAGATCTTGCAGGAGGGTGAGCTGGGAGGGCGAGCAGCTGGAAGCAGAGCTGTGATCATGCCTCAGCATAGCAGCGCAGCGGTGTTGGGGGTGCAGCCATGCCTGGAGCCTTCTGCAGCCATCCCTTGCTCCATGGATAATTCCTAGGCAGGAAAAGAGGCAGTTGGAACCACAGGGGATGGGAAAGGCCAACGCTCCCACAAGGAGATCCCCTTCTCCTTCAGCAGCAGGAAAACATATTTGCTTACTCTTAAGCTAATATTGAAACCACTGTCCTTTCCCAAACACCACGTCTGAATTTCCCACTGCACGTGAACCCATCAGCCCTACACATGGAAGAACGTGCTCAGCTACAGCACAGGCTGGTTTTCCTAGGCTGATTTATTAGGACTAGTGTTTTTTTTTCACTAGGTATAGCTTTAAAAGTCTATAACGGTGGATTTTTCCCTATTCTCTGGGCAGATGGGTCCTAACACAGAGTCAAGAAGGGTTTGCAAAGAATTTTATTTTTTCTTTAGACAAAAGAGCTCCTGGATCACTTTGTCCCTGACTGAGCACACCTCATATTTCATTTAAATCCTGCACTGAGCTGAGCTGGACCTGCAGCTACATTGCAATTATGCAGATGCTGAAATGCTTGGCTAAATCAGGGCCTTCCTTCTCTCACCATCTCCCAGGGCCTTTTCAAATTAACCCCCAGCCCAGTCATGTTTTGAGTCCAGGATGGTGCAAAAGGTGCAGATAATGCTTATTTCAGCAGGATCCTCCAAGCTCGGGCTCTGAGTTTTGTCTCTTTGTGGATGGCATCCCCAGGCAGCTCCTGCATCCTGTCTCCTCACCAGGTTTCCTTGTTAAGTGTCTGATTTTAATTTCTCTCAATCAGAAGCTGGGCCCAAGCAATTACGTCGTAAGGAGCAATTCATCCAGGGGGAGAGCGTGGATCTAGGTTAATTGGTCTGACAACTGAACCCAATCCTTTCCGGTTTTGCCCAGTTTTCCTTATTTTTCTCTCCTGCACAATCTCTGCAAAGCTCTCAGCTTTGTTAATTAAGAAGGTAACTTCACCCCAAGGGCTGTTTTGTTCTCCCCTCCCTCCTTCAAACGCAAGAGTAAAAAAAGCAGCAAGAATTAGCTAGTTTGGGATGAAACAACCACCTCGGAGCAGGACGGAGCCGGCTGGCTCTGACAGGAGTCAGACTGTGTGGAGCTGCTGCTGTTCTCCTGGGCTTTGGGGAAACAATGCTGCGTGGTGAAAGCAGGTGCTGGGCCAGAAACACTCCTCCAGGCACGTCCCACAGGCACACTGCAAAGCGGGGCAGGGTGGAAAACAGCAGGGTCCCTAGGTGGGTTCTGGGTCATGGCTGGGGTTGCAGTACTGCAAATTTGGGGGGACAGATGCAGGAGGGTGTATGGCTTCTTGGGAACACACAGTCCTAAACATCTGGGCACCTCTGAAACCCTTTTTTGCTAAAAAACACTGTGGCAAAAGCCCCGTGCATGGGGGTCTCTACACTGTGGCCACACCAGGAGTAGAACTGAAGCTTTGTCCTTTTTTGTGGGCTCTTTTTGGTCTTTTTATGAATTCCTGTCACAAAGCTGGGCTCTGCCCATGCCAGGCAGGGTGGGACACAGATCCCTATTTTCCTGTCTCCCGTAGGTGTGGGCAGTCCCAGCCCCGTTATACACGAAGGAATCAGAACATATTCTGTGCCTCCATTTTCATAATCTGAATGGTCGTGGGGAACCCAGAGATCAATTGTGGAGTGAGGAGATGCCAGTGACGTTTATAGTCAGACATGTTTCCCTGCAGACTGGTAAGTCCTGCAGAGAATAAACTGGCCTTGGTGTGGGGAATAAGTCCCCAAACACATCCCCTGTGCTCCAAGATGCACTGAGGGGATCTGCCTGGGCAGCTGAGGCTGCCACTGGCACCAGCGCCTGTCTCCAGCAGCCACCCAGGAGCACTTTCCCTGGGGTAAAAAAGGATGTGTGCAAGATGCACAAGCTGCAAGACCGCTCTGCTAGACTGGAAAAGGAAAATCTGTTACAAAACAGGCACCCGAGGCAGGAGTTTGCTTTTCCAGAGGCAGTGGGAGCCAGAGGGTCTGGGACTGAGAGCAAAGGAGATGCCTGCAAGAGGAGGGATGCTAACACCTGGAAAGCTTCAGGGATGGTTCCTCAGGGCTCATGGAATCATTACCTGGCACGGCTGTGACTGGGAGGGGAAGGAAGCAGGGCTGGGGCATTGAGCCAGGGGGTTCCCAGCTGGTGCCCGGCCAAAAGCCTCGTGCAGGTGGGCACATAGAGGGTAACACAGGCACCAGGGATCCAAATCCCTCTGAGATGGAGAGCTGGCTGAGAGCTGGGACCGTCTGCTTCCCACTCCTGGATGGTGCCTTCAGCAGTGATATCACGAAATGGCCTGGGTCAGAAGGGACCTTACAGACCATCCAGTTCCAACCCTGGTGACAGCACTGAGCCTTGCCTGGGTGGCACCAGCGCTGTGTGCAGGCACTTTGCAGCACCAAGTACAGTAGCTCCCTTCCTTTCCCATCCCTTTTCCTGGGAAGGGCTCAGCTCATGCAGCAGGAACTGCTTCTCGTCCTCACATGTCCCCTGGCACTCAAAACAGGGCCTTCTTGCCTCACTTTTACTAAGCAGAAGCCAACTCCCAGCCTCCACAGCTGCTGCCAGTGCATCTCCCAGCACTTTTGGGAGTTTCCCTGAGCCCTCTGGTGTTTTGAAGCCATCCCCAGGAGCTGTTGGGTGACTCACCAGACAGATGTGCAGGCAGCACAGGTGCTGCTCAGCTGGGGCTTCCACTGGGACGGCACAAAGGAAAAATGCCAGGGACACACAGGGGCTCTCAGGCTTGGTTACATTTCCATAGACCCTCAAGAGCTCTCACCAGTACCTGAACTACAGCCCTTCAGTAATTGCTGTTCATCTCCCTCCCCGGATCTCAGGAAAGCAGACCCTGCTGCAGCCCTGGTTACCTGGAGATGCTGAATGTAGATTCTGGGGCTTGGGGTACTGGACCCAGACACAGTCAAGGCAAGTTCACCCCAAATCTGGCAAATTAGAGTTTAAAATAGTAAATAGGGTGAGTCAGTTCTGGGAGAGGAGCAGGGCACCTTCTCCATCCCATGATCAGTGCTGGCATCCTCCAGCCAAGGAGGAGTGGGCAGGTGAGGGATGGGGATGGGCTCAGACCTGCCGAGGGTGGTTGTGGGGTGTGCAAGCTCAGCTCCACTGGTCTCTGCCCATGGTGTGGCCTGACACCAGTGCCCTCCCCTATGACGGGTGTTTACAGAGCTGGACAGGATCCCTGGAGCCCTTGTGTCCCTCTGGCTGCAGGACACCAGGGTTCTATGAGGTCGTGGTCAGACCCTTCCCCCAGCTGCATCCAAGAGCTGGGGACCTCTAGGAAAAAGTAATGAGCTGGGAACCTCCAGGAAAAAGGCACTGGTGGGATGTTGCTGGCAGGTTTGGTGGTTGGTGGGAACAGCAGGCGAGGTGGCCTCGTGCTCGGGGTTGCTGGTCCCGGCGGTGCTCCGAGTGCAGCGTCAGCTGGATTTTGGCAGCTGTGAGCCCTGGCCCCTCGCTGCCCACAGTCCTGGCCCCAGGGAGGCAGGGAGAAGGTGTCATGCTCACGTCTGAATACAACATGTTCCCCAAGCATGTTTGTTAACATAGTCACAAATAAACATTTTGCAAGATTTTTGCCAAGAGGACGGGCTTAATGTGTGTGGAGCCTTGAAGGACAGGAGAAAGCCAGTGCAGCCTATCATGTGGGCTCTGGTCTGGCCTCCCCAGCACTGCTGGGGCAAGGGAAGTTGATTCCTCTCTGGGGAGTCCATTACTCAAGTCCCTGTGCACAAATTGAGAAGCCAATCCCATTAATCCAACCAGGAGGGAAACAATACTGTGGTACTGGAGGATTAGGGAAGGACAAGTAAAACCTACCAGGAACCACCCCAGTTCCCCTGTCCTCCCCACTGGCAACTCTGCCCCCACTCTGCTCCCCACAATAGACTCCAGCTTCAGAGTGAGCAAAAGGAAAAAGCAAAGTCATGTCCCAGCTCCTTGTGGGATTTCAGGCTTTCGGGAGCAGGATGAGAAGTCTCAGCGCTGGGAGAGCTGTGAGGTCCCAGGGGGAAGCAGGGGCAGAGCTGAGCAGGGGAAGGAAGGATGCTCTGGGATGTCGAGGGCCTTCAGCCTGTGATTTTTCCAGGGATATTTTCTATATGGACCTTATAGATGCCTAGTTCATCTTCTAACCCACAAATTATTCATGTTTTTGCCCATCCCATTCTCTGCCCCATCCAGCTGAAGAGAGAGCAAGTGACTGGGACGGGGCTCAGCAGCTGGTGGGGGGCAGCCCCGCACATTTCCCCATCCCTGGAAGTGTTCAAGGCCAGGTTAGATGGGGCTTGGAGCAACCTGGGGTAATGGAAGGTGTCCCTGCCCATGGCAGGGGGTTGCAATGAGATGGCCTTTAAGATCCCTTCCAGCCCAAACCATTCCATGATTCTGTGATTTTCCTGGCACCTTGCAGCTGCAGCTGCCCCTCGGTACCTCCCGGTGCTGCAGCTGGTCCAGGTAAGCTGTGCCTCCGGGCTGCAGTGCCCAGCGAGAGTGATGCAGAGGGCACTGGAGCCTGGGCTGGGATAACCGGGAGGGCTGGCACATCGTGCTGAGCGCAGGCTGGCAGCAGCGCGCTCCCACACGCGATCACACAGTCCCCTCTAGTGGATATTCCTCTTCCATCCACATGGATGTCCTGCCCACACTGCGTTGGCACCACCGGGCTCCAAAGCCTGGCCCCAGCAGGGATCCTGGGGCACCATCCTGCTCCTCTCCTGAAACTGGGCACGGTGGCAGGAGCAAAGCCCCATCCAGCTGCCTCCAGCTGGTCCCTCGCTTCCTCTGCTCCTTCCCCTCCTGCGTACTTGGGTGATTCATCCTCCCCCCGCCCCGTCCCCTGCCCTGGCTTTCTCCCACACCACCCGCTGCCCTTGCGTCAGGGCTGGCCCTGGTTGGCCCCTGCATTCCTGGCTCTCCCCCTCCGCTGGGATTTCACACTGCTCGGAGTTATTTGGGCAGTGGCCAACATGAGAATGAGCTAATGAGCACCCGCGCGGCGACTGCTTGCAAGGATTCAGGGGCGAGCATCACTTGCTCCTGCCCTGCCAGGGCCTGCTACCTTGGTCCAGCTTGGACTGGGAAGAAGTGGGATGCTCTTAGGTGGGAATCCCCTGAGGGGGGTGGGTGTTTGCACCTTTTTCTAGCAGCTCCTACCCATGGGAAGGGTGCAAAGCCTCCCACCAGCACCAGCCTGGAGCACTGCCCTGTGCTGAGAGCCAGGGCCAGGGCGCTGCCACCTTCTTACCCCTCCCCTCTGCCTCTGCCTGTTTGGAAACTGCTTATCACCTGTAATAAATGTGATATCTGCAACCTGAGGCTTTTTTTTCAAGGGAAAAAAAGCCACGTAGGAGAGTGTGGAAGAACAGACACGGCTGCAGACCAGGAGTTCATCATGCTCCATCATGATGCAGTCCCTCCAACTTGCCCCATCTTCTACTGGAAACACATGAGCCTGGTCCCAGTGCCACCATCCAGCAGCCCCAGCTCAGGACAGAGCTGATGTCAAACCCTCTGCCTCCATCCCTAGGCCAGGGAAGGACGGTGTCTCCTCTGGGGAGCTGAGACCTCCAGTGCAGGGCAAGGGCAGTGGGGATAGAGAAGGAGCTGTGGCCCAACACTGTGCTGCCAGGAAGCCCCAAAAAGCAGCTGGAAGGTCAGAAAGGTACCTGTTATTCAAATCTGGGACAGCTTTATGGGCCTAGCAGCAGCCCCCTGGGGAGGTGTACACCTAGTTCAGGCCATGCTATTTGAGCTGGCAGCTGAATCACCTTTTCCCCATGCTGGCCAGGAGGCCCTTGGTGTCCCACCTCCAGCAGGACTGCACCTCCAGCTCACAGATGTGATCCTGGTAACACTTTATGTCATGTCCTGGAGTCACACCAGTGCAAGGAGCACACACTCCGGTTCTGTCCTTTGATTCTAATTTTCCCAGCCCTGCTGGGATGGTCCCACATTCCTCCCTCCCTGCCTCTGGTCCCGTATGTCCAGCTGGGCTATGGCATTGCTCACAGCATGCAGGTTCTGGTCATGCACAAGGATCTCATGGCACAGCCCCACAGTAGGCAGGGGAGTCCACAGACACATCACTGCCTGGGTGTGTGGATGTGAACCAGCCGGCAGTGATGGATAAGGCATAAAATCCCAGGGAGAGCTAGCCCATGGCAGTCCCAGCTCCTTTTATAGCTTCTGCTCTGTGGCCCAACAGGACACACACTTCACAGCTTTATTTATTATAAAAGATCTTTAGAAAGGTGAACTCTACCCCAAATCATGCCTTGGCTTTATTTCTACCCACAGGGACTGTGTCTAGCAGAGTGATGGCACTGCCGGGGAAGCAAGGTGATTCGAGGTTTTCTGGATGAGATATTCCCAAACCTGGAGGTGAACCCCCTATCCCCCCATTTCTAGGCAGCTGGATGTCAAACGACCCAGTGTTTATTGCAGTGCTCCTCATTTGCCTCAGGTTTACAGATGTACATTCAAAAACAAAAGCTCTGTGTATCTCAGCTGGACACAGACAGGCTTGAACGACGAACAGGCTGATCCGTCGGTGATGGAGTCACCTCCCAGTCCCGAATGTGGAAGCAAACAGTCCAGCTACCAGCTCAGGATCTCTGTGCAACAAGTTGGAGCTACAGGCATGAGAAACTTCAGCTCTGCTTTCAAGTATATTTGGTGTGAACCCACATGGTCTCTCTGGCATCACATCTCACCACAAGGAAAAAACCTGCTGGCCCCAGAGAGCCACATCCCTTGGGTCTGCCCCAGTCTCAGGGGAAGATGACAGGTTTGGGCAGCTGCTGGAGCAATATGCCAGCTTGTTTTGGCTCAATAAGCAGGGAGAAGGCTCTGGGGAGCTCAGGCAGCTCATATTTACATGGTACCATTGGGAAAAAAACATCTGGGACCCCATGAAGTCACCCCGGCTGCACGGAGGGGCCAACAGCCACGGGGGGTCTGGTGGAGCCAAGGGGTTCTTGATGTTCAAGAACTGCTGTTCAGCTGCAGCTGCTGCCTGTGGTGCTCCCACAGGGTCCCAGTTCCCAGCTTGCAAACCCTCCAGTCAAGGCATCTCTTGGCCAGAAGCCTGCACCTCAGGCAGCTGCACATCCCAAACAGATCCCCCCAAACCAAACCCTCCATGCAGAGCAGCACACAGTGGTTTAGACAGGAAAGAAAAATGGAAAAAAAAAAAAAGAAAAAAAGATGCTTGTGGTATGTAAGTCCTACTGCCCTGGGCCAACCATGCCAACTTTGTATGCTCCCCCCATCCCAAGAAACAGGGCAAGCCCCAAGTTGACACAGGCCCCATCCCTGGCCCTGCAGCACCAGGGAAGGCACAGGTTCCAAAGCACCAACTCAGAACCCCTCCAGGTCCTGGATACGACAGGAGTCTGGCTGCCACTGCTGAATTAGGTTATTTGTTGGTTATGTAGCTTTAAGTTCATGTACTTTTGCTCATGGGGATCCACAGGAGAGGAGAGACAAACCAAAGGTGTGAACAAGGACTGCGCTACCTCCTCTGCCTGTGGGGTTATGCGTCCAAGTGGGGACTTTTACTCCTGCAGCCAGCATGTCCTTGGGCCAGGAGGGCAGTGGGATCCTGGACAGCACGGGGACACACAGCAGCAGGGGCCAATGGCCTCCGTGGTGTCAGCAGTGACATACCTGGCTCATCCCTGGGGCTCTGCCTGGGGTGTGCCAGCACCAGCTCCCACTCGGAACAGCCGGGCTGTGGCTGCCCTGTGGCACTGCCACAGGCAGGGAGGGGATACCAGCCAGCTGCTGGCTCTCCCAGCAGCTGGGATGTCTCTCTGAGGCTGGGTGGAGGAGCAGCAGCAGCAGCTGCTTTCTTGTGCCAGACAGGTCACTGAAGTTCAAGGCCAGACTGGTGTGGCCTCAGCAAAGCAGGAATGAGACAAACAAGGGAGGAAGAGGCTGTGGGCACAGCTTTGCCAAAAGCATCCCTCCTGGAGCTGCCCTTTGGTCCAAACCCTCCCTGTTTGGTGGCCAACTGCAGCTTCCCAGCAGCACTGGCATCTCCTACAGCTCAGCAGCCCCCGTGCTGTCCCCTGGAGAGGTGGCTGGTACAGGTACGTGTGCTGTGACCCTTTGCACCAGCCAGGCACTGAACATCTCTCTGCAGGGGCCCGGAACCAGGGGAGTGGGGCATCCAGAGCTGGGATCGTGGTGGAGCTGCAGAACAAACTGACCCTGTGATACAGCTGGTGAGGACCTCTCATGGGCTCCTGAGCTGCTTTTGGCCAGGGTAGAGTTAATTTTGTTCACAGTGACTTGTATAGGGCTGTATTTTCTGTGAAGAAAATTAACTCTACCCTGGCCGAAACCAGCACAGCTCCCCAGCCTTTAACAGCAACATCTCCCCAATATCTTCCCCTGCAGAGTGTGGGAACTGCAAATGGCATCCATAGGTGTGCTTGTGGCAATCCTCCACCACCATAACCCCAGTGCAGGGAGCCTGGACAGCATCTGCCTGCTCCCCTGCCCTTCCAGCCACCCCTCTCCACAGACCCAGGCAGTGCCAGGCAGAAAGACCTCCCGAGGCAGCCCCTTGGGGTGAAACCCTGCAAGGACTAAACAAACCACACACATGATCCCTGACCATAACGCAGAGGGGAGGATGGAGAGCTGGTCTGTGCTATACAGTGCACCAGGCAAGGGCAGTGACACGCTGAGGGTGACCTCATCCATCAGAAATGCTGGGCTGGCCTAGTGGGGGATGCAGATGCAGCCCAGAGATCCCAGGAGCCAGTGGGAAATGCCCCCCAGCCACGCTGTCAGGTCCACAGGCACAATCCTGCTGTTGGTTCCTTGTGGCAGGGCTGGGCTGGGGTCTGTTTTTCAAGTCCAGGTGACTGTGGTTCTTCAGCTCCCCTCCTCTTCCTCTCTGCAGCAGGGACAGCATCTGTCTGTCTGCCCATCCATGGCTCTGGCCTTCAGCAAGACTCCACAGGGACATGGGCAGGTGGCCGCAGCCCCAGGTGGCCGTAGGGGCCAGTATTTAGGTGGCCTGGCTGGGTGGGAGGCGTTTGCTGTCCAGAATGGCCTTCCAGTCGTCAGACCAGGAGTGCAGCCGGCGGCTGGGGGGCTTCAGCTGCAGGTGTTTGTTGTGGCAGGCAGTGAAGAGCACGTGCTCCCAGGTGGGGTTCTGCTCAGCCCCTGCAAAGGAAGGAGAGAGGTTAGTGGTCTGGACAACTCTGCAAGACATTGAAGTTGATTTTACTCCAACGTGAAGAGCCCAAAGTTACGAAACTGCAACAGCATGGAAAGACCAACACCCATCCTTGGCTGCCTCCAGGCACTCCTTCACCCCTCACCTCTTACCTGTTATATCAGGTCTGTCGTCTATAAGCAGGTCAGCAGAAACCACTGTCTTATCTCGTGTCAAAACAATCTGCTCAAGAAACTCAGGGCCAAAGTGCTTCTCCACCCAGGCATACTGGAAGGCAAGAGATGGCTAGTGAGCTCAGGGAAGGCTGATGGATGGGGCAGGGCATGCTTGGTGGAGTGGAAGCAGCCCTGGCCCTCACACACAGAGGATCTCTCTCTTAATAAGTTCATTAGTGGGGTGGATTTGGATGCCGCTGGAGCAAAAGTTCTTTTAAAGCCAAGAAGCTTTTGATGTCATGATGAAAGACTAAGACCAAGAGTCTCAATGCATGCAAATGGATGGAAGATGGAAATTTTACAGCCAGAGGCATGGAGGGGTCAGACATCTTTCACTGGGCAGCATGGATGGGAAGGGGAGCTGAGATTTGGGCCTGCTCACCTTTTCATAAGGGCAGTACCGGTACTTCTTGATTGGACTCGTGCAGATGAACACATCAGTGCTGCCATGAGGAGAAAAACAGGGCAGAGTGTCATTCTGGGCCAGAGCAGGCAGCAGCCCAAAGCCAACCCCCCACCACACAAAGATCAAACAGATTTAAGACATTAATCCCCCACCTCACAGAATCCCACAGCACAATCGTGTTCCCCTGTTCACAACCTTTGCTGGGAGCAGAGAACTGAAGGGAAGGGGCTGCACATGGCTGATGTTCTAAGTGACTGCTGCAGGAGTCAAAGCCCTTTCTCCCCTCCCTTGCCTGATGGCCTGAATGGCCATGGGGGACCAGTGTCCATCCCCACACGCCATGGGCAGGTTCCTACTCACTCTGCCAAATTTGCCATTTGCTTCACAGCTTCCACAGCCCCAGGGAGAGGGTCCAGCTCGATGAAGAAGTTCTTGGATTCCCAGATGCTGATGGCTTTCTCCTGTGAGGGGAAAGACAGCAGTTACTGCACTTCTTGCTATTCTTCCTGCATGTACATCCTCCTCATCCTTTGCTAGGACAGAGGATGGGACAGGGAAAACAGTGGGAGCACCAGATCCAGTCCCCTCCTGCTCACCCCCTTTGCCTCTGTGGGTGCCTCTGCTCCCCACCTGCCAACCTGCACCCATCCCAAACAATTCAGATCAGAGATGCTCTGGAACAGGCTTGGTTTTGCCTCTGCAGCCCCACATACAGAGGGAGCAGCATGGTCCTGTAAGGCCAAACACCAGAGATTATCCCAAACCAAACCCATCCAGAGGGATGGATCCATGCAGATCCAGCTGACATGGCCTGGTGGTCCTGCTGTACCATGATGCTGTTCAGGCACAGATGTTATCTGGCCTATTTGTCTCCATGAGATCACTTAAAATAGCAGCCAGGCTGCTCCCCCAGGAGAAAGTACATTACAGAATAAGCCACATGTCAGGATGAATGCAGATGCTCTTCCTCAGGGAAGCCTGGACAAGGTCTCTCAGGCAAATAGAGCATCTCCAGGCAAGGATTTGAAACACAGCACCCAGGACAGCAGCCTGGGTGCACTGGTATGGCACAGGGAGAACAGAGAGACCACAGGTTGAGCAAACCAAGGGTTTGCTCTCACAGGGAGCAAAACCTTGGGGTGAGGGGAGAGTCCAGGGGCTGCCTGCAATGGGTCCAGCACAGCTCTAAGGAACAGCAGCCCCTGCACTGCCTCAAGCAGGTTAACAGCTTGTCAGGTGCCAAGGAAAGCAATTATTTTGCACAAACACCATGTCCTCAGGGAGGAGAGCTGGGAAGAAGCAGTAGCAGCCCAACCCCAGTGCTGTGATGCAGCTGAGGAGCTCCAGATGGAACCAGGAGGAGTTTTGAAGAAAGCTCGGCCCTGAAGGATTGATTTTAAATTTTGAGCACCTCTGTTTCTAAATTTGAGATAAGAAGAATAAGAACAAAAGGGACTTTAGGCCCACCCCAGTCTTCTTTTATTGTACATATAAACATATATGTGTGTGTAAGAACAGCTTATAGCAATAAATAGGCTGTTGGACACAGAAGCAGCTGGCAGTTCCCTCCTGCCTGATGAGTGGGAATCTAATGGGCAACCAACACATTTTCCCTTTACACCTGTACTGGGGGAAGAAAACAGGCAACCATGAGCAACTGGGCCTTTACTGGGAACTCCAGAGCTCAGAGCAGCAACACTGTGGGGAAAATACAGATCTGCTTGGGGAGTAGCAGGATGTTGTCTGGACACCTCGCCTGCTCTCAGGGAGGTGAATGCATCAACCCATTACAAATTTGGGCACTGAGCTTTTAACATGACATGCCAGAATCAAACCCTGTGTTTCTCAAAAAAATCACAGTTAACATGAGACCAGACACCCAATTTAAAAGGGCAGAATGGTGCATTCTTCCCTTCTGCCTGAGCAGCAGAAGATGTCAGTGGTTCAGAGGAGGAAAGAAAAGCCTTCTTCACATCTGTCTAAAACTGAACACACTGGTTAGGCTCAGAGCAGAAATGCCTCCAGGCCCCATGGCAAGAACAACCAGCCTAAAAGTTTGCCATGGAGCCATGCAAACATTCAAGCTCCAGTTGCTCTGCCTCAGACTGAGGATCAGTGATGTTTTATTTTGAAGATACTGTCTGTAGTTCCACAAGAGACACCTGAGAAACGCAGCCTGATGGAGCAGTGCACTTCAAACTGCACTGAAGTGTTTTCTTAGAGCAGCACTTCCGCAGCTATCCTGCTTCCAATTATGTCAAAAAGGATTTTGCAATCAAGCTTGAGGAGGGAAGAACTAAGCTCACCTTGAGGGAAAACCCACTCCGCTCACCTTGAGCTAGAAAAATTCCCTGTGGCACCACAACCACCATGCTGCCCAGCAGAAGGAAAAATCCCCCAGGTTGGGAATCCCACCATGTTCCAGGACAGACCTTCAATCCCCATGATGAATTTCCCTGCCTGTCCAGGGCTCCCCATCCTTCCAGGTCTGTGTGCTTGGTGCTTTCCTGAGCTTTCTCCCTTCAGAGCTGGGATCTGCAGCTCATTGCACACTTTGGCTCCTATCTGATCAGAGACTGGAATGGCCCATGTGTCTGCAGCCATAGAGCAGCTCCTCCTCACTTCAGCCCTGCTCTGAAACCACAGGGAAAAATGGGGCTGCTCTGAGGTCAGTCTGTGCAAGTTTTGCTACTTGTTCAGCCCAAGGTTTTGGTGGTTTTACATGATCTCAGCAGACACAAGATGAGCTCACTTCATTTAACACATCCAAAGTAGTTACGATCAAGAAAGAAAAAAACTGTTATCACGTGTTACCCCTGCCAAACTTTGAACAGCTGCTTTACTGCACAAATGACATCCTGCACTTCCTTTTCACCATTCCCAGCCAGAAAGGACACTTTATCCCTTCAGCTCATCAAGTTTTTTAGGACTTTGCCCATGGGAGAGCCCTGGACCTTATTCCTACTCCCTTCCCTGTAACCATCATACTCCCAACAACAGGAACACTTTTATTTACCACAACACATTTCAACCAGTGCAACTGCAATCCATGGATGAGACCACAGACATCCACTGAGATGGGAAACTTGTAGAGGCAGAAACCAACTCTCTGCAGCAGTCAGCCTGTTGCTGAATGATAAATTACAATGTAGAGCTTCTGCTTTTAAGCTTTAATTATTAAATTGAATATAATAATTTGTGGCATGGGAGGGTTTGGGTTGTTTTAATTTTAAGTAAGCCCTTGAATGAAACATCAATTGCATGGTTTGCTCTGAACTTCTCTGCTGCATCCCACCCCTCACATTGCTCTTGAGGAGCTAAATAATCCATTTAGGAATGGTACCAATCCATGTGGCCAAATCAGAGCTAGAATATCCCAGCTATACAATCTGGGGTATTTTAAGACAGATGTTCTGAAATACCCCCTTTCCTTGCATCTGTCTCCATCCAGGCATGCAGGGAAAAAGCCCACTAAGACCATCTGATCAGCCTGGTCTAGCAGAAGATGGCCCTCTCCACGGCAGGGGGTTGGGATGATATGGTCTTTAAGGTCCCTTCCATCCCAAACTATTTTAGGATTCTACAAATGACACAGATGTGCACAAAAAAAGCTGGATTTCTGGGCACTGCTAGAAGCCTTCCTGTGCTCCTGTGTTTCGCTGGGAGCTCTGTGGTGTCCCCCACAGCCCTCCCAAGCACTGCACCCACAGCCTGGGGGTCAGAGGGTCCCTCAGGCCAAGCTCTGGCCACAAGAAGCCCACACGCGGAGCCGGGGGAAGCACAACTCACACTCAGCTCGGGTTCCAGGCGCCCGTACTGCTCCGACACCCAGAAGCCCCTCCGGTCCTCCAGGGCAATGTAGGGCTTGTCGGGGTACCTGGCCCTGAATTTCTTGAGGAAGCCTCCCTCGAAGTCGGCCAGCACCCCATCCATGTCCACCAGCACCCGCAGAGCCCTGCGGGACCCCGCTGCGGGGCCGAGCCCCCTGCCCAGCCCGGCCAAGGGGCCGCAGCGCCGGGGCCGCAGGTGCAGGAAGCAGCTCAGCAAAATCATGGTGGAGGGGGGCT
>VZTN01015304.1:78936-107231 GCA_013400515.1 Erpornis zantholeuca | reverse complement strand
AAGATGGCGTCAGCCCTGGAGCAGTTCGTCAACAGCGTCCGGCAGCTCTCGGCCCAGGGTGAGGGGGATGGGGCCGACCGGAGGGACCGGGAGGACGGGGCGAACCCGCGGGGCCGAGGGAGGACGGCGAAGACCAAAGGAGCTCGTCAAACCGCGCGGGTGACGGCGGGAGCGGGCCGGGGCCTGCCTTTTCGCACGGCGCTCCCTCAGGCGCGGGTCCGGGGTGCTGCACCCCCGGGGCTGCGGGGCCCAACCCGGATTAATTCGGGGGCTGCATCCCTGCGGGCTGCGGGGCCCGTGTCGGGGTTAATTTGGGACGGCCCCGGAGGGATGCCGGCGGTGTGACAGGGCACGAGGGGCCGGCTGTGTTCTCACGGAGCTCCGTGGTTCTCCCGGGGTGGTTTCGGTAGCGGAACCCGCACCGGCGATCCTGCCAAAATCTGAGCCTTTAAAATAGGGGGAGGAGCGAGCATCGCTAGGGCTTTAACTGGGGTTGTGTCGCCCAGCCTGTCACCTCCCTAATGAACGGGCAGGTTGTGATAAGTGTGGTTTAAAATATATTTCTGAATTGTCCGTGCTCTACATTTCCAAGCAGAGCATGGACAGAGGGTCAGAGAGTCCCGCCGCACCACGGAACTGTGTGACAGATCTGAGACTGTAACCACGTGTTCACAAAGGGTTTTAATAATCACAGTTAGAATTCCATCGTTTCATTGCCAAACTCCTAATTTTACTATGTGTAGGCGCAGCGTTTCCTGGTTCTTGAACTTCCCCTCTGTGTTGATGCTCTGTGAAATGTGTTCTGACTGGTCTCTGCCTTGGATGTTTCCTCCCAGAAGCTAATCAAAAACTGATGTTTCCCGCCATGGCCCCAGATTTTCTCTCTGGCAGTTCTTGCGTTGAGTTCCAGCTTTCTCTTACTCTGGTTTCACTTATTAAATACAGAGTATTTTTATTCTAGAGACAATTTATACCTGCAAGGTGTGGGTATAAACCAGATGGAAGATGGATCTTTGTTCTCCTGTAGTTGAGCTGGAGAACTTTCTATCACAAGGTTTTGGGGATGCAAAAGTCTCAAGGGGAGGCTGGTTGACTTTATGGAACTACTCCTATTAGGCATGAGACAGGGAGATTTTTCTGTGAGAAAGTCCCCAGCACAGTAAGGACCTGTTGGAGCAAGTCTGGATGAGGCCACCAAGATCTTTGGAGGGATGGAGCTATGAGGAAAGGCTGAGGAGATCTGGATTTTTCAGCCTGGAAAAGAAGGCTCTGGGGTGGCCTAATTGTGGCCTTCCAGTATCTGAAAGGAGCTACAAAAAAGATGAGGAGACACTATTTATAAGGGTCTGGAGTGACAGGACAAGGGAGAGTGGCTTCAAAATAACAAGAGGAGAGGGTTAGATTGGATATTAGGAAAGAATCCTTCCCTATGAGGGTGGGGAGGCCCTGGCATGGGTTGTCCAGAGAAGCTGTGGCTGCCCCATCTCTGGAACTGTCCATGGCCAGGTTGGAGAGGGCTTGGAGCAAGCTGGGATAGTGGAAGGTGTCCCTGTCCATAGCTGAGGTTTGGGATGAAATGATCCTTAAAGTCCCTTCCAATCCAAACGATTCTGGGATTCTGCGGAAGTAAATCCAGAGCCAGCAAGCAGCTGGACATGAGAGCACTCAGGAGAAATGTGTGTACTTCTGGTGGTTTCTGGCTGTCATTTGGCTGCCCAGGAGGTGACATAAAGGGACATTTAGTTGGGCCTGGCATGGGAATTTCTACTTAGACTATAAGTTCAGTGTATGTGTATGGGTAGAGGGATAGAATCCCAGAATGGTTTGGGTTGGAAGGAACCTTAAAGGTCATCTCTTTCCAAGCTGTGCCATGGGCAGGGGCACTCTCCACTAGACAGTTTGCTCAGAGTCTATTTTGGGGGGGGTTGCTTTGTTTTTTAGTGGACTGCTAAGTGATAGAACTGTAGAAGAGGTGGATTTCTGGAATAAGGAGGACACCAGAACTAGGGTTTGTCAGTGCCTGAACACCGTTATCAAATCACAGAGAGTTTTACAAGCCCCATTCCTTCCCATGCTTATGCCTTTTTTTAATTCCATATGTAGGAGAGTGGTTTTGGAGGCCAGTTTATGGAGTTTCTGGACTCTGGTCCCCCATTTGGAATTTTTTATCCCTCTGTCCCTTCAAAACTATCATTTCATTGCTAGAACTTCCCAAGTTTTCCTTTCTCAAAAGAAAAGGCCTGAGACCTGAGGGTAGTGTAAATCTCTCTGAATGGAGGCACTATTCCTCATCTTATGGAGACTTTTGTTAAGAGTGAGAGAACCTCTGTTTTTTCTCTCTAATCTGCAAGGATTGAACATTGAAACAATACTCTGCTTCAGAAGGACATAGTTTTACTTCATTCAATTAATTGTGGGGGAGGAAGAGTTTGAAAGCAGCTCATGGGAATGGATCTGCTTTCTTTATAAGGGTTTTGGGGCTTACCATACCTTCCTAATTCAAAGTAGTCACTTTTCATGCTGTGTTCATAGCTCACAGCATATAAAATAACATTGTTGTTTTAATTATACAAAGTAAATTTAAGGACTGGGTTTTGAATATTTTTGATGTAGGTACTTAGTTGTTAATGCCTGCCTCAAAAAAATGCTTATGAGCAGACCTCAAAGGTGGGTGGGGCTTGAGGACCAGCAAGGAACAAGCTCTGGTACTTGTTTTATAAAAAAAACATGTGGTGGGTAGAAAATTAATGCCTGTTTTATTAAAGAAAATTAAAACTTGGGGTGATACTACTATTTCCTGCAGTTATATAGGGAAGCAGGTTATAATGAGGTATGGGAATGGGTGAATGAATATTCTCTAATTAGACTTTGACAACAATGCTTTTTGTTTTTCAGGGCAAATGACCCAGCTTTGTGAACTGATCAATAAAAGTGGAGAGCTGCTAGCAAAAAATCTTTCCCATCTGGATACAGTGCTCGGTGCCCTGGATGTACAAGAACACTCACTAGGTGTTCTTGCTGTCTTGTAAGTGTTGCCTGCTTTTAATTAAATATTAAAACTTCAGGCGATGAGCTGAACTGTCAGTCAAGCAAAGTGGTTTGTTCTGGCACTGGCACAAGTTGCCTGAAGAATCTGTGTCTGCCCCATCCCTGGAAGTGTTCAAGGCCAGGCTGGATGGGGCTTGGAGTAACCTGGGATAGTGGAAGATGTCCCTGCCCATGGCAGGGGGTGAGACTGGATGGTCTTTAAGGTCCCTTAACTCAAACCATTCTGGGATTCCACGATAAGTATTTTTCCATATGTGTTCAGCAAAAAGATATAAAATGAGTTGTTCAAACTTTATTTTTGGAACATTAATGCACTGAACTGTAAGCATGGAGCAAGACATTTTATTCCTCTAAAAAATGGGCTTTTATCGTGGGTCTTGGGTGTTTGTCTTTAGACAACACTGAGCCTCTTGCTGCTGTCTGGAGTTTAAGATAAAACCTGAGTTGCCTTGGGGGTGCTGAACTAAGGTTAAGATATTTAGTCTTGAAGTTCAAACTGGCTGTATCTGACTTCAAGTGAACTATCTGCAGGTTCCACTGCTATTTTAAAATTCTCTTTGAAGGGAAAGACCAGAATTCCAGTACTGGTTCTACTACACTTTTGAAACAAAATACTGATAATACTGAACATGATCTTTGTTTGCCATTGTAGTTTGCACTAAATTGAGAATTACATTGTGCAGAGGAAGGTATTTTCAAATGTTGTCGTGCAGCCACTGGGGAAATCCTATGCCATGTCTCATAAACACTGGATTTGTTTGCAAGCACCTGCATGTAGAGACTTGGCAGTGAAGATTAATCTTTTTTATGAACCTCCAAGCAATAAATGCTAAACCTTTTGTTTCTTTGTTTCAGGTTTGTGAAGTTTTCTATGCCCAGCATCCCTGATTTCGAAACGTTATTCTCACAGGTGCAGCTTTTTATCAGCACTTGTAATGGAGAACACATTAGATATGCAACAGACACTTGTAAGTTAAGCTTAATTTCAGACTTGATATATTTTTGCATAGTTTGGTAATACTACTTTTTCACTGGGGTGTTTTTTTGTTTGTTTTCTACTATGTTTAGTTGCTGGCCTGTGCCACCAGTTAACAAATGCCCTTGTGGAGAGAAAACAGGTGAGCAAGTATCCAGTACAAATAAGCTACTACATACCCAAGGCTTAAAGGGGATGTTACCAGCCTCTTAACTCCATAAAGATTTACCACTAACTTCACATCATGGTGTTTCTGTGCAGCTCCTTAGTTGTTAAGTTTACTGAAAGGTAATGACTGAAACTCCAAATTCTAAGATTTCTTTAAGGAAAAACTGAGGAAGATAATTTTTTTGAGAAAAGAGTCACCTAAAAACATGTTCTCCCACACAAAGTAGGAAATCTGCAGAACCAAGGATGTTCTTCAGACAATGTGTACGTGAGTAGAGGAGAGAGCTGCAAAGGTTGTTAGCACTGGTGAGTCACTGATTTTAGTTTCAGTGTTATTCTCACTGGTGCTATATAATGTACTTAATGAAGTGCCTTAAAATGTGCAGGAAACTTGATTAAGAAATTCTTGACTAGTGGTTTTGTTGCTAAAACCCTGACTTTTCAGGCCACTTTGATGAAATCTAGCTTGAGATAGACCAGATTTGATCTCTACTTCGAAGGAGAGCGAAGTGAGAGTCTTGTCTATAGTATTTGGTGGGAGTTTAGATGGAGTCATGGAGTCAAGGAAGGTTTTCTTATTGATACAGATTACTGTACTCCTGATGAGCTTGGCTTTGTGGAGCAGAATTGATGACTTTATCAGGAGAAGGTTAATTTTATTTTCCAAGAGACTGCGATATCCTACAAAAAGGGAACCTCAAGTTAACTATTACTTAATGGAACCTGTCAATTAGTGTTATTTTTCATTTGTAAGTGTCAACATAAGATCCAATGTGCTGCCATCTATGAGAAATTATCTGAAAGAGATGTAATTTCTGACAGCCCCTGCGAGGAATTAGCATTCTCAGACAAGCCATAGACAAGATGCAGATGAACACAAACCAGCTGACCTCAATACACGCAGATCTCTGCCAGGTAAGGGGATCAGAAGGTCTTTTTGTGAGAATAAAAGCTTATAAAATACCTATAAACCTTAAAGGAAGTGCATGTTTACATATTGCAGTTTAAGAATTGATTTTCAGTTGGTTTTTTGCTTTGTTTGGTTTCTTTCCAGTAGTAAATAAGACGACATACTGAAATAAAATCTGAATCTGATATACAGATTAATTACTAATTTTAAATGTTCAGTGCATGTCCTCAGATCTTTGATTTTATTGATGACTTCAGAAAGTCCTTTGACATCCCTTCTCTGTGGGCTGAAAGTCACACGGAGTTTATCTTGGGTGATATCAGTGTAATATCCAGCTGCTGTCTGCTCAAGTCTGACAAAAGACATGTGTATCTCAGTGTCTTTGGCCTGGATTTGTACTTCTCTCTCATTCTTGGCTCCTGGGATTTAGAGTTGACAGGAATGTTCGGAGGAATATTTAATGCTGCCAGCACAGTAGTCTGACAGGCCTGGAGTTTCAGCTTTGTCGGCGTTTAATTTCTTTAGGAATTGGATAATTTTGTAACAGTTCATAATCTGTGTTAAGGGTTTTCAATCTGTGTTACTCCACTACTGACATGCTCTGTATTTTTACTCGTGGGAGAGTGGTATTTATGCAGTAGTATTAATTAATTTAGTTTCAATTCCTTCTCATGGAAATTTGAATGGAAATGGCTAATTTATGAAAACTTGATTTATTTTCTTGTAGCTCTGTTTGTTAGCAAAATGCTTTAAACCTGCCCTCCCGTATCTAGATGTGGACATGATGGATATTTGTAAAGAGAATGGGGCATATGATGCGAAGCACTTTTTATGTTACTACTACTATGGTGGGATGATATACACTGGGCTAAAGAACTTTGAAAGAGCACTCTACTTTTATGAACAGGTAACTTGAAATGAAGTAAGTCTGAAGTGTCATCTCTGGAAAGGCAGAAGTAGCTGTGTAACACATCACCTTTGAACTGTCACAAGCAAACTGTCTTTGGAGGTGTTTTCCTTTAAGAAAGTTTCTTACAGCCTTATTGCACTATAAAGCTGTGCAGCTCAAAGGATGATGTTAAATTTATCTCACTATAAATATTTTTCAGCTGCCTGCTTGAAACTGCAGCACAGAAACAGGTCACAGGCTGACACACGGTTGTGTGTTCTTAAAAAATAGTCCAGTGGTTTTGCTAGGGCCTTTGCTACTTTATGAGAGGAGTTGTGCTCGTTCAAGGCTGTTACAATATTTGTTGGTTTTGCTTTATCTGGGAAAGAAAAGAAAATAGCAAAATTGGGAAAACTTTGTGTATGAGGGAAATGCTGTGAAATGCGCAAAACAAATTGGGGCAGAATTTTTCTTTTTTGTAAACAAGGGTCAGCTCTTTAGTAGTTCCCATATCATAGTAAACTAAATTCCCTTTTCCCTATTCTGCAGACTTCTGATAATGTAACAGCTTTATAAAACCTCTTTGAGGGTCTGTGTAAATCCAGGTTCACAAGTAGCTACAGGGGATTTCTGGTACAACTTAAGATATATTCCAAGGAAGGAAGTTTTGATTCTATCTGAGCAGGACTATTTTAAGACAGGAACCACTGTAATGTGATATGTTTTGAGTAGCTTGTATAAAATTTCCTTTTTTTGCGTATTTCGGGATAATTAATTTTGACAGAAGTTAGTTAAGCTTCAGCACTCAAAGGAGAATTTCACGTGTCACTGTATCCTTTCTGCATGCAGCTGGAAATTGAGGTTTTTTATCATGCAGTAGCTACCAGGATCTACCAGTAAGCAGACTAATTTTCTGTTCCATTTCTTTCTCTCTTGCTTAGGCAATAACTACTCCAGCCATGGCAGTCAGTCATATTATGTTGGAATCATATAAAAAGTATATCCTAGTTTCTTTGATACTACTTGGTAAAGTTCAGCAGCTACCAAAATACACTTCCCAGATAGTTGGTAGATTCATTAAGGTAAGTATTGTAAATACCTCTAAATAATAGATCAAGAAATCTGAATTTGTAAATGTGTAAAAGTGGAAGGTGTCCCTGTCCATGGTAGGGATTTGGATTGAGATGAACTTGAATGTCCCTTCCAACCCAAACCATTTTATGATTGTATGATACTGGTGATACAGGTTTTTAAAATTTGGGAAAGCTTCAGGGTTGAATAGTACCAATCAATGTTCCTTTTGCTGATACTGCACATTCCTTTACAGCTTTTTATGTTAGAATTTAAAAAATACTTAGATTTCACTTGGCTTTCAAGCTGCAGCATTGTTGTGAAAATATTTGACCTGTAACTTCATCTGATTGAAGCACAAAATGCTAAACAGTTTATTCCCAAACCCCAGCTTTTTAAAGAATAAAAGCTTCTGAAAAAACGGCAAGTTCGGAGTCTGTAAGCATTCAGATTAGGAGGTGCGGGGTGGGAGACAAAACTGCTACTGAGAGAGTTCTGATCCTAAGTAACACACTTCTAAAAGCTAGTTCTTACTTAACACAGAGTTTGTTGATTTGTGACCAAAATTCTAGAGAGTTCCAAAATTTTTCTAACTTCAAAGTCTTAAGCAAGCTCAAAACATTTTAAGGTAATTTAGGCGAGCTGGATTCACCCTCTGAGTCTCTGCTGTCAGTGCTGTGACTCTTTGTGGTCAAGGATGGGTGTCTTAGAGGGCAGAACAAGTACAGTGGATGGGCAGTGCCCAGGCAATACCTTACTTGCCTCCAGCTCACCTGGTGAGTTGAGAGTTTTTTTTTCACACTGCTGTAAGTAAAACTCACATAGAGGTCCTGGAATGATGTTTATTAAATATTACACTGCAGTAATACAGATTTAGTGTATGAGGGTCTCTCATTACCATAACACCATGTGTGGGCATCCTGTCTTTTTTGTGAGAAATGCCTGAGCTTACTTACTTCAATGCCTGCATGGCTTCTGATGCTGGAGCACTGAATAGATTGTGTGAGGCTGGTTGAACACTGTGTTCCTTAAGAAGGGTTCTCATTTTTCTAATTGCAGCCTCTTAGCAATGCTTACCATGAATTAGCGCAAGTTTATTCAACCAATAAACCCTCAGAGCTTCGAAATCTGGTGAACAAACACAGTGAAACTTTCACAAGGGATAACAATATGGGACTGGTTAAGCAATGCTTGTCATCTCTCTACAAAAAGAATATTCAGAGGCTAACCAAGGTAAGAGAAACTGAGTAGTTTTCCTCTAAAAGTGTATTTCTGAAATATCTTCAATTTAGAGCTAAATGATAACATAGTAATGTGACAGAAAAATTACTAAAACTGAGATTGACATCTGAAACAAAGGAGACTGAAATGTCCTGTATAGGAAAACAATTCAGTTGGCTGCTAATGCATTACTTAAAAGGTGATTAAATCTGTCTGTCAAGGGGGTTTGCCCATGAGGTTTTTGTAGATAATCAAAAAAGTGAGTGCTGGAACCCAGTGACCTTCATCCCTATTCAAAAAATAGGGAAACTGAACTTTAGAGGCCACTTCATTAGAAAAGAGTGAGTGAATAGGACAGATTTTGGAAGTGTCTGAAATAAAGGGAAAAACAGAAGCACTGAAGTGATTTGCTCCTTCAGCTGAGAGATCAGATTAATTCTGAAAGGTGATTGGGTAAAGCTGTGTTTTGGCAAGCTTATATGATATGTGTTGCAGTAGAAAAAAATTTCATATAGAGGTTTATATATTCATCTATTGAAGGAAATTCAATGGATGGAGAGTCACCTTTTTCTGTAAAAAGGTGAAAGAAGAGTTTGGACATGGTCAGGACTATCTGGTGTAAAATGAAATTGCAGGAATGAGTAATGACTCCATACGTGCTCAGTGTAACAAATTAATGTTTGGAGAAAGAACTGACTCACTCTCATGATACTTTTAATAACTATGTGTTCCACTTGTTTCTCCCCATCAGACTTCCACAGTCAGGTTACACAGGCCATGAAGCATCAACAGGGAAAATCCTTAACATCTAGTTTTAACACTTTGATACTTTCTAAATTTCAGACGTTTTTAACATTGTCATTACAAGACATGGCAAGTCGAGTGCAGCTGTCAGGGCCCCAAGAAGCAGAAAAATACGTCCTCCACATGGTAAGACCTCTGACTCGGTTAAGCTATCCTAAAATTATTGTTTGGGTTGGCAATGCACATTTTGAACAGTTCTTTTTCACGGTGGAGGAAATGCTGTCAGTCTGCTGTGGTGTTTAGACTGTTCTCAAAAAATCTAAAAAGCTGTTCTCCACCTAAGATAAGGCAGGAATCATGCGGTTTTGGGAACCTGTGGGAAATAAAAGCAACCAAGTTAAAGACAATTCCACAGAGTCTGTGCATTGATGTTACCTGAAACTCTGTTCTTGGTGATAACTTCTGTTAAACCCTCTGTCATTTCAGATAGAAGATGGTGAAATCTTTGCAAGTATTAATCAGAAAGATGGTATGGTCTGTTTCCATGATAATCCTGAAAAATATAACAATCCAGCTATGCTTCATAACATTGATCAGGAGGTAAATCTCAACTGCTTTTGGAATTCTTATCGCAGAACCTTAATCTGTAATCAGAGAGCTGCTGGCAGAAGCCAGTGAGTAGCTTAAATACAGAGAGTGAGAACTGTGGATCATTATTTGACTCTTTTACAGTATTTTCACAGATTTTAGTGTAATACTCTCTGTCAGTGTGATCCATGTTGTGTCCAGCTTGGGCTGTTTCAGGAGACTGCTTGTTGTTGGTGATGGGAACATTCTTGAATGGATTAGAAAGATTGTTGAGAGTTTTAAACTTCCAAGGATCACTTCCATTGGCTCTCAATAACCTGCCTGTAGGTTAAGGTGGTTGACCTTCATGGGACTGCCTATCAATGGCCTTAAAAAGGGCTGTTAGGAGGAGATGGATCAAATGAAAGGAATGAAAAATTGTCAGACACTTTTGTTTGGGAGGTGAGGGATGAGAACGTTTTGATGTGGAACTTTGGTGGTTGCAAAAGTAATCAATTTGGTACATATTTTTAAGATGCTGAAATGTATAGAGCTTGATGAACGACTGAAAGCCATGGATCAAGAGATCACTGTGAACCCTCAGTTTGTGCAGAAGGTAATTGATTTAATGTCTTGTAAGGGTATGTAAGAGACTCGTTCAGTGCAGTGATTGTGTTGTACTGAATGTCAGTATTTACAGTCTTGTTATTACACTTTATTAATATTACATGCATAAACATCATGACACATCATAAATATAATTTATTATTTTTGAAGGTGTTTTTTCCTAATTAATCCTGCAGTGATTTCAACCAGAAAATGAAGTGCATGTTATTTCATAGGCACTTTATTTTCCTGCCTGTTCACTTCAAAGAACTGTCTTTCTCAAGCCTGCAGACCTATTTCTGAACAGAATTAACTCTCTCCCTTTCAGAGTATGGGCTCTCAAGAAGATGACTCAGGGACCAAACCATCCAGTTATTCTTGAAATTAATGTTGCTCACCACTCCGCTTTCAAGTAAAAGCTTATGAAAGAATCACACCTGGAACAGGGCATTGAGGAGTTCCACGAAGAGAGCAGAGAGAACTGAGCTTTGCTTTTCACCTGGACATTAAGAAAATAAAAGAACACCTTCTCAGTACTGTATAATATCAGAAATATTCTCTGCAAAGAAAAAGGAAATCTCAAAAGAAACTTAAAAGTCTGTTGTGGATTTATTTATCTTCAGATTAACATCGTTAATGCATTAAATAATCTACCTTTTGTTTTAAAGGGTTTGAATGTTGCCGTGTTTCTGTAGCAGTCCTTTTCTTCTGCAAAAAAAAAAGTGTTATTCAGGGAAGAATACAAACTAGTGTTGGTTCACTTGCAAGATAATTACTGGTTCATTATTCTGTATTTAAAGTTGGCTCAAAGTGCAGATTTATCTCATGTGTGGTGGGGGCAGAGGGGTGGAGTTCAAGCAAATCATAATGTAGAGAATTTGCATATGCCCAATGTAGCTGGTGCTGTCTGTTAAATGAGGAAACGAGAACTGTTCTTCCCCAGAGGGTGAGGATATCAATGTGTCCTTGTAAGGAAGTTTGCTGCAAAGTAGGAATCATATATGGAAAACATACATGACAGCTGTTTATGATTTTAAGTTTCTGGTACAAAATATCTGCTAATATTATTTGCTCTTAGATGAAACTTATTAGACCTTAAACAAAAGGATATTTGGAAAATGTTGGTGTTCTGGAGGATTCTAGGTAGGAAGTTGTTTACACTGAAAGAAATTTAAATGTTTGTTCCTGTGCAACTGGCATGAATTGAAAGGGGTGATAGTTTCTTTGGTGGAAACCAGTATTTCTGCATGGAACATAATTAGAGTTCTATACAGCTCTTAAAATGCAGGATTTATTCAGAGATAACATGTTGGAAAGGTACCTGGTTTTTAATTTACTATTTTAAACTTTAAAACTCTGTTATTGGACTCTATTTAAAGTGCTTTGCCCCTTAAATCATTGGGCTGTTTAATTTTCTGTCATTCTTGTGTATCTGAAGATTCTCACTGTTCAAACACCTTCCTGTCAGGCAGAAATAAACCTGTCATCAAATCAGAAAACAAGAAGCCACTGCTTCCTACTGAAACATCTGACCAGGAGCCACTTGCTCCTGCTACCCTGCCAGCTTGTTTCCAGGTGGGAGCTGAGCATTCCTGGCTCTTGCTGTGTAAAGTTGGTATGTATTGAGGTCACGTGTGGTTGAAAATATTCCATTTGTGCTTCCAGTGCTGATACAGAAGTGTTGGGGTTTTCACTTAAAACCAGTGTCCCAAGTGTAGCAGAGCCTCTGTGACAGCAGGGTGCTGTTTTCTGGTGAAGAGATGTCTCAGGTTGTGGTTGGTGGTGGTGAAGGATGTTTTTGAAAGTATAAAATAGCAGTTTACTGTTGAACACAGTGGAGGTCTATAGTGTGAGCAGCTCATCACTTCCTAGCAGAGAGAATTCTGTTGGGACGACTTTTATAGCTGATCTTTAAGCAAAATGTTGGGTTTTGTCATAACTCGCATTACCAGTCTTGGAATTAGAAGAGATTTATGATTTTGAAAGTTTCTATTCTAATTAATCCTGCAGTCATTTCAATGCTGAACATACACAATTCTCCTCTCTGGTCCCACAGAAGTGCTAAATGAGTAATTAGTGATGCTGTGGCTCGCACCCAAGCAGGGTGATTGTTACAACCACGTGTGGCACTCACTGAAGGGACTGCAAACAACTGACCCCAAATCCCACCCATCCAGAAATGTGCCTGGCTCAACTCTCCTTGGCAGTGGCTCCCTTTCCAGGGGAGAATGTGTTCAGGATGCTGATATGGAGTTGAAGAAAAACCAGAAATGTCCACTTTTACGCTACTGGTTCCTAGTAGTAAGCGTGGATTTACCTGCTGAGAGCTGCAGGATGGTTTCCCAGCTGTGGAATTAGAAGCAAACTAATCTATGCAGCTGGCAAATAGCTCTAGGTTTTTCTCTTTTTTCTTGCCTAAAGTAGACAAAACAAACCCATGCTCACATCAAAAAGATAGCAAAAATAGCTGTGTAATAGTTTCAAGTGATATATTCCATTATAGGTCTGATTTTTAAGAGAGAAAATGCTTTTAAAGTTAGAGAACTGCTGAAGTTCCTTTTCTGGCATGAATAGTTGTGCTGTTAATGTCTGAATTCTGTTAGAAATTCAAAGTCGGGTCCCACCTGTAGAATCAGTAGATAAAGTAGATACACTTTTCACCAAAAGTGCTCTGGGGAAGGGCTTTAAGTCCTAGTTTGATAAACACACATGGTCTGGCATCTGCATGTCTTGAGATAGCACTGAAATTAAGTCAGATTTTTAATCAAGCAGTTCCTTCCAAGTCTTGGAACTAATTGCATGGGCTGTGGTCAGCTGAGAGGCTTCGAGAACACTTGGGTTTTCTGGTTTTAATTTGTATTTACTGCAGGGAAGAACTTCTGCTCAAATCTAGGAACACTGCATGCTGTGCTGCTCCCAACTTGGACTCTCAGAGGTCCCGTGGCTATTTCTTCCCATCGTGCACGATCACAAGATGTGTCCAAGGAATACTGAGTACATGCTTTGATATCTGACTCCAATTTTGATGCATTTTAATTAGCGAAGACACAAAATGCACTTCTGAAGGCAGCATTAGATGTGCAACTGCAGTTCATTGCCACAGGAGGGGTCTCTAGGCCAGTTACTGTGAGATTTTGAAATGTTTCTAAGAAGGAATGGTTGGAAGCTGTTTGTGTACAACGCCCACTCCTGTTTTTGTGCCACTGAGGAGCCCCAGTGTGTGACCTCCGCTGAGCCATTGCTCCACTGTGTAACTCCAGCTGCCTCTTTCTCCACATCTTCCCTCTGTGTCCCACAGCACAGCCACAGCCCCGTGTTTGTGTTGTCATAGGCGATCTGTATAACCTAGGAAATGTTCTCCGTGTGGCCACGCTGGCCCGGGAGATTAGTCCTGAGAAGTTGTTTAAATGTACTATTGGAAAATAAAGATAACAAACAAGTCACTCTTAGTTTGTCTTAAATGAGATTGTAGGTCTTTTGTATTTGGGTTTTCCTTATTTTTTGAGGGGGATCTCTTGTTCTGGTTGCTTTTCAGGAGGTGGTTTTGGCTGACTGGGGAAGCTGCTGATTGCCTACTCTTTGTGGAAGTGCCCTCTGCTCTGGAGGTGTTCGAGCCCTGCTGGTGGCTTCTCAGAGCTCTCCTGAGCAATTCTGAGTAGAAATACTCTTTTTTTTGGTGTCTCTCTTGAGAAGTGCTGCTGCAGGTCCTTGTCTGAGATGGGCTTTGCGATTTTGGATGGAACACTTATTCTGAGCAACCTGGTCTAGTGAAGAGAGGTCCCTGCCCATGGCAGGGGGTTAGAATGGGATGGTCCATAAGGTCCTTCCAACCAAAACCATTCTGGGATTCACATCTGAGCTCTTTGTTTCTGTAACAATCCATTTTGCAAACCATCTGGGTATTGTTTTTATCAGAGACATAATTAGTCCACGTGGGGCTGCTTGGATCCAGAGGTGTATCTTGTAGTATTAGCAGCAGTAGCTGCTCTTTCTTGGGAGTAAGGTACAAGTTTTACTCAGTTGAATAATCCATGTNTGGATCCAGAGGTGTATCTTGTAGTATTAGCAGCAGTAGCTGCTCTTTCTTGGGAGTAAGGTACAAGTTTTACTCAGTTGAATAATCTGAATAGATGCTGCTATCTTCTTGAAAACTTACTACTTTCGTTCAGATTTAGGTATTTAAAACTCTGTAAGGGGCAACTCCAAGGGGCAGGGAAGAATCCAGTACTTTATTTTTGAAGCCTAATAGTTCACATGGAATTTGGTTTAGCTTTCTGTCATAGATTCCTAGAGGTAAATAATCCTTTAATACTTAAACTTGATACCCTGAAGAGAAATTGGAGTTGTTTAATGGAAATGAAGAGCCTGAACAGGCTTAACTTGGGCGTTTGCTCCCTGCCTTTCCCGGGCTGTACCTGAGTAAACACCTCCATTAGAGCTCCTTTATAAAACGGGAAACGACAATACTTCGAAGCCTTCATCTGCCATAATCTTATATTCTAAGCAGTTTAAGGAATTAGACGGTGGGTGCTGAGTCTCTAATAGAGAAGTCGCGCTGAGCCTGCGGAGAACACAGCACCGCCCTAAGGCGGGGGAAAGTCCCGGGAAGGACCCTGCGGCCGATGGCGAAGCTCGTTAACGGGGCAGCCTCCGGCCCCATCCCGGCCGCGTCCCCTCGCTCCCCGTCCCCGTCCCCTCTGCTTCGGGGGCTCCGCCCGCGGCCACCGCGGGTCCCCTCCCAGAGCCCGCTGGTCACGTGACCCACAGCGCGGCCCGTACCACCCCGCGAGGGGAGCGCGGCCCGCTCCCGGAGCGGCCTCCGCGGGTCGCAGGCTGCCGCTCGACATTCTCGTATTCCCGATGGTCGGAAAACATGTTCTCGTTCTGCGCTGTGTAGCGCGATGTAGCGCGGGAGGGGAGGAGGTTCCTTCCAGACCTCTTCATGTACCCCCTCCATTGAGGTAATGGTTCCGCCCGGCTCCTTTGGACAGCGAGGCTCTGGGCCGAGCCACTGCGGCGGCCGAGGGGGTAGCGGTCCCCAAGAGAGCGGCGGGACGGTCAGCTCAGTCCCGCGGTACGAACGGGCTTCTCATCCCTCTCTCCTACCATTTTCTCTATCTTCTCGCTTCTCCGCGGCGGCGGCGAGCGCCCGGCCGAGGAGCCGTCTACCCCTGTCCCCCCCCCAGCTGGCAGTGGGGGTGGTACGGCCGGTGGGTCAGTCCGTGTCAGGCGCCCGCGGACACGGGACGGGCCGGGGGAGCCGCGGTGAGCGGGGGCTCCGGGCACGGGGAGCCGGGACCGGGCCGAGGGTGACCGGGCACGGGGAACCGGACACAGGGCCCGGCAAGACAGGCCGGCCCGGGTCTGGCAGGGCCTGAGGCGTTCGGGTCTGCGGGCGCTCAGCAGGGCCGGACCCCTCCGGCCGGAGGCTTCGGGCACGGGGGTCGGGTCTGTGCGACCTCAGCCTTGATCCAGAGGAGGCCACCAAGTTGATCAGAGGGGAGGAATACCTCTCCTTTGTGGAAAGGCTGGAAGAATAGGAATTGTTCAGCCTAGGAAATAGAAGGCTTCGGGGTGACCTAATTGTGGCCTTTCAGTACCTAAAGGGAACTTACAGGAAAGATGAGGCAAGACTATTTACAGGGGTCTGGAGTGACAGGACAAGGGGGAACGGCTTCAAATTGACAGAGGGGTTAAATGGTATATTAGGAAGAAATTTGCCCTGTGAGGTTGGGGAGGCCCTGGCACAGGGTGCCCAGAGAAGCTGTGGCTGCCCCATCCCTGGAAGTGTCCAAGGCCAGGCTGGACGGGGCTTGGAGCAACCTGGGATAGTGGAAGGTGTCCCTGTCCACGGCAGGGAGTTGTACTGGATGATTTTCAAGGTCCCTTCCAACCCAAACCGTTCCGGGATTCCCTGAACCTGTCCTTGTAAGACTGGAGGTGTTTGGGCATGAGGAGTTGGTCCAGCCCCATTTACCCCCGTGGGGTCTGAAGTGTCTCGGCTCAGTGTCCATGATCTGGGCACGGCTTGAGCCCATCCCATCAGCACACAGAAGGTTGGTCCCAGATCAGTGGAATGCCCAGGTGGGTGTAGGAGTCACCCTCCCTGGAGAGGTTTAAGGAAAGACTGGACTCAGTGCTTTGGTCTGGGTGACAAGGTGGGGTTGGACTCGATGGTCTTGGAGTGCTCAAGCTGAGCTTAAGGCCAGCTGCTCCCAGAGGGATGCGGAACAGGACTGGCGCCAGTGAGGCCTGAGAGAAGCCATGATATCCCGTGTGCTGACCATGTGCTCTCTCCCTGGCTGCAGGAGGCCTGGCAGGTGTGCTGAGCCCTCACTATGAACGCTATTGTTGCCCTGTGCCATTTCTGTGAGCTCCACGGCCCTCGCACCCTGTTCTGCACCGAGGTCCTGCACTCGCCACTCCCGCAGGGTGCCAGCAGTGGGGACCTCTCTGGGCAGAATGAGCAGGCAGAAGAGGAGGAAGGTGGAATTCAGATGAGCAGCCGGATCCGCTCGCACAGCCCGGCCGAAGGGGCCAGCGCCGACTCCAGCAGCCCAGGGCCAAAAAAATCAGACATGTGTGAGGCAAGTGTGAAAATCTCTGTGTGGGCATGGGTGTCTTTGGCTTGGCTAAAGGGCTCTGGGATTCTCTGATGTAAATTCTGTTGTTTAGAGAGGAAAAAAAATGTGAACAGCACTTGTTTTGTATGTCAGTGCCAGATGATCTCCAAGTCCTCATGAGCTGGAAGCTAGCCCTAACTCTAATCCTAATGATCCATGACAAGAGGATGAAGGAGCTGTTGATGAATACATACACCTTGACAGGACCTTGAGGTCTCTTTAAGCTCTGTGATCTATGATTCTCTTGAGGCTGAAAAATGCTTTCTTCATCCTTGAAGAGCATTTACTTTGTTAGATTAGGTCAGATCATTTATTAATAATAATTTAAGAGCAGTATTGGTTAGGAAAAAAAAAAAAAACAATTAAAACAATAGGAAAAATGTATACTCTCAGTTGTTCAGGGCTGTTCAGCCTGGAGAACAGAAGTTTGTGTGGAGGCCTCACAGCAACCTTCCAGTATCTGAAGGGGCCTGCAGGGAATCCAGAGAGGGACTCTTCATCAGGAACTGCAGTGACAGGACAAGGAGCAGTGTGTTGAAACTGAAAGAAGGGAGATTTAGGTTAGCTATACTAAAGAAATTGTTCCCTGCCAGAGAAGCTGTGGCTGCCCCATCCCTGGAAGTGTTCAAGGCGAGATTGAACAGGGCTTGAGGCACCCTGGGATAGTGGGAGGTGTCCATTCCCATGGCAGGGGTTGGAGCAAGGTGATCTTTACGGTCCATTCCATGATTTTCATATTTGTCTTCTATCAGTATTTGCTCTGACATATTTATTATTTACTTTCCCTTCAGTTGTTTCTTTGTTTGGCCAGTTTTGTTTGGCCAGTTGATTTCACAGCTGCTGTAACTGAACTTTACCAGCTGTAGAGCCAGCACCAGGTTCACAATGAAATTAAATAATAGAAAATGAGCCTAAGAGCAAACGAAGTATGTCAGGTTTTGTGTCAGGAGCTGAGTTCAAATCCTGACCCTGACTCACATTCCCTGGCTTCTGAGTCTGTGTGTAAATAACATTCTTCTGTCTGTGTGTGTAAATAACATTTTATAGTGTTTTGGAGGGAACAAAACTTTAGAGCTCTTTGGAAACCTGAGATAACTGCAGACTCATTTATGGCTGGATTTGCTTTTCTGCCTTCAGGGCTGCCGCTCTCTTGCAGGAGGACACCCAGGGTTCGTCAGCCACGACAAAGAAACCTCCATCAAGTACGTCAGCCACCAGCACCCAAACCACCCCCAGCTGTTCAGCATCGTGCGCCAGGCCTGCGTCCGCAGCCTCAGCTGTGAGGTACCTGCCTTGGAGGACAGGGAAACACTGTTTATGGCTCCTGTATCACTTCAAATCCAAGATACATCTTTGCTGATCCTGGCTTCTCTGTGCAGGCTGAAACACAGAGGGAACGAGGTGGAAAGACAGGCACATAAGTCTGTTTATTCCAGAATTGGTGGGAATTTTTAAGCTTGATCTGTGATGACCTCGAGGGTTCCTTTCTCTCACCTTGTGAGGCTAAAAATGTCCCCTTCTTGGTTTTGTTCCTTATGCTTATTATTTTTCATTGTAAGATAATCTGTTTTTGTAAAAACCTCCAAATCTGTTGTTGAGTGCCCTTTGTAGACCATTAATATTAATCCTCTAACATATCTGAAGGAAAAACCTTAACAGATTAATGAGCACTTAGGTGTCAGGATCAGCAAAATGCCTTCTGGATTCTCAGTATTGTAGTTGAATGGAGTTGAATTCTTAAAATACAGTTAAATGGAAGGATTTGTAGTGTTTGTAGGATACCTCTGGAGGGCTATTGGACCACACTTTTGGGATAGAAGCATAAAAAGGCTTCATTTATTCACTGAGTGGGTGTTAAAGTGCAGGAAGCTGTTTAGTTGGTTACTCCGTGATGTCTTTATGAATTCTCTGTGTGTCCCTTCCCTTCAGGTCTGCCCAGGACGTGAAGGCCCTATTTTTTTCGGAGATGAACAGCATGGTTTTGTGTTCAGCCACACCTTCTTTATCAAAGACAGCCTGGCTCGAGGTTTCCAGCGCTGGTACAGCATCATCACCATCATGATGGACCGGATTTACCTCATCAACTCCTGGCCTTTCTTGTTGGGAAAAATCAGAGGCATCATTGATGAGCTCCAGGGCAAAGCACTGAAGGTGGGTCAGTGCAGAGTCCCTGTGACTCAGTGTCAGTACAGCATCGTGGTCCCTGACTGACAGCTGAGTCAAAAAGCTGATCCAGCTCATGCCAGGGTGGTCGTTAAGATTGACACGAAGAGGATAGTGTGTATCCCCATCCCTGGAAGCGTTCATGGCCAGGTTGGACAGGGCTTGGAGCAACCTGATCTAGTGGAAGATGTCCCTGCCTGCGGCAGGGCAGTTGGAACAAGCTGAATTTTAAGGTCCTTTCCAACCCAAACCATTCCAGGATTCTGTGTCTGGGCACGTAGAAGGGAAGGAACAGGGTGTTTCTGTCATTTGAAATACTCAGTGCTTTTCACAGGCCTGGTAGACAACAGCTCTGTTACAAATGTAAGTAGGTAAATCTGGGAAGGACAATGATTTTGGAGCACAACTGTTACTTTGTGATAATTTTAGTCCATCTAAGAACAAGATATCCCTTCTCTCTGTTTCCCTATAATTGGATGGGTCTGTGTGACGCACCCTTTTCACTTGGTATTTTTGTTGTGATTTTTTGGCTGAGCTCTGTGCAAGCACTGCATCTCTTTCAGTCTGTGACACTGCCCTTGTTGTGTGTGCAGGTGTTCGAAGCAGAGCAGTTTGGGTGCCCGCAGCGTGCCCAGCGCATGAACACAGCCTTCACCCCCTTCCTGCACCAGCGCAACGGGAACGCCGCCCGCTCCCTGACATCCCTGACCAACGACGAGAACCTCTGGGCCTGCCTGCACACCTCCTTTGCTTGGTAATGCCACTGCTGTTCTCAGCTTGTACAGCTCCTTCCTGAGGAGGATACTGCCGTATCCTGAAGGAATGGGAATGTGATTTGAGCGTTTGGGCTTTTTTTTTTTTTTTTGAGTTATTACTTAGACTTTGCTAAGTAGTGTCTGAATTGGAAGGAGCCAACACTGATGCCTTTAGGACAAAAAATGTCTCTTTGCTGTTAAGTAAAACTTATGTGGCAGCTAATAGAGGCCATGGCTGTGCATATGGAAAGGTTTTGCAGTGTGGAAGAAAGGAATAAAAGATGCTCCTACCCCCACTGTGTTACACCTTGAATTCACACATGACAGACTGTGGTGGTTCACCTGGGAGTGCCCCTGTGTTGGGATCAGCAGCATGGGAGGTGCAGCTGTTGGGCTCTGAGTGAGTCCAGTTGCTCCAGTGCCTGACTGGTTCATTAAACTTCCCTGGAAAGATGCCACAGGGAGGGTTGCAACACTGGTATGTGATTTGGATGAGGGATAAGCATGCTGCACAAAGAAATTGCAGAACAGTAGGATCTGGGTGACTTTGCATGGCAGGGATTGTGAGATGGGCTGATAGTCCCACACTGAGGAAGGCACAGGGATGTGCTGGTTAATGGTTGGATTTTTTGTTGACATCATGGTGCTAAGTGTCTTACTGGATTTTTGCGCCTGGGAAGCTGCATGAACCCTGCTTCTCTTCCTTTCAATGTCTCCAGGCTTCTGAAAGCTTGTGGTAGCCGGCTTACAGAGAAGCTTCTGGAGGGAGCACCCACAGAAGACACCCTTGTTCAGATGGAAAAACTTGCAGGTGAGATAGAGCTGCAAAGACCCTCTGAGAATGCTTTAGATGGTGGAACCCTGAGTCCCTTGATGAGCATCTAAAGCACAGCCATTGCTCATCAGCTTTACCTTCATGGTAGTCTCTGCAGCAGCTGATCCACTCTCCCATCTGGAGATGGCTCTGAGAGGAATGTGAAATCCAGGCACCTCAGAGGCTCTCTGCATGTGGTGTTTGTCACTTGAGTAGCAGTGTTGCATCATCAAGATTATTGTTCTGTCTGGCTGGGCTGGCCCTCCCAATGAATCTCTACAGCCAGGAGGATTTGCAGTCACAACATATGGATTTCTCGCTTCTTTTTCTACAAACTTTCTAAAAGTAAAGGATCACAGGTTTTTTTCCTGCATTGAATTATTTTGTCAACCCATTTAGACTAAAGTCTACAAAGCTTTGGCCTTAATCTTTAAAACAAGCATAGAGAACAGAGCTGATCAAAAAAAGTGACTTACTGTTCTGTAGAACATGAAAATTCCTTCTTGAACCTTCAGTAGTTATTTTTTATCTGAATTAACACTTCATTAACACTTAGTTAGGTGTGTCTGTGCTGCTGCCAGTACTTTCAGTTACTGTGTTCTGAGCTCTCTCTTCCCACATACACCCAAAATCACATGGCTGCAGCATGTGGGCACTTTCCAGTTTCCATTCCTAGAGAGCAGCAATTTTTATGACCACTCTGGCTTTTTTTTTTTTTTTTCTCTGCTAGATCTGAAAGAAGAGTCAGAAGGCTGGGATGGTTCTGAGGAAGAAGAGAAGCCTTCTTCCCAGCCAGATGTTGTGGAAGGGCAAGAGCTGTCCAAAAGCTCCCCTGAAACATCTCTGATGCCAGACTGCAATAGCTGGAATGTAGCTCACAGGAGGTTGTCTGTCTTTCGCTCTCTCAGGCACATGAGACAGGTAAGAAAGGATGCTGAGTTCTCAAGCTCCTTTCTCCTGACAATGTGTTTTTTTAAAAAAGATACATTTATTTCCTGCAATCTGCACATGTCCTGGTGCTGTGTTCAGCACAGTGCCTGCCCAGCCAGGAACATGATGTGAACTGCATCTCCGGGCACGCTCCCTTCCTCACGTGGGCCTCTGGTGATCATCAGTCATGTGGGGTGGGGTCAGATGATTTCTCTCAAATTCTGCACTTTTCTTCTTCCCAAGAGCAGTGACAGTAATTTAATACAGAGGTTGTGCAGCATCTTCAAAGCCAAGTAATATTTGCTTTTAAAAAAAGTGTTTCAGAGGGGAAGAATAATTTACAAATAGAATAAATTATTCTGTACAGATCTTGCTTTTCTCCAGTGCTCCCAGTGACCTGACTGACAGGGATGGTTCATGTGCCCAAGGTTCATGTACTGAATTTCCACATTCATTCCTGCTGTTCAATTCTAACTGTTTTCCTACCTGTCACTCATGTTTTTAATGGGGCAAACTGGACATTCCACTCATTTTCATAATCAATGCAGATTGGTTTGGGTTTTTTTTTTCCAGGTTCTTGGAGCATCAGCATTCCGAATGCTGGCTTGGCATGTTCTGATGGGGAACCAGGTCATCTGGAAAGCTCGAGATATGGATCTTGTGCAGTCTGCCTTTGACGTGCTACGGGTAGAAACATTTTCCTTTATTTCTTGGCTGCAAATTTTTACATGTATTTCTCTACTACTCCAGCCTTTATAATAATCTGCCCCTGATGCGTAATCTTGTGAAGAGCATGTTCTAAATTACGTGGTTTTTGAGAAAAACAACAATTAAAAAAGGCCCAAAAAAACATGCACAAAGCAAAAACCCCTCAACCTTTGGATGTCTTGCTTGTCCTTGGCAACTGCATGGGCTCTCAAGCTGAGTAGGTTACTTTGATCCTCCAAATCAGGAGCATCTGCCTAAGCCGTGCTCCAGGTCTTGATTAGCCCTGAAGTTAGGGAGAGAATTGTCCTTCACCTTTGGTTCCAGAGTTTCTCCTGACTGGTTTCCCTCCCCCTGCAGACGATGCTGCCCATTGGGTGTGTGCGGATCATCCCCTACAGCGACCAGTATGAGGAGGCCTATCGGTGCAACTTCCTAGGCCTGAGCCCACACGTCCAGATCCCACCCCACATCCTGTCCTCTGGTAAGAACCTTTTGCAGAAACCTCTCCCCTCCCTGTTATCTCATGTTAAAGGACACCAGATTTTTATTATTTTTTAAAAATAAATATTGCCTGGCATGAAATAAAGCCTGAACCACTTCATTTTGTTTTCCCTGTGTCTTTGCCTGGTCAGTGACTGAAAGATATGACACCTTCTCTAGGCACTGACCGTAGCAGGGTTTGTAGCTGTGTTTTGGAATCTGCCCTAGCACAGCTCATGTTCTTTTGGGCTTTTGTTGCTTCAGAGTTTGCAGTGCTCGTGGAAGTCCGCGCTGCCACCCGCTCCAGCCTCTACCCAACCCTGTTTGATGATGAGCAGTCCCTCAACAAGTACGAGTTTGTTGTCACCAGTGGGAGCCCTGTTGCAGCAGATCGAGGTGGGTGATTGGAAAGCAGAAAGAACCTCTGTCACTGAGATTAAAAGAGCAACTTGATCTTTAACTGGTTTTCATGTACTGGCCCTTAAGGAGGTTTGAGTAGAAGCTGGGTCAATATTCAACTAGGGTTCAGCTGTTTGAGGTGAGGTTCACCACAGATTGTTAAATTATAAAGGATTTGCTCTACCAGATCAGCATTTTGCCTATTAATTTTCATAAATGAGAAATGGATTCTGTAACATACGTATAAGAAAAATTGTAGGGAAATTCTGTAACCCACACTTTCAATGCTGGAATATTCGTGTGTTTTATTTTGAGTAAGACTAACTTAAGTCTTAAGGTAAGGACCATGACATCACTTATTTTCCATGTTCCACTCAATAGCCAAATATGACTGATAGAGAAATACCCTGACTTTTAAATTTAATTTTATCTACTTCCTTCCAGCAGTTGAGCTTGCCCCTAGGCGTGATTTGAGTCAGGTCCATCAGTCTTGTGTTTTCTGGGAAGTCTTAATTTAGATGAATTGGCCTCACTGAGTGTCTCAAAAGACATGGCAGATGGCTCATCCTTCCTCTGAGTCCCTGAAGACAGAGATGCAAAGCAGAGACTTGCTCTTCCATAGTGCTCTTCCTATTGCACATTATAAATGCAGTCTGTTTTCCATCCAGTCAGTGGCATGTCTAGAAACTTCCGGACAAAAATTGTCACTGGAAGGTCTTTTCTCCACCACAGCATCAAACTTACTAGGCCATGGACTGCTGGGAAAAAAGTCTCCTAGGGACTTCCAAAAAGTGGTCCAGGAATGCCTGGGTTGGTTGCTGGTTTATTTTTTCTCTAAGTATCCTGGAACTGCCCTTAAAAAGAGGACTATTAAATCAAGAGTAAGTTGAGCGTTTATATTTTTATATGTATGTTTGTATATTGTACAAAGCATGTACAAGGCATTTCATCACCTTTTGTTTTTAAGGATCTTTTGATAAGGGCACAACAAAAGCTAAGCAGCAGTTAAGAAGTGGGGCTGAAGAAAACAAAGGCTGCTGAACCAGGGTCCTTCACTAAATTCCGTGTTGCTTCTTGGACCAGATGTTTTTCTGATGGGATGATCTTTAGCTCCTCTTCCATGGAAACAAAATCCCAGCAGGCCACTGGGGTATATATTCAACAAGTAATAGTAAGGGTGTAAGCAATAACCTTTAGCTTGTGTGTCCTCTTTCTCACCCTTTTCCCCTTTTTCTGCTCCTGCAGTTGGCCCAACAATCTTGAACAAGATCGAAGCTGCCCTGACTAACCAGAACCTCTCCGTGGATGTTGTGGATCAGTGCCTTGTTTGCCTGAAGGAGGAGTGGATGAAGTAAGTAGAACTACCCTGCTTCCAGAGGAGCAGCTTTGGCACTGCTCCTGGAACAGTTACAGCAGAGTGCAGGACACACTTTAGTCAGGGGACTTCCGCTGCAGTTCAGCAGTAGTTGGATTTACAGGAACAAATTAAGTCAGGATTTAAGAATTTTCTCCTCTAGTCCTAACTCTCTTTCTGGCTTTCAGCAGTTCTTAACCTTTATGCTTCAGTTCACACATCTGTAGGTTACATGCATGACAACACCTGTCTGCCTCACCTTGGTTAGGAGGATTAAATATGCAAATCCCTCTCTGCCTGTCAGTGTGGCCGTACCCCAGCACAGGTAACACCCAAACACATGCCCAGGTTCTGCCTTCAGGCACTGCATTTCAGAGGTGCAGGTAGCTGGAAAGGAAGACCAGTCAGTCATGTGAAATAATTCATGGAACATCATGACTTTTTGAATTTACCTGAAGGCCATATGGGCACTGGATGTGTCTCCCAGGGAAGATTCCCAGTTGTCAGAATCAATTGTTCTACTTTCTGCTAGAATGAAAAAACCAAACTAGAAATATGCCCATTATTACTGAAAATGAGTCATCTCCTTAACTAATCCCCCTCCTTCATCAAAGCATGAGAATAGTTTCCATGAAACACTGGTTGAAGATTTTATTAAGATTTAGTTGCAGTAGGTGCCAAGAGAGGCTCCAGTTCCTCCTTGTTTCCTGTTTGATGCGTGTGAGTCCATTTGATAATGGCAGGAATCTCTTTTTCTTTCAGTAAAGTGAAAGTCCTCTTTAAATTCACTAAAGTGGACAGCAGACCCAAGGAGGATACCCAAAAACTGCTGAGCATTCTGGGAGCTGCAGAGGAGGACAATGTCAAGCTTCTCAAGTTCTGGATGACCGGCCTGAGCAAAACGTACAAGTCCCACCTGATGTCAACAGTTCGCAGCCCAACATCCTCAGAGTCCCGGAATTAAAGGGTGCCCAACCTCCCCTGCTGCCTTCAGAGAAGGGCAGGGAACCCTGGTTACCTCTGCTGAGCCTGCAGCATGTGCTTTAGGTGGATAGTGAGGCTTCATCACTATTCTCCTGGTCCTCAAACCAACTTGAAGAGTGACTTGAGTCTTTTCTACTTGCTGTGAGACTGGACTAATAAGTGCTAATCCACAGTGCTGCTGTCTCTCCTGGAACTCAGCTCTCAATCTAGACGTGCACACTCAAGATTAAAACACAGCAACGTTCCAAGAAGCACCTAAATTAATTAAAATCCCATCCTGTCCTCATTAGGCATTATGGTGTGGCAGCAGGCCTCATCTTTGGATTCCTTGGCAGGCCTGTGACAACATCCAGAACTCCTGGGAGTGGATATGGTTAATCTTACTGAAATCCCTCATAAATCTCCTAAATGCCTGAGAGAACAAGAACCAAAAATAAGAGACACGTCACAGGGTATGGATCACATGTAAATTATTTCAAACCACTTCGTGCTCAGATTTAAGAGACTATTTTCTGCTGTAGCATAAGTCAGGATATCCCATGGGAGTCCTGTCACTCCTCTTTATTTATTTATATCTTAACTTGAGATGGTTTTAGCATTTGCTTTGGAAATCTTGTCTGGGAAGGCGAATTGTAAAATAAGAAGTCTCAAAATGCAGCCTGCTTGCCTCTCAGAGGGGAAAATACTCGCCTTGTTTTGCCTGTGGTTGCAGAACTTCCAGGTAATGAAGATAACCTCGCCAGGATAAGGTTCTCTTCTGTCTTTTTTAGCTTCCTAATTAAGTTAAGCAGAAGAGATTCAACCTGTAGGTGCTCCCTTATATAACTCTATAGTAGCCATTTTTGCTTAATAGTTCATGAAAACATTGGTGCATTTTTTAATTACCTAACCAGATATTCCTTATCTGTACTGTAAGGAATCACTGTTTCTGTTGTGAAGTCTGGGGTTTATGTCTTTTTTTTTGTTTTTCTGGATCATTATTGGGAACACTTGACATTACCACAGATATTTTGAACAAGCTAAAGGCAGGTTTTATCCAGGTGACCTTCTACACTCATTCAAGCTCAGAGAGGATGTTCCAGCTTGTCAAAAGTTCTGTTCTTATATATAAAATATGCAGGTTGATTTTTGTCTGGAACACCTGTAAAATGGAGACAGGCATTAAATCTCATAAGAGCTATTTTTGTAAAATGAACAAAGCCTGGTTTTGTGTTCATTTTCAATGTGTGTGTGTTGTGGGGGGGAAGCAGCAACTGATCCACAAAATTCCTGCATCCTTAGCCAAAATCTAATGTAGAGAATTTAATATAGGTCTTTTCCTCTTATCCTTGTATTAGTTTCTTGTACACTGACCTAGTACTCTTTATTTTAAAACTATTCTGATTCAGTCCAGGGCTGTGTAACAGAGCAAGTGAGTTTGGCGTCATTTGGCATTGAGACCTTCTTGATTGCTGAACTGGTTTTGTTTTTTTTAAAGAAAACAGCTCTCCCAAGCAATCCAGCATCAAAACCTAGTCTAGTGGTTCCTTCCAAAACAGCAGAAGGTTGGTCACAAGGTCGAGCCCGAGGCTGCTGCCTCTCCCTTGCTCTTGGTGAGTCGTGCACGATGCTGATCCCTCTCCATCCTGACCTGAAACAAGTCATGGATAACCAGACTCACTTTTCAGCCAGGGCAAGGAAACCACTAACTTAACACTTATAAAATGCCCACAGGAAAGAAGGGAGAGCTGCCAAGTCAGTGAACCTACACCCCAGCTGTGCTTGCCTGCCAAAACACATCTATACGTGGGATTACCAAATGATTGCCTGGGCAGGTTCCTGCAGCTCGCAGGTGAGGCCGCGGGTGCTCCCTTTGCCGTCAGCAAGAGCTGGAATGTGCACAACTTAATTAAGAAAAAAATCATGTCTGCAGACATCTTTCACCACCCTCCTTCCCTCCAAACGATACGCCTTAGAGACAAAATGATTGAGGCAGGATAATTCTTTATTCCAGTGTGATTTCTGCCTGGCTGAGCAGCGTGTACCTGGGAGCAAGATGGGAGCGGTGAGTACGCAGCTGCCGGGTGATGGACCCAGTGCTGGGTGACTGCTGGCTGCAGTTACAGACAAACCCTTTTTGTGCCAGTTCTGCCACCCCTGTCCCCTCAGCCAGGCAGGGTCCAGCAGGTGATTGTCCCTTTCTGTTCTGCCCTCATGAAGCTCCATCTGCAGAGTTGTAGTCTGGGGGTAACAACATCACAAGGATGTGGAGCTGCTGGAGCGAATCCTGAGGAGGCCGCAAAGATGCTCCAAGGGTTGAAGCCCCTCTGCTCTGGAGAGAGGCTGGGAGAGCTGGGGGTGTCCATCTGGAGAAGGTGACAGGGAGATCTCAGAGCCCCTTCCAGTGCCTAAAGGGGTTCCAGGAGAGCTGGAGAGAGACTTTGGACAAGGGATGGAGTGACAGGACAAGAGGGAATGGCTTCCCACTGCCAGAGGGCAGGGATGGGAGATTGGGAAAGAATTCTGCCCTCTGAGCGTGAGGCCCTGGCACAGATTGCCCAGAAAAGCTGTGGCTGCCCCATCCCTGGCAGTGTCCAGAGCCAGGCTGGACGGGACTTGGAGTATCCTGTGATAGTGGAAGGTGTCCCTGCCCATGGCAGGGGGGTTGGAACTGGATGACCTTGGAGATCCCTTCAGACCCAAGCCATTCTCTGATTAAAGGACACGTTGCATGTCTGCAGCGTCCACGGTCGGTGCGTGAAGGGTTCGGTGTCAGGATTTCGATACCTGTGGAGGGGTCGGCGTTTGGGGACGGGTCCGGAGCCTGGAGCAGGGCGGGTGCCGGGATTTCGGAGCCCGGCCCAGCCCCGTGTGGCGGCCCCTCCTCCCCAGAGGCCGCTCCCGCC
>VZTN01015304.1:39505-78887 GCA_013400515.1 Erpornis zantholeuca | reverse complement strand
CTGCACCGTCGCGGGGTCCACGTCCGCCTGGTCACGGACGCGCAGTACATGGGGCTGCACGGCTCCCAGATCGGCCGCCTGCGCCACGCGGGTGAGCGCGGGGGAGCCGGGCATGGGTCCCGGCACGGGGAGGGAACCCGGCACCGGGGGTGGCCGTGGGCCGTGCGGGGCTCGGTGATCCCTGAGCGGGTGTCTGTGTCTGTGTCTCTGCAGGGATCCAGGTGCGCCACGACCAGCACAGCGGCTACATGCACCACAAGTTCGCCATCGTGGACCGGAGGATGCTCATCACAGGCTCCCTCAACTGGACCACCCAGGCCATCCAGAGCAACCGGGAGAATGTCCTGGTCGTGGAGGACGCCGAGTATGTGAAGGCTTTTCAGGATGAGTTTGAAAGGATTTGGGAAGAGTACAATCCCGCCAGTTACAGTTTTTCTCTCAAAGGCAATAAATGATTGAGCCGCCTCAGAGGGTTAATGGAGGATGGTAACGTCCACAGATTTTATCATTATGCATAGACATTGTTTTGTCCATCTGGGTGTAACTATGGTAAATGTCTCCAGAGAAGTGAAGTGTTCTCTGCCCTAAAATGCCACAGATCCCTTGCTGTGGGTCATTCCCGTGCTAGAGAGAATGACACAACTGTTTGGTTGTGAGGGTAACATGCATAGAGCTGCATTCACAGGCATTAAAACTTTAGGCAGGCTCGTTGCTGAGTCCTGGTGCACACCAGATGTGTTCACACAGTGCTGGGAATGTGTTTCAGTGGTAAAAGGAACATTTTCCAATTTGGGATATAGAATGGAATGGTAGCCAATTCCAAACAGAATTGTAGCCCAAGGGCTCCTCTACACCAGGAACTAAAGGAGAGATAAGAGGGCTACAGCAGACTTAAGAGTTTCTATAGATGAAGTGCCTCAGTTACATTTCTTGTTGGCATTAATTGTTGAAAGTTTGTAAAAGGAAATTTGTGGGAAATAGCAAAAATTTTTGATTGTGCATGTTTCTTTAGGTTAAAGGCTAGCAGAGCTCTGGTAAAAGCATGAGCACAGATGATAATGACAGCTTCTCTTCCAGCAAGGAAATGTAGGGAAGTCTGGAAGGAAATGAGAGAAACAGTTCTTTGGGATCAGTGTTTGTCTTGAGAGCAGACATGGCTGGAATTGGGTCACCCATTTCAGGAGAGGTCTGGAAACCCTGGTTCTTTCAGGTGTTGTGATGCCATGCCATGGTCTGTGCCCTTGCCTGGCAGCACCAGGCTGGGGACAGTGAGGGGAGGGAGGTGACATCTCCATCCCTGCAACTCAGGGCGGAACAAAGATGATGTAAACCTAAGTATTTCAAACTCTAAATAGTGTCTGTGTAATAATTGTTTTATATTGAATAGAAAGTGCCTTAAAAGCTCTCCAAATTGATACTCTGTTACCAGTTTTGTTACCAGTAGTGCTGGGATTGGCACTGTTAAATAAAGCATTTTCACAGAAAACATCAATATCCTCATCTGACTTTTGTATTCCAATTCTCACAGATCCTTATTAGGATATTTATGATACATGGACATCCCCAGATTTTAGATTTGTTCTAAGAAAGGTTGCACAGGGGAAAGAAAATTGTATTACCTGTATGGAAGCACCTGGGGAAGGTCATTCTCCAGTAAATCCCATTCAGCAGCACTAGATTTAAACTACTTAAATTATATTATTGCTGTCAAAATGCTGCCTGTTGCATGTCCTTTGTGAAGTGTGACTTTAAAAGCAAATACCTCCTTTTTCGTGCTCTGACCTCTGCCCTGTTCTTCCTTGTTCTGAGAAATAAACCTGTCACACACGGCATGCAAAGGGTGGTGCAAAAATAGTTTATTACCATATAGTTAATGTAAAGTTAGGTAATTATATTTACAAAGTAAAAATGATCAGCTACATCCAGGGGAGCCTAGCATGTCACACAAGGTTTGTAAGGAATAAATACAGTGAGAAAAAGTGATGTTTTATTACAGTGAGCAGTTGATCAGGAACCGTGACTCTTAAAAAAGCACTGGAATAAACTGGAGGGGAGAAGGAAAGGAGACAGGAACTCACACACATGGAGAAACAGGAGCCTCCCACACCCTTCCTCTTTGCAGAGGGAAGAAATGCTTCGTGAGAGGCCTGAGGCTGCAGCATCCTGGTGCTGGCCAGGCCCTGCTGGCCCCTCTCCGATGCTGCTCGGCCACGTCGCAGCTGGAGCTGAGGACTGGCTGCTGTGTCACATCATCACAGAAACCACTCTGGGAAATGACTCCTCCACCCTCAGGGCTCGCAGTCCCCCTGGGTTGTTTCCAGATGCACGTGTCAGAGCACAGTGCCCAGATTTGACCCAGAACAAGTCCCCATCATTGGGCAGTTGGGTGAAGCTCTGCTCAGAGAGCCAAGGCCAAGCTGTTCTGAGGGCACTGGAGGAAGACTGACCACTAATACCTGAACAGCCACATCAGACACCACTCGCAGCCTCACAGGGCTTCCTTCCCTCCCCCCAAATCTCCATCCTTCCAAATGATTCTTTAAACTCTCAAGTCATCCAGAACTCCAGGAGGGTGGACACAGGCCAAGCCGGAGCATTCCTGCTTTCTACTTACCATAGTCTAATATTTTACATGCTTTGCTTTCTCTAAGTGAGAACAAACAGTGAGTGTTCTTGTCCTGCACACAGGGTGAAGAAAGCATGAAGAAAATAATCGTAATTGCACCCATTATTTATGAGTTCAGGGCCAGCTGGGTTAGTTCAGCTGGTACCAACTTGTCAGGTTTCTCCAGTAAATCCCACACCCTGTTTCCTCAGCAGCCTCATGCTGAGGTCGTCGTTGCCAGCCTGGTGCTCCCTGTGCCTGCAGCAGCGCCTTGGATCTTCTCATTGTAGTTAGTGAGCTCCAGCTTGTGGCCACGCTGCTGTGGGATGGGTGTCTGTGCAGTGGGGGCTGTGGCTCCCTTGGGAAGCCCAAGAGCATCCCAAATGTGCTGCACAGCTTTACTGGTGCCTCCCAAAACTGGGGGCTCCCTGTGCTCACTGAGACAGCCCCAGGTGGCTGTGCAAGGAGAGCTGTGGCTCAGCAGGGAGTTGTTGCTGCTCTCTGTAACAACAGGAAACGGTTTGCACATGCACAGCATCGATGCCACTATCAAACATAAGATTATTGAGTCCTCTGACTGGAAAAAAATACCCCAAATTTATAGCAAAGTAGGTTACAGTAGTCAAACAGACTGTACACAATCTTTGGACAGGTACCTTCAAAGCTAAAGGCATAGATCAGCAGAAAAGGTGTGAAAAGATATTTATAACAGTCCTCAAACCCAAAAAAGCAGTGTATCAGGGCAGACGGGGTGGGTTGGACATGTTACACTCAATGCTCCTCTCCCAACCCACACGTGGGGCCTCTGTGCTACAGTGAGACTTAAAAATCAAACCCACAACTCAGTCACAAAAGAGAACCCTCTGCAAACTGCTGAGGAATAAATATTTACACTGCATGCTTGGAATACTATACAGGTTTTAAATTACTTTTGTTTTTTTTAAAAAAAGAATAAGAAAGCTTTTTAACCTAAAAAAATGGAAAAAATTACAGAGCAAAGGCAAACCACAGCATGTGTATGCCTGAATATCCACAAAGCAGTATCCAAACCAGGACAAAACTGCAAAGGACTTGTGGAAGTGCCATCAATTTGAGTTGGTACAAAAGTGACATATTTTGCAGTGTGAGCACTTTTTCTGCAGCCCAGTTCTCTGCTACCAAATAAAAGGAATTTTCTCGTTTGCAAGTCAGCACCAATTCTAAGCAATTTTATTTTTGAAGCAAATGAGCACGGTTTGCTTATTTTTTTAATATGTGGGCAAAGAAAAGGTGACATTTAAAGAAGGATTCAGTCTGACTCGGGAGATGGTGCAAATGGGAGGAAAATTTTAGTCAGGAAAAGTAAGGTTACTTGGAGCTGACGAGAAGACACCTGTGCCTTTGCTGCACTTGACTTTTCCTAAACCTCCTTTTTTGGGGCCATCAATAGTGTGGAGTGATGCAGAAGGCAGCATCTTGCCCACACACTTTCTAATTTAATAGCCACTGATTAATCCCAAAAGGTGGATGAAGCCTGGAGCAGGAAGAAGCAGGAGGGTAACTAAGGACCACTGCTAGAAGTAAAAGGACTCCTCCCTTTATTCTCAAGCACCGTGCTCTGCAGGACTATTTCAGTTTGGGGCTGTTTATTGGTGCTGCAGGTTCTTTTTCTTTACTGTAAAGGCAGGTAAAGTGCTGCCTTCTTGCCTTGGAGAGATATTTAGAGTGACCAGAGCGAGCCCAGAACCATCAGCAGGGGTTCAGAACATTTGGTTGCATAAGGCACCTTCCCTCCTCCTCTTCCTCTCGGTGACCTCCAGAACTCACAGCTCCCACCCTAAAGACACCCCCAACATCCTTCCCAAGCACTGCCACAGAGGGTGCAGCTGATCCCAACAATGTCAAGGCCACTGCTCAGCCCTGGCTGTACAGAAGACCAAGATTCTCCATTTATTTTTCCGGAGGAGCCCAACTCCCCCATAGAAAATGTCTCTTCCTGCAAGCTAGAGCATGTGAGCAGGATTTGCTGGGGAGTCTAAGAAAGTCGGGGTCCACATGGCAAGAAGAAGATCAGAATGTTCTGCTTGGTTGGCTAAAAAGGACAAAGTGCCATCATAAGTCCAAAGAGAAGAGGAGGAGGAGGAAGGCGTTCTCCTAGAGGCAGTGACATCTTGCAAGGGAAGAGCAATGAAAGTAAGGCCCACGTGCCATCCCAAATCCATGCTGCCTCCCATGACCTCTGCCAGGAGATGAGCGCTCACCACGGACCAGGAGCAGCCAGGGATGAGGTGGCTGGAGAAGTGATCCAGGTGGGTCATGGTAGGAAGGTTCCCAGGCTCTCCAGTGCCCAGATGGAAGTGCTGTGGTGAACAGACACAGTGACTGGCTGCACATCCACACATCCGAGGGCACATGCTGCTTACAAGGGAAAGGCTTTGTATCCGACAGGTTGAGCCTCTCTCCTACCCTGCTCCCATCTCCAGGACTTCCATGCACACCAAGGCACAGAGCAGGAGCAGGTGCTCTGCCCCCTGCAAGGTGCTGGCATCCTCTGGGCAGGACCAGCTGCCAAGTGCTGCCATGAGTGCCCCGGGAGGTGCCAAGCTGGACACTTGGCCATGGCAAGGCCACACAAGCTGGACCAGAGCCTGATTCACCGTGGTTCAATGACACTGTGTCCTGCTGAGGGTCTGGTGGCTGGAACTGAGATGCTGCTCCCAGCAGGATGAAAGTAACTCTCTGGCAGCTGCCACTCTCTGGTCCAGCCTGGCATGACTGGGGGTGGCTCTGGCAGGGGCTCTGAGAGCTGTGCCTGTGCCACCCACCAGAGAAGCACTGGGGGCTGCTGGCCTCGACCTTGGCTGAGTGTCCGAAGGACAAGAGGAAGCTCTGCTCCAGGGGAAGGCCAGGATATCTTACACATCCCAGCCTGAAGCCATGTGGTCACTCAGCACCTAACCAGGTGGGGAAGCCAACGTGCCAGAGTCTCCTTCAGCCCTGGTGACTGGAGAAGCAGGACTTTGGATCCTTCCAGGTGGCAACTTGAGATTTAGCCTGGGATGAAGCCCACACCTGCAAAGCACCACAGGCTTCTGCTAGGAAGCCTCTGCTCAGCTGGCTGTGACCATCTAAGTGCTACCAGCTCCTCATCCCTTTGTTTGTATCCATTTATCAGCCTCATGGTAGCTAAACTGTATGTTTTAAAATACAAAAGCTATTAAGACTGAGAAGGTCTGAAGCACATACTGGTTTTGAGATTTTTATTTCAGGAAAAGATTAAAGAATTAAAATAGGAGCTGCCCTGCTGACAAGAAGAGTTGAATTCAAGAAGCTGGTAAAAAAGGAGCATTATATGCATTGAGCACTGTGCATTTTCAGTCAATATTGGCTCTACTTTCTACTCTACTTTCCTTTGACTAGGAAAAGGGAGTTTCACATGCGCACAGACCCTGGGATACACGGGATTCAATGAGAGGAAGGGAGTAACAGCAAAAAAGAGAGTGCTGGGCTTGATCTAACAGAGGCAAGAAAGTGATCTTACAGCTCAGCCCCTGGAACACCAACTCCGACCACCAGCGAGACGGGAGCGAGGACACGCCGACGGGGCCGACTCAGTGGTGTACTTCAGTAGCTGCAGCTCCCCATCCATAACCGCCTGGGCAGCCACCGAAGCCCAGCAAGCTTTGGTGGCACCTACATTCAGGATACGGCACAGTCACGGTGCAGGAGAATCACTTCTTGCATCCTTCTCCAGCGAGATCTCAGCGTTGTACCTCCAGGCTGCGGACGCTGGCACGGACTCACGCTCCCTGGCAGCTTCCCCCAGGCTTTCCCCCCTTGCAGGTGCAAGTAATGCAGTCGAGATCAATGGTTAGATCAGGCTCCTGGTGTGCTCTGAGCACGGGGTCTCTAGACAGCAGTAAGAGCTCGGTCTGGCTGACACCACCCAGGCCCTGCTCGCTCTTCCCGACAGAGCTATAGCTTATTAACAGGCTACTGAGCCTTAATACTGACACTTAGTGTAATGGTTTACAGTAAAGAAAGGATTCTCCTACAAAGCGCCGAAGAGGGTGGGGGGGGAAAACCCCACTCCAATCCCTTCCTCTCCCTCTCAGAGTCTCTGGAGCATCTCACAAGCAGGGAAAGGAGCTGGGGAGGCGAGGGGGGAGCACCGCCACCGCGGCGCTGGGTCCCATCGGGGCATCAGGACGAACGACAGCGAGGACATCGTAAGGAACAAGAGACAAACGGTGCTGGTGCTGTGCTGCCTCAAGCTGGGAGGTGCGCGTGGTCAAGCGGAGCGGGGAGAACTAGTCTTTCTTCAAGTCCCTGGATTCAAAAAGCTTCAGGCGTTCTTGCACAGTCAGGCCTTCCTTCAGACTCTGGGAGAGACAAAAGACAGAGAGCGTTGGGGCACGGGCGGGCGCCGGGCGCGCGGAGAGGGAGCGATGCTCAGGCAAGGGAGACGTGGCAGCGAGGAATGGGCTCCTGGGCGGAGGATTAGTGGGACATGCTGAGAGAGAACACACGGTTATGGAGGGCGGTTACTGCCTCGAGACAGGGTGAGATTGCAATGAACCAGGCGACGAACCAGAAGCGAATGAGAGGCACATCATGCTGCAAGCGGGATTAGCTGACTTGGGAATGACCCCCGGAACTCACAGGGCACTGCTGGATGGGGCAATTCCAGCAGAGGGAGCCCCGGGCAGGCCAGCTCGGATCTGCTATGCTGAAGTCCTGGGATGCTGAGCAGGACCTGCAGGCTGGTCCCTCCCTGCCTCCTGTACCACTCTGCACCCATAGGGACAGTCCTGGCTCCGCTCCATTCAGGATTTGCTCAAGAAACCCTGGAAAATGGTGTGTGCTGCCAGCAACCATCCTACCCCTTCTCTCACCCCACCCTGGGACTTTCCCAAACCAAAGCTGCCTCGACTGCCCACGGTTAGACAGAAGACTCCTAAATTCTGTTCAGGTCTGGCAGGCTCTGATGGCTGATCCAATTCAGATGCACCATCCAGATTTCAAGACACAACTCTCAGCTGGCTAGCCCCCTGGCATTTGGAACTGTGAAATCCATCACCTACACATGGGGACTCAGTAGCACAGCACTGAGAGGGGCAGAAACCCAGAAACAAATTGCCTGACTCCTGTAGGACAGCTTTAAACTGAAACCAGCTTGAAGGGACAGACCAGCCTAATGCCAGCCTCCCTCCTTCCTGCAGCCCCAAACCTGTGCAGTGAGAGACTGTGGAGAGCAGAGCATTGGGTGGTGAGTTGTCCCTGTGGATGAGGAGGCACAGCCACCTCCCACCCCTAAAAACAGCCCCCACAGCCAGGTCTCTGCCCCTCTGTGCCCCACTGCCTGTCCCTACCCTGCAGCTCTGCCTGCCAGCCCAGTCCTTGGAACTTACAAGGAATTTATGCTGCAGCTGGAACATTGTTTGCTTTACAGATCAAGACTTGGCACCTTCAAAGGCAAAGATTGGAGGGATGGAAACCATCTCCTATGAACAAAGTCTGAGGGAATTGGGATTATTTGGGCTGGAGAAGGCTCAAGGAGACTTTAAGAACCACTTCCAGTGCCTAAAGGGGCTCCAAGAGAGATGGAGAGGGACTCTGGACAACGGATGGAGTGATAGGACAAGAGGGAATGGCTGCACACTGCCAGAGGGCAGGGTTAGATGGGATACTGGGAAAAAATTCTTCCCTGTGAGGGTGGGGAGGCCCTGGCACAGGGTGCCCAGAGAAGCTGTGGCTGCCCCATTGCTGGAAGTGCCCAAGGCCAGGTTGGATGGGGCTTGGAGCAACCTGGGATAGTGGAAGGTGTCCCTGCCCAAGGCAAGGGGTTGGAGCAAGATGATTTTAAAGGTCCCTTCCAACCCAAACCATTCTGGGATTACATGATCCTACTATCAGGCAGCCACCTCCCCTTTTCCTTTCCCTTCCCTGGCTGTGGTGCCAGAGGACTGTTCTATCACAGCAGCAGGTTGGACTTTTGGGCTGAGTTTTCCTTCCCATGTGTTTATCAAGGCAGGACTCCATGATAAACTTGCCCCAAGGCTGTGCAGATTCCCATGGTTACTGTATTTCTGGAAATGTTTTTCCTCCCACAGGCCCACAAACACAGAAGGGCTTTGCCAGGCAGCACGGAAATGAAAGCACTAAACTGGATTGGATTTCCAAACGCCGTGTGCTCTCTTTCCAACGGGCAGCTGAGTCTCCTGGGATGCGAATCTCTGAGCACACACTTCCTAAAGGAAGTTTACGTTGGGCCTCTTTAAATGGGAGCAGCTCATGCATTCCAGTTCTCGCATCTGATTTCCCAGTATGTGGAAGGAGACACCAGGAATCATCAGGCTGTTCTGCCTGATGGCACAAATTCCAGCAAAGCCAGCCCCCAGGCAGTCCCACAACCCATTTGAGTTGCTGATGAGGAGAGCCTGATGAAGTGAGACTAATGTAGGATGATATCTGTGATAAAGGGATCTTCCAACAGACTTCCTGGGGCTCTCCAGCCACTGTGCTGGGAGCTCCCCTCTCCTAACTTGCCTCTGCAGGTGCTCCCACCTCAGTCTTTGCCATGGGCCAGGAAATTCACTATTACTCCAGTTAATGGAGATGTCTGGCTCATTAGGGTCAGCCTCATTTCTCATCAGCTCCCTCCTTTTGCTGGATGAGCTTGGAAGCCTTGGAGGCTCAGGGATGGAGAGCAGGATGAGAAGGTTACTGGACAAGGAAGACTCTTGCTCAGGCATGGATCAACCTGAAGCAGCAGCAATTGTGGGTAAAGGAAATTAGGGCAGTCCAGGACATTCCCTCTGCAGCTGAGGTGGCTGAGACCATTTTCCATGCTACGGGCTGTTATGGGAAGTCCACTTAAAAGCACCCCTGACTATTCCTGCATCTGGCTAACAGCAAAACAGGTGTTTCCCTACAAGACCTGGACGGTGTTTAGTCTGAGGCATGCAGAGTCATTCAGGCATGCACACTCACTGTCCCACGCTCCCAACACAGCAAACAGGAAAACGTGCCCCACCATGTCCAGATCCTCTCCGTGATGATGAGCTGTGTTGGTGAGGGTGGGAAGAGCAGGAAGACAAAAAGCCAAATTCCCCAGGGAAGAGGCAGAGAGACTGCGTTTCACTCGGATCTTGGGTCCGCTGGCTTCTCCCCTCCCCTTCCCCTTCCCCCAGGAAAAGAATTAGCAGTGAATAAACCCGTCAGTGAGTCATTAAGAGAAGGAGGGCTCTCTGGTTTGCCAGGGAGGTGTGAGCAGTGCATGCAGAGGTTGGGCCGCTCCGGTGGCAGCGGCGCTGGGTGGGTGCCGGTGTGTTTACCTACGTGGCAGGGAACCTGGACTCGGGTTCATTTCAGTTATCCCATGAGACCTGCTCAATAACGGACTGTTGAAGGAAAAAGCAAAATAAAACAAAAAAACAAAAACAAAAGAAGAAGCTCATAAATCCCAAATGAACTGGTGCTGGTGCAACCCCAGCCCCCCAATCCCACAGCAATGCCCTGGCACAGCCCCTGCTTCCTCTCCTCTCCTTCCCCACCAAACAACACACATGGGGACCACACAGAGTCATTTGAGTTGAAGTGGTGAAGGGAAACCCAACACTGGAGCGGCCCAGCAGGTCTGGGCTGCCCCAAAATGTGCAGAAGTCTCTGTGTTCACTGGGTGCAGCGCAGACTGAGGAGCTGCTGCTCGCAGAGCTCCGATTGTTTCCCCACATGGGCACCAAGCTCGAGGCATTCTGCCTGCCCTGCAAGGGCCCAACCACTTCAAACATCAGCATGAGACATCAGGTGAGAGGCAAAAGAGGTTTGCTCATGCTAAGCTTCCTCCCAACTGACCTGTGTTTAATGCTGACTCCTGATCAGCATTATTTGCCCTTCCTTATCCCTGCGGTCCCACATGATGTAACTGGCTGCCAAGGAGAGCTTGGCACAGCATCACTGGGCTTTGGGATCAACAGCAAGCACAGAAGGACCACAGAAGCACAGAGCCATCTGCACCATGTTAACACACAAGCAAACTGTGTGTTAAATGTGCCCAGGACTCAGGCATTGCTGATACACATAAAGACAAAAAGTCTTGCAGTAATGAACACTAAAACTAGAATGATGTGCGCATTTCCACCTAAATTTCAACTGAAAAGAGGGAGCAGATACTGTGATAGTCCTCCTGTGAAAGACCAAAGAACAGGGTAAACTTCAGCCTTTTTTCCAACCAGGGAGCAGCTTCAATGCCTCCATCTGAGCAGGGTCCAGAGTGGGGGAGTGGGCCCTGCCTGGCTGCATGGTCAGTCCTTTTGCAGAAAAAAACCATCCAGGCTAGCACTAGTGGCTTTGAAATTCTTCGTTTTCTTCCCCTGCCATTTCTTCCCATTTGGGATCCCCATCAAAGAGAAATGCTGGGCATTCCTCATTCCCATCCCACTGGGCAGGACATCTGAGCTCACCTTTGACCTGATATTCCTTAGTTGCCGGCTAACACTGGATCTGTCTTTCTTCAAGAAATCAGGGTTGCTTTTTGATTTCATAATATCTGGGAAGAAGCAAAAGAAGTGGGATTAGCCTGGTGCCCACTGCCTTCCTGCAAGGACAGGGCTGGGGCTCTGCCCTCCCAGCCCAGGGAAGTGCCCCAACGAGCCCAACTCTTAGAGCTGCCCTAAGGGCAGAGCGGGTTTTTGGGCATCCCTGCATCATGAGATGTTCCTGATGCAAAATGCCAGAAGGCTTTCAAAGCCCATCAGCTTTGGGTTGGAAGGCCAAGTCCTACACTCAGACCCATTGCTGCACAAGGGTTTGTACTCCAGGATTCCCGTGTTAGCTCGGGACACCCAGGACTGCTTAGAGCTGCTGGAGGAGGACTGACCATATCCCGATACAGTGGTGTTCACAGGGGATTTCTCTCCCTGAGCTTCTGTGGCTGCTTTCAGCTGCTCTTTCAACCTGCTGATATCACAGTCTGCCTTGGCCTTCACGATGCTCAGCTCCGTGTAGATGTCTTTGTACTTGTCGCTGGCGTATTTCTTATCCTGGCAAGGGAACAAGAACAACCCGATGGAGCCAGACAGACAGCTGGAGCCGAGGGGTTTGTGGATGCACTGAAGAGGAGCTTGGCAAATGCCGACGGAAGAAGAGCCGGCAGCGAGAGAAAGGCTTGGCCAGGGCAACACACACCCTCGGAGCTGCTTCCAACAGCGATACGGGACTGAGGGAATGGAGACAGGCAGAGAGCTGAGAGCCAAGGGCAAGCACACAGTGCTGCCCATGCGTGCAGCCCCTCAGCTACAGGGTTGTTTGTGGCTTTTCCTTTTAGCCAAGACACAGAATTCAAGCAGAATTCCCAGAAATGGCCTTGGCTTGTCCAGAGCAAACCAGTTCCACTGCTGTGAGGCTGGGCAGATCTCTAACACTGATTGTTTGTGCCATTTAAATCTGATCTGATGTGACAAAAAATGGGGAAATCACGCTGAAAGGGATGTTTTCCCACACTGTCTCCTTTGTGGGATAAGTCTTAAATTGACACATGGAGTGCTTTACTGATGACACCAAAATGGGTATTGAATTACATTCAGGGGGAAAATTAAATATGGTTTCAAATCTGGGTGTAAATGGGTTGAAATCTAAGCACAGACACTCAGGAGCAGAGCACAGGAAGAGGATTTGCAGAACCACCCCTGGCATTACCCTCAGTGCTGTCTGCAGCTCATCTTTGAGGGAGCTGATCTCCTGCTTCAGGTACTGGATTTCGGATTCTTTGACCCGCAGCAGGACCTGTAGGAACAAAAAACAGCATCTTTGCACCTGAGCAGACACGGTGTGACACCTGCTGTATCCAGTGACAATCAATCCAAGGGCTGGAGACTTAGCCCCATGCCAGCAGCACAAAGCCTCTGGTCCACTCATCTTCTGCTTCTCACAAGAAAACTTCTCCTGCATCTCTTGGGAACCTGCCCAAGCTTGCAGTGCTGATGAGCTCCCTGCACACCCCAGTTTCTGTCCCCTCTGCTCTGCATGGATTGGATCCTGGGAACAAGCAGGGCTGCAGAAGGAAGAGTGAGTGGCTCAACATGGTGAGAAGGGAAGATTAGGACCCCAGAATCTCCTGGCCTCATGCAGCCCACGATGACAGTGCTGACCAGCCACCAGAGCTGACTGGGGCATGGATGGCTGTGACACCTCCCGGCTGTGACGCACTCCTGGGGTACATGGCACTTGTGCCCACCCATGTCCCCCTCTGCAGAACTCACCTCCAGCTCGTAGGCGTCTTTGCCCTGCGTGAGAGGCGACCCAGCAGCCTCTCCCCCGCCCTCCCCGGTCAGCAGGGTCCGCAATCGCGTGATCTCCGCAGCCAGGCGGTTATTCAGCTCCTGGGAAGAGGGGGAGAGCCGCTGTGGGAAGGGGGAGCACGGCCACGGCTCAGCACGGAGCCCACCGTCACCCAGGCAGGGACCCTCACCTGGTTGTGGGCATTGAGCTCCTGGTTTTCCCGCTGGCACTGGCGGAGGGCCTGCCTCTCAGCCTCCAGCGCCTGCGCCAGGTGGGCGTTCTCCAAACACTTCTGGGAATACTGCTCCGAAAGCACTTCCAGCTCCCGCTGCACCGACTGCAGCTCCTCCCTGCGGAACACACCGGGGTAGTGCTCTCTCCACACCCCCCACACCCCCGATACTCATTCTTCCTTCAGCATCCCAGGAAAACCCAAGAGGGAGCTAAGCACTGAGGATGAGGACTGCATATTCCTTTTGGGGAAAAACTCAAGCCCAGAGCAAGTCAACTCTTCCCTCTCCTGGCAGAGCCATGCTTGGGCCCCAAAGGGGACAGCAGGTCGTTCTCTCGGAGGTTAAGTGGCAGAACTTCCTCAGTTTTCCAGAAATTGAGCTGACATCTATCAAAATCTACCTATGAGAAATTCTGCCCTGTGAGGGTGGTGAGGCTTTGGCACAGGTTACCCAAAGCAGCTGTGGCTGCCCCATCTCAGGAAGTGTCCAAGGACAGGTTGGACAGGGCTTCGGGCAACCTGGAATATTGGAAGGTGTCCCTGCCCAAGGCAGGGGGCTGGAATGAGGTGAGCTTGAAGGTCCCTCAACCCAAACCATTCCAGGATTCTAAATTTGCTCTGGGCACTGGGGACCAGGTGTATTTGCACACCTGCCCATCTCCTATAGATGTATCAAGGTTGATAGAGCTGACAGGCAGCTCTGCTCAGTTCCCATGGGGGGACAGCCTTGCCATGGAAAGCTCAATACTTCATCCTCACCTTTTGAACCACCCCACAGCTGCAGCTGCATAAAAGGCAGCACTGGCTGCACATCTGCTACTTCTGGGGACCAAAAAGCAGCTGTTTTGGATAATGTGGGGACATTGACTTGGAACCTGAAAGATTATGGGCAACCAGGAGGCTCTGATGCATGCAGCTGGGTCAGGACCAAGGGAAGAGGCCCGTGCAACAACACGTTTGCTCCAAACTCAATGCCAAAATCAAATGGGAGAGAGGGGTCTCCCACACATGATCTCCCTGCAAGATGGCAAGAGACACAGGACAGTGATGGTCTTACAGGTACTGCCTTCGGAGGGCCTCGATGTCGGCGTTGACGCTGCTGATCTGGGAGCGCTGGGACTTTTCCAGCTCCCGCTCCAGCTCCTCCCTGTGCGCGTTCTTCATGGCTTCGATGGCTGTGAGGGACAGCAAGCTGTTAACACCCAGCACCCTTCACTCACAGGTGGGTTTTTGGAGTTTTTGCTCATTTTTTAAAGGAACAAAATTAAAGTCATCCCTGCAAACCTCACACTGCTTCACAGCCCCTTCAGTCTGTGCCCCAGCTGCAAAGGGGCTTCTGCAAATCCTGCTTTTTAACAGAGTCCAAATGATTGTCCACTTCACACATTGTTTCCTGGACTGTGAGACTTCTAATGCAGAGCCCCTGAACTCCAGTGTTTTAACATTCCCTGGGGAACTGAAGAATGAATTCAGCCTGGAATTGACAATAATTTAACCACAGGAATGCCCTTCTGAGTCGGAATGGAAAACAGACCAGACTGTGTAACAGTCAAAGACAGGGGTACCAAGCCTGCAGAAAGACCAGGAGATGGGCACCAAACCTGGAGGACCAGGAGATGGTCCTCCATTGAAAACATCTTTCCCACAAGCCCTTTCCCACCTCCCTGTGCAGCCCACCCAACCCTCATCCCATCCCTGCTCTGCTCCTCAACGCAGCCAACACCACCCCTGTGTCCCTATCACCACGGAGCTGCTCCACCATGGGGGAGCTTCTGGTACCTGAGATGGTGGCAGCCGTCTCCTCTGCCAGCAGGCGATCCTTCTCCTCCCGCAGCTTCTCCAGCTCCCGCTGGTGCTGCCGCTGCAGGTCCTCGATCTTCTTCTGGTGCGTCTCCTCCATGGCTGCAAAGCCCCTCTCACATGTTGCCTGCAAAGGGAGGAGGTGGAAAGGTTGGCCCAGGAGCACAGGGCTGGTGCCACGGCGGTGGGAAACCCACCATGAGCCACACGCCAGTGGGCAGCTCAGCTTCCCGGGTCCAGCATGGATCTTCTGCTTCCCCAGCCATGGAGCAGGATGGACCTCGCAAAGGTCAGGGCTTGTTCTGCAGTCGCTTGACCTCTGGCAGCTCCAGGGAAGGGGATGCACAGGGGAAGACCTGGTTTAGGGGCAGATGTGGCTGGGGAATGCAAATACGTGCCAAAAAAACAACAAAAAAAACCTTCTGCGCCCCTTCTGCTCTTTTCAATGCCTGTTTTTTTCAACCTCTGGGTGGAAGGAAGATGACATGACAGCCAAGAGGACCTTAATTCCCAACTGAGTATTGCTACAAATGCTGCAGGGACAATTACTTGCTAACTGAATTTCTGGGAAAGAACTCAGGCCAGGATACAGGAACAGCAATCTGGGGAGTTGGGATTCACCAGGCGTGAGGTCCTGAATTCCTGCCTGGTCCTTCTGTCCCTGGTACAGCCCCCACTCCTGCCTTTGCAGCAGACAAATGCAAATGCCTGTTCCTAGCTCAGCTGCCAGCCCAAGCACACTGGGATCCTGGATGGACACAGGGCTGCAGGACACGGACAGGACCAGCAAAGCCACAGGCAGCCCTGAGCCACGAGGGAAGAAGGGGAACACACTGGGGATAAGGTGCTGAGCCCCATCAGGCAGCTTGGGAAAAACCTGATGCCAAGCACCGCACAGAGCTTTTCCTCTTAATGACACAGGCTGGCTTTATTACCTGATTTCAATGGAGCTCCCCTTGAGCTTCAGTGTTTTCCATGGAAAGTGAGAACTGTCACCTAGGGACCTCTGGGAACCCGTGGGAAATTTCAGGGGGACAAATTCACTCTCCCAGTGGCAAAAGAGCTCAGGACAGTCCAACACCACTGACCCTCACTAACATACACCCCTCGGCTCGTGCTCTGTTGCCTACGCCTAATCCTCATTCCCAATTTTCAGCTTTGGTGGCTTTTTTCCCCTCCCATGTAATTTTTAATCCCAAGGCATTCTTCACTTTCCCAGCCTTGTTTGTTTGTTTTTTAAACTCCTAACAGTGCCAGAACCTGCCTGGACTTGGCTGTGGCACAGAGCAGCCCTGCAGGATTCTTCATTATACCCAGAATCAGAATATGTTGAGCTGGAAGGGATCCACAAGGATCATCAAGTCCAACTCCTGAAACACCTCTAATTTTGGAAGAAAAAGGTGCAGACTCTTCTATGGGAGACTGTAGATCTTCTGTTTAATGTATTGTAAATGCACTGCCACAAATCCACATGNGTATTGTAAATGCATTGCCACAAATCCACATGTACAAACCCATATTTTACTGAATCCCAGAATGGTTTTCGTTGGAAGAGACCTTAAAGCTCATCCTGTTCCACCCCCTGCCATGGGCAGGGACACCTTCCACTTTCCTGGTTGCTCCATGCCTTTAACCTGGCCTTGAACACTTCCAGGGATGGGGCAGCCACAGCTTCTGGGGGCACCTCGTGCCAGGGCCTCTCCACCCTCACAGAGAAGATGTCCTTCCTAATATTAAATCTCAATCTACCTTCCTTCATCTTAAGGCCATTCCCCCTTGTCCTGTCCATGCCTTAGTCAAAAGTTCCTTCCAGCCCTCTTGGAGCCCCTCTAGGTACTGGAAAGGGCTCCAAGGTCTTCCTGGAGCCTTCTCTTCTCCAGGTTCAAGAATTAGTCTTGTGCTACTGATGTTACATTCTCCATCAGGTTCTTAAGAGAAGAATGGAGCACATTTAATCCTCTAATTTGGGCAGGTTTCCAATTGCCCGGTTGGCTTTCTGACCACCACTGCTTAATTCCACTGGGATCCAGCAAAACTACTGCTCTCCCCCAGCTAAAACCAGCTTTTGGCTGGAGCTGAGCCACACTTCACCCCCAGCTCAAATGTGTGCTGGATCTTGTGGCTGGAAGCAAGCTCTCCCACATTTTTGCTGATTCTTAAGAGCAACTGGTCTGTGAAAGCCTCACCAGCACAGCCTCTGCATTGCTGCCCTCTTGGCTTCCTTTTTAACCTGGCAGCCCTCCCTTGGTGCTGCCAGAGTCCTCTACCACCCTGAACTCACTTCTGGACTGGGAATGCTTTCCTAGGAAAAGCAAACCACCAAACCCTTTTTTTTTAGATGCTGAATGATCTCAAGCCAGTTTTACAGCCAGTCTGACTGGTGGGGCAATTTGAACAGTGGTATTTCATGGCCAGTGGGTTTCTCTGCACCTCACCTGGGTGTTCCATAACTGTGCACTCTTTTTTGTGTACAGAATTACTGTGTCCAACACCAGCGTGGTCCTTGCAGCCTCCTGCAGAGGAGCTCTGCTTTGCTACAGAATTTGGCATCTGTTTGCAGCTACTTTCCCTAGGAACATACATTTTGAGAGCATGAAGTTTCCATTTCATCCTGCATTTTTGAAGGCAGCAGAGACAGACTGGAGATTTGATGAGACTGGGAAAGACAGAGTTGAAGAATGCTTTTAAAGGGAAGTCACGACCAAAATGTAGGTTTTAGGTACAAGGAGAAACACTGAGGTCTTCATATTGAAGGAGAGCGTGGTGTTATCGAGCAACTTTAAAACTCTCTCTCCCTCTCCACCTTCAGAAATGGACCTTCCCAAGCCCTCAGCAATGCATTTAGAATACCCCTGCATGGAGAAAAAGGAAACACCATGCTCTACAGAGGCCTGGCTAATACTCAGGGGCTTGTTTTGGCACACTGAATATTTTATGGGATGTCCCTTGGATTGGCAAGCAAACCCCAGGACTGCACACGCCCTCCCGCACACTCAGCAGCAGAAAGCAGGAAGTGTTAAACATATTAAGACCTTTAGGTTTTCAAAGTCTTTCTGGTATTTTTCCCTCAAAGTGGAAGCATTCCCCTCCAGATGTTTGTTCTCCAGCTCATCCCTCATGACGTTCATCTGGGCCTCCAGCTCCTGGATACGTTCCCTCAGGCCGTGCATGGAGTCTGGGTCGCTGCCGGGGTCCTGCCCGGTGCCACCCGCCTCGCTGGCCGCCCAGGTGTCCCCAGCGCCTGGGGTTACCATGGGGGACACCTCCGGGTGCTGCCTCTGGTACTCGTCGAGGGTCTCTTGCAGGCGCTGCAGGTTCTGGCTGTAGTGCTCCTGCAGCGCCTGCAGCTCCTCACCGTGGATGACCTGCAGCTCCTTGATCTTGGCCTGGAACTTTTCCTCCAGCACTTGCATCTGCTCCAGGTGATACCGCTCCATGTTCTGCTTGTCACGGACAATGGCATCCAGCTGGTTGAGCCCCTCTGTCCTCTCGGCCTTCAGGGCATCCTCTGTCCTGTTGAGCTGCTCGATCACATTTCGGATTTCTTCCTCGTACCGCCCCTGCAGCTCGCTCAAGCTCTTGCTGTGTTTATGCCCTTCCTCCTCCAAGAGCCTCCGCTGGTTGTCCAGCTGGGACACCTTTGCCTTGAGGTCGGCATTCTCCCTCTCCAGCACGGCGATCACCTCACTGTATTCGCCCTGCTGCTTCCTGAGCAGCTCCTCATACTCGTCCCGCAGGAGAGACACCGTCTTCACATGCTCCTGGCACAGCGCATCCATGCTCTGCAAGGACTCCTTGTAGGACTTCATCTCCCTCTCGTGCTCCAGCCGGACTTTGCAAGCGGCGTAACAAACCTGAGCCTGAACAATGGCATCGTGGACTAACAAAGATGAATACCGCTCCAGATCTCCCATGCACGAACGGTAGGAAAGACTCTGGGATATCTTCAGGAGCTTCTGACAGTCTCTCATGGCCTCCTCAGGAGGCAGAGAGAGTAAGGCAACAGATATCTCCTTCAGAACATTGGATTTGTCCTTTAGTTGCTGGGCAAGATCTTCCTGAATGGAAACAAGAGCTTCACTGCTACGGTCTGGTGCACTGCCAGTCTCCTCCACCTTGGCTAATTCCTGCGATGGCACCATTTGGAGACGGCTCCCGTCCCAGGAGATCTGGGTTCTTTCAGAAGCATCTTTTTGTATTTCAAGTGCTTCAGAAATCTGGTGCATAACTCTGTCAAACTCAGGAGTCCTGTAAGCTTTGATAATCTCCTCCAACATGCATTTGTGCTGCTGGAGAGCTGTTTTGGTATTATGGAGCTCTTCTTCGATTGTTTTTAATCTCTGATGAAAAGATTCTCTCATTTTCTCTGCAACAAACCCAAGTTCTGCCTTCATCAGAGTAGCATCTGCTACAGCACTGAGAAAACATGAGGAAAAGCCCAAACTTGTTTCTGTTTTACCCTCAGCTTCTCCTTCTCTAGTGTTCAAGTGTGCTCTCAGCTCCTCTACCTGGCTCCAGAACTCCCCTTCAAGCAGCAGCTTTTTAGATAGGATGCTGACCAAATCACTGGCTGTGTGAGAAACACTTGCTGGCTCCAACAAAACCACCTCAGCTGTTCCCTGGATCTCTCTCAGAAGCTGGGCTATCTCAGAGCTTGCATTTTTCAAAGACTCTGCTATTTGGTTGATGAGAGAGGCCTCAAATGCCACCCTCTCAGAAAGCCACCTCAGCTGGCCAGCGTCAAACACATCTGCTCGCTGCTCCTTGGAGCACTCATGCTCCTCTTCTCCCACATCCCCTCCTTCTGGAGTGGGGCTTTCCATGGTGAGGCTTTCACTCTGCTGATACTCCGATGGGACTGGTGCCCCGCTCAAGGCTTGGATTGCACTTGATAAGGTTGTTTCCATGCTGGACAGAGTAACAAGGAACAAATCACCCTCTTTTTCCTTGTCTGATTTGGGCAAGGATCTTAGCTGCTCCCTGCACTTCTCTAAGCATGTCAGCGCTTGATCGTTTTTCATCTGGAAACCTCCCAGCTCGCTGACGTGACTTTCTATGAGCTTGAACTTTTCCTGCCTCTCGCTCTCCAGCTGTGAGATCAAAGCATTGACTTGGGACAGGCTGGTCTGAAGCTGTTCCCTCAGCTGGGACTCCGTGCTGGCCCACTGATGGTGGAGGGCGATGAGCGTCTCCTGGTTATGGCCGTGTTGGCTTTCAAGCTTCATCGTCACATCTTTGAGCTTTTCCTCTGTAATATACAGTTTGGTTTCCAAGGAATGGATGATGGAGAGGTAAGTTTCAGAATCACTTGTCCCCGATGAGTGGTAACCCAGAGCTGGCTCTGAGGACATGCTTTCTTCAGACAGAGATCTGTCCTGGCTTGTGTCTGAAGAGGTACTGCTTGTCCAGTTTTTCTCTGATCCGTCTGGATGGATGTATTTTTGACACTGGATGCTTGAGAAACGGATCCTTTGCCTCTTGGCCCCCATGATTCCTACATCAGGCTTTGCTAAGGCTTTCTGAACCAGCTCTTGGTCCTGGAGCTCTACAACTTTAGATGGGGAGCCAAATTCCTCTGCTTGCCTCTGGGTGGTCTCAAGAACCTCATCCTCCTCCTCCTTCAGTGCATAAGTCAGAGTTGGGAGGACATCCTGAGTTTGCAGAGCCTGACCCAGTTGGGATGGTTGACTTTCGTCAGCCTCAAGACTGGGGCCAAGGTCTTCTGCCTCCTCAGCACATGGACCTGTGCCCACACTAGCTAATTTCTTTAAAGCCTCCTCCTTGGCTTTTAGCTTTACTTTAGTCTCCTCTAAACTGCTATCTAAAGCAACCATTTTAACCAAAGCCTCACTGAGATCTTGATCTTTCTTCTCCACAATTCTCAAGTGCATTTCCTTAACGTGTCTCAGCTCTTCTTCTTTCTCTTTCAGCACCTCCTGCACCCCCCGGAACTGATCTGACACCTCCTCAAACGACTGCTCCAGATTGTGGTAGTTGGTCTCTTCCATCTTCAACTTTGTTTGTAGCTTTGCAACTTCGTTATCTGACTCAGCCACCTGATTCATGAGCTCCTGGAACCGGCACTTGATCTGATCCCTCTCTCTTTCAAGCTCCCTGATGTGCTCAGCGAGCTTCTGGATGCTGGCTTCCTTCATGGCCAGCTGCTCCTCCAGCTGGTGGACGAGCTCACTGCCTTCAAACTTGGCACTCAGCTTCTCCTTCTGCAGAATCTCCATTTGCTGCTCACTGTTCTGCAGCTGGTTCTCATACTCATTGGCCTTGTCCTCCACCTCCTTTAGGCTCCGTATCAAAACCTGCTTTTCCCTCTCACAGCTCTCCAGCAAAGCCTCGTAGTTCTTCTGCAGCTTCTCCTCCATGAGGACCCGCGCCTGCTCGCTGGCATTCAGCTGCCCACTGAGGTCTGCGATCCTGTCCTGGAGCCGCTGCACTTCCTTCTGGTGGTCCCGCTGCAGAGCCTGCTGCATCTCCAGGTCCCGCAGCTCCTGGGTCTTCTCCAACAGCAGAGCCTCTGCGCTCTTCAGCTTCTGCTCGCTGGCCTTCAGCTGGGAGCTGAGCGCGGCCTCGCCATGCTGCCACTCCTCCAGCTGCTCTTTGGCTTTCTCCTTCTCACTCCTCAGGTCGCTCTTGAGCTTGGCCAGGGTCTGCTCCTTGATGGCGAGCTCGGCCGCCGCGTTACTGAGCCTCGCCTGCAGGCTCTGAATCTCGGCCTCATGGTGCCGGATCACGTCCTTGGCCTCGGCATAGCTGCGCTTCAGCGACTGAATCTGCTGATTGATCACCTCTTGACGCTGGCATTGGGCTTCCAGCTCGCTTTGGAGGTCTTGGTTGACTTTGTGGAGCCTCTGCCAGGCACCTGATGGCGAGGCGGCCACCTCGGTCTTAAAAAAATTGATTAAATACTAGATTAGTAACACTCTTGGCTCTCCCTTCTGAGTGTCACACCTCTGGCCAGGCAGGCCATGGAAAAGCTCCTTGCAGCGACTTGGCTGCTACCCACTGCTCCAATTGGGATGATTTGTTCTTGGCACAATTTGGTTTGTTTAACCAACTTTTTTTTTATTTTTTAATGAGCGACAACTGCTTTCCAGTAACAGAAAACACTGACCATGACATCAAAACAGCTGTACAGTAACAGGCTAAATGGAAAAAAAAATAAACCCAAACTCAAACAGAACCAAAAAAACAATGAAAAAGAAACACCAGCAATAAAATGGAGACAGACAAACAAGAAAAATGCAAAGGATGACGAGGAAGTGGAGATGGAACAATGTGGAGGAGAAAGGAACTGCTTTTTTTTAGCAAGTTTGTTTGTTTGGTTGTGAAACAAAAAGTGCACAGTTCAGGTAACACAGCCCTACCGACCAAAAGCAACAACAGAAAGCGAGGTGACAGCAAATGACATCATATCCCACCCCAACGCAGGGCGACGGGCCAGCCGTGGTGGCGATGTCATTTCTGTGCCTGCCAAACAGGACTGAGTGGCTGCTCATCACATTAGAGAGACGCTGTTATGCTAAAGCTTAGGGCTAGGGAGGATCTAATTTCTCTACCTGCAAAATAAAATAAACCAACAAAGGACAAAATAAAAAGCCCAACAAGTGGAGGGAGGGAAAAGGTGTGATGAGAATGTAAAAATGAAGGAAACCAACCTTTGTGAGATTCAAACCAAAGCAATGGAGCATGCAAAGAGAAAACTCACAGAAAGCGTCATGCAAAAGGCGACAGAAATTATGTATCTTTAAAAAAAAAATAAAATACACAGACAGGAAGAGGTGAGAGAAGCACAGCCTTAAGCCTAGGAATTTGGCCTGCCTTGCTGTACTCTGGTTGCTGATTAAGGAAAGCCCACAGATGTGACACTCAGTTATGTTAAGTTAAATTTCATGCTTTACACCAAAAACATGCAAGAACATCCGCCCGGGACAGGTTAGTACGTGCCCCCTCCCACCCACAGTGGCCAGAGCTGGGGGATGTCTCCAGCCCATTTGCCAGGAGCAGGAGCTCCTGGTGTTTCTCCCAGTATGGATGAAGGTTAGGGTGCCCTGTCCCGAGGAAGCTCAGAGCAAGAGAGGGGTTACACGAGGCCGGAGAGGCTTCGGTGCATGGCACATGCATCGGAGGGGTGGCTCAGCGCTGCCTCACGGAACAGGCAGTGCCTGGGGCTCCGTGCAAGGCTGGTCAGGCTGCCAAGGAGAGGCTGGTGCCTCCCAGACAGCTCAGGAGGGATGGGCTTGGCAGCAGTCAGGCTTCACCATCACCTCTTCCCATAGACAATGCAGGAACCTCCCCAAAATTAAGCATGATGGAGGTGGGGGGACACATGGAATTCAGAGGATTTGTCCAAAAAAAAAATGCTGCGATGTTCGTCTGCAGTCTGGGCTGCAGAATTTCCCCAGCGGCTCCACTCCCTCCACCCCAGCAGGGTTTGGTAGGGATACTCCCTTCTACAATAGGACTTTAATCCCTCTGGCTCCCAGGAAACACAAGGGAAATCCCCAGAACAATTAGACTGGAGCAGGCAAAAGCCTCCAACCTTTCCAAAAACCCTCTCCAACTTCCAGGTCCAAGTTTGGGTCACTGCTCACTGCAGCTCAGCCTCTCTGCGGGCTTCCCCTCTTGCCATCCCTCCTTGTATTGAGGCACTGTGGCCAACTTCAATCTGATGGTGGATTAAGCATCCAACTTTTATCCCCATTCCCTGATTTTTCCAGGCTCCAGGCAAAGGGAGGTCAGACACCTCTGCCCCAGGGAAGTGGGAGTTAGTTACTCTTCCAGCACAGCCAAGTGAAAATGGAACTCCTCCAAGCAGGCACTGTCAGTTTGGAGACTCGAAAAACAAATTAATTACTCCTCCTGGGGGATCATGGGCAAGGAAGGCAAGATGTCCCCCTCCCTGGGCTGGCTCCACTGCCGGTGCACTGCTTCAGGGAAAATTTTCCTGTGACAAATAAGGATGCAAGGTTTGGCATTGACACTAGGTTTGCTGCCACAGGAGCACAGCATGCGGCCATGCACGGCCACTTTGATCCACAGCCAGTTTGGCCAAGTAGATCTGAGCAGATCAAAAAGCTGCCCCCGCACAGAGCAAGACTGTGGACCCATGACAGCAGCCAGAAGCTGCCCTACAGGTGCTATGACTTCTCCAGGCATGGACATTCCAGAAGGAAGGGCTAGGAAAATCCCACTTTATTAGGAGGAGGGGAGGAAAGGTTTCCCCAAAGACCATCCTCTTTTGCTAGATCCTCCAAAACTCATTTCTAGGCTTTGCTAAGGAATGGCATCTTGTGACAGCAGAAATCACCAAAGTGATCCAAGACCTGGTGCAAATCCCACTCTGGCTAGAGGGAAATGTGCCTGGGAGATACATCTGAGTGTCCTGTGTTTGCCCATGTAATGGGCACACATAATCCCCAGCCAGGAGCAAGTCGTGGGCTATAGGATGCTTGGAAAGCCTTGTGCGCACCCCACTGCCTGAGGGGAGTATTTAGGGCACAGAAAGTGGCAAACAGCTGTTGCAAAGGCAAACACAGTATGGGATGGATCAGAGGTGGACTTTGCTGAGATCCCATCTGTCTGGCTCTGTTTTGTTTTCCCTTGGGAATGCTAATAGGTAATGCTACCTTCCATTCCATCCCGGATCAGAGATTTCCGTAAGCAATGATTCTGGTAATGCTACAGAATTAGCCATGTTTGCAAGAAGGTCAAATCTCTTGGAGCTCAGTGCTGGTCACCCAGGATGTCCCCATGAACACTGCAGACGGAAGCCCTCCAGGGATCCCCTCAGGCACAGGGAAGATGGATCTCCCTCTCCTCCTTGCTCTCCTACCTGCAACACGTAGCCCTCCCGGGCGCTCTGCTCCCGGCCCAGAGCCACTTTCAGCTGATCCTGCAGGTGCCGGTTCTGCTCCAGGAGCTCCAGGGCTTCCTTCTGCTTCTGCTCCAGCTGGAGGGACATGAACAGAGACAGTGTCCACGGAGTGGGCAGGGGGTCAGCCATAAGGAACAAGCGGCTCGGACAGGACACAGAGCAGAATGAACGGATCTTTTGATGGCACCGCTGCTCTGCTCTGGGACCTGGATTTCATTTTGCCAGGAAAATCCCTCCCCTCTGAAAGAACTTATTTATGCAGTAGTGTAATTCGTAAAGCTCGCTGCAGCAAAGGATGAATGGCACCAGCTTGTGCCAGGCATGACCCTGGCAAATCCCAGCCCAGTTCAGCTTGGTGATATTCCTAGTTACTTCACAAGAAAAGGTTACCCCTTTCATTCCCACTAATACACCTTAATCCCAGCTAGCAACAACCTTCATTATCCCAGGCACGGAACTCTTCCAAGTGAGCTGAGTCTCCTCCATTCTTTTCCAAAAATCTTAAAACTACTGGATGTAAGCTCCACAAAAAGGGAACCTTTGTGGTTTGTGCTACAACTCAAGGCAGTTTATAACTGCCAACACAAATCTCTATAGCTGCAGAGGCACAGAGGACTAAGAGCTTGAATTTGTAGCATGGTTGATACACCTTGTTGTACCCATTTTGTCAGAGACAGGCTGGCTACAATCACCACAGATCAGGCTGTGTTGGCTGGGAGGGGTAAGGAAGTACCAGGCCATAAGAACAGCCTTTTCTGCAGCTGTGGGAAACATGAAAGCTGCTGGCAGGGTTGAACAGGAACAGATGCAGATCTGTGACCTGCCAGCTCCTCAAGGAACCTACAGCACCCCTACTACTTGCTATTATGAAGGAGGAATAAATATGGCTATTTTTAAGCCTATCTCAGGCTTCCTACAGTCACCCCAGTGGCCTGAAGGCCATTCTGGCAGCCTGTACCCTACACACACCCCTTTACCTCCTTCTCCAGCAGCGTGGTCAGGTGCTGCTTCGTCAGCCCCTCTTCCCGGTCCTCAGTGTGGGCAAGGTGCAGGGGTGTGATGGGGATCTGCTTCTCCTCCCGCAGCGGGGTGGTCTCCACCTGGTGCCAGCGCTGCTCTATCTCCACGTGGACGTTCTGCGGTTTGATGTCTGCTGGGACAGGCAGGATCCTGTCCACCTCCATCCTCAGCGCCTCTTCCGACCCTGCCCCGTCCACGGCATCGATCATCTCGAAGCGCTTGCGCCGCTCCTCCCGCCGCCGGGCCCGCTCCCGCTCCAGCTCTCCCGGGTCGGCGTCGGCGGCTCCGCTGTCCCTGGGGAAGGCGGCTGAGCTGCTATTGGAGGAGTCTGCAGCGTTTGCACGCTCCTGCACCAGGGCCTGCTGGATGGGGCGAAATTCAGCCCAGTCAAAGGTCTTGGATCGTCCTTCTCGTCGGCGTTCCCGGGCACGGCTCCGCTTCTGCTCCGTGTCCAGCTCGGCTTGTTCCGCATCCGGCTTCTCGCTTGGCTTTGGACCGCTCTCGAAGGAAGAGCTTGTTTTGCTTTTCTCTTCCGGCAGCGAGCTGCGAGGACAAGAGAGAGGGTGAAGGAAAGTGTCAGTGGGTGCTGGAGATGGCTGGATGCTTCCATGCATGCCTCGAAGAGCTGGGTGGAAAAGGGCTGCTGGAAGCCCAAGCCAATGCCATGTGGGTGCCCCCTGCCCTTCTGTCTCCCCTTGCCTCTTGGGTGCAGGAGCTGCTGCTGCCCTTCCCCAGGTTGTGCTGGTGTGCAAAGCCTTGGTGCAAGCGGCTCTGGCTGCTCCTGGGACACCCTGGCTGATGAGTGGCTGATCCCAACCTCATTCCTCCTCGGCAGCCACACTGGGGCCAGTCACCCTGACCAAGCATCAACCTGTGGCTGAGGCAGCAACCCCAAACTGTGCTGTGAGAGGTTCCAACAGCTCCTCCCTGACTGTGGGGCTCCATGCACACCCCGGCTGGCATGGCTATAGTCATGTGCTTGTGGGAAGGATGTCACCAATCCCACCAAAACTTGACTGGCTTTGGAGCTGTGGGGTGGAGAAGCACAAAGCAGCTCTAAGAGTCTTGGGAAACAAAGGGAAGGTTCCCCTTCAGCTTGGAAAAGTACTAATGGGTCAAAAACTTCTCTGTGCCACTATCTGCACTGAAGGCACAGACCTCTCCGGGGCACCCAGCCCCACAGGCAGCACAGGCAGCCCCCCTGGCACTGGGCAGCCCCCCGGTCGAGGCAGAGATCAGTGCAACCAGGGGAGTGAGTCATTCAACACATCATGGAAATCACTGAAAACGCCTGTTTCTCAAGCAAGGAATGACTTTTAGTGCTGAGTTAGAAGGTGGCGGTTTGAGGGGGGAGACATACTTATCAAGCAGGGAAAGTTAATACAGGAAAGCAACACCATTTCCAACCTACAGATAATCCATAATGCAGTATCATCTTATTAAACACGGACATGCCAGCCCTACAACATGCAGATCAAAATTAAACCAGAAAACAGCAGTATACTTATGTCTGTGAAGAAAGCCTGTCCCGAGGGAGTGGTGGGGATTTGCTGAACCCTCTTTACTACCCAAAGCTCCCAAGCTGCCTCCCAAGGCACAGTCCTGCTGCTCAGGCTGACTCCTGGCTCTGCCTCCTTCCAGTACAACCACAGCATCCCCAGCCTCCAGCAGGGACTGGACAAGCTTTCTGGAAGAGCTGGAAAGCAGCTCACTGGGCCCTTACTGCAGGCTCTGACCCATGGGACCACATGCATGGGAACCACCGTGACAAGGAGCAGCAGCAGCAGCAGCAACAGCAGCATCACGGCTTCTCCCACCTCAGAAACACACCCCAGCCCCCAGCCAAGAACCTCATGGATGTGCATATGCCCAAAACAAAGGATGGAGCAGAAGAGATGGCTCTGCGTGGGCTAGTATCTTCCGATGCACCAGCAAACCACAGGCTCGGTAGAGCTGGGTTTTGAGAGACTCTGGCAGTTACAGGCTAAAACCAGCTCAGAGATAATTCCTTCTGCAGTGCTGTCACTTTCAACTAATAAAATAAACCCAGAAGGCACGACGATGAAATGTCACTGCTCCTCATCCATGATACTGCACGACTCCAAGGCCAGGCTCTCAATCTGGAGTCAGTTAGTGATTACAGCTGCATTTTAAAGTAAAGTGAAGATGAGACTGAGTCTTAAAATGGAGAAGAGTGTTAAGTAAAAAATGGGGATCCTGAGGCCCCCCAGATGGTGTTAGGACACAAAAATTATGCTGCCCTAAATCCCACGTGGAAGAATCTTGGCATTTCTAGAGGTGACATCTCTCATGAGCTCATTTCTCCTCTGCTGCTTTCCAAAGGGCATGGGATGTGTGTCAGGGAGCGGAGGGATGGCCGCTGGGAATGAAGTGAAGATACTCAGAAGGTTGACCCAAAGTTTCTCATTTCATCTCCTGCAAGTGCCCCACGGTTATTAACTCTGCTCAAGCATTTCACATCTCTTCCACCACACAGAAATTAATTCATATCACACAGGAAGTGGGGGGGGTCTTTGCCTCTTAATGGTATTTATAGATCAAAATATAAAGGTTTTTTTTAGTAGCGATGGGTGTGGCAGTGGTGCAAGCTGTGGCAAGAAGCGCACAAAGGCTGCAGGGAACTGGGGAGCACTGGGCAACCCAGCCTCCTAAGGGCTGTGAGCTGAACACGGATCCAGTTCTGAAGACACCATTTTCGTCCATAGGAGTATTTTCTATTTGTCCCATCATTATTAGCAGCCTATAGTTAGTGCCTCTGCAGATTGCAGGGCACTGCTGAGGGCAGGGAGCAGTGCAGCATCTGCTCCCCATGCTGGGTGCTGATACATGCAGCAATGTAAACCACCATTAGGGCTCAAGAAACCAAGACAAGGTGTGTTTGGCTGGGTGGAGCCACGGCAGCAGGTTAACGAGACATGGCCAAGGGCTGCAGGAGTGTGCAGGGATGGGTGAGCACCGCTGCCATCCCAGCACACCGAGCACATCGTCCTGTCAGCCCCCCGGCCACACTGTGCCAATGCTTGGCACCCCTTCATGCTGAGCCTTGGGCAGTCTGTCCTCCAGCCTTCCAGCAGCCCCCTTCACCCACCATTCCCCGGGTGCGGAATGTAATGACATCCCAAAGCCAGGTGGGATGGGAAGGGCTGGGATACCCCACGCTGCTGCAAAGGGCTGCCAGGCAGGCACCAGTGAACACAGCCCTGCTCCACACACAGCACAGGACTCCTCAGCAACGTGACCAACCCACGCCAGCCTCTACCCCGGCCAACACCAGCTCGGTGGGAAACAACAGAAGCACACACATCATTCCCTTTCCCCAGCTCAGGATCAATTCAGGGTCTCTTTGTGCAGTGTAAAAAGTTACTGCCCAACCGGGACCTGCGCCTGCACCCTCTCAGAGGGAAAGCCAAGTGAAACCATTTCGTGTGGGCTCAGAGCAGGTGCAGACAGTGAGCACAGGGCTATCGTGCTGCAGTAACCTGTGGGCAACCATAAATACATGTGGCTCTTTAAAGGCAGAGAGGACCCCTCAAATTTCCTTGGTCTTCATCTTCATATCTAGTCACATCGGAAGATACCAGTGTGGGGAAATCAAGGGTCAAGACCAGGTTGCTTCTTCCCTTCTCTCTGGCTTTTATTTAAAGGAAAAAAAAACAAAAGGAAGGGGGGGAAGAAAAGAAAGAAAAATAAATGGAAACTGCAGGACTTCCCATCCGAGGTGCAGAAAAGGAGGAGCATGCAGTGAATCACAAGATATACAAACCACAGAACGTTAATACAGGAGAGAACACAGTTTTCCAACCTGGGCTTCAGCACGGATAGTTTCAAAGAGAAGTTTTTCCTGGGATTGCATGGAAATCAAACATACACAGGAGTGAGGAGAGAAGCGGCTTCCCCGAAACTCCCGCGAGATCCAGCAGAGCTCGGGCAGGGCTGGGAAACAAGTGGCTGAAGGCTAAGCAGGATAGGGAAGGAGAGGCTGGAGTATCTCCAGGTCAACAGCGCTGGGTGAGAAGAGCCATTCCGTCAACACAGGGACAAACCTGGCAAAAACCTGCTGGCTGCAGCTATGGTAAGGACAGAAGATGGAGTCAGTGGTGAGGCCATGTCCACACAGCCTGTATGAGGTGGCCTGTACGAGTGTGGCCAGCACAGACAGCTGTGAGGAGGCCAAACACTCTGTACCCACAGCCAGAAGTGCCCACTGAAAGTACTCTGTGACGCAAGGGGTCCCCTTCCTCTGGCACTGATGCAGGAGGAGGTACCAGTGTTACTAAAGCTTAAGGGGGACGAGCTGCAGCAGCTTTCTGGAAGATCAAAAGAGGAGGGAAGACGATTTGCTGGCTGGAGTTTAAAACAGATGAGAGCCGAACAGCTTCTAAATTGAACCCTGGGCTCTTGCTGCTGTGACCCGCAGAGGGGCTGGGCAGCTCGTGCTGAACAGTAGCCAGAGGAAAGGGTGAACCCAGCACAACTGAATCCAAGTGGTTTCACAATACCTGGTGGGAATCCAGAGGAGCCTTGATATAGGAACAGTATTTCGTATTCCTATGCACAAATTAAAACCACATTTTCAACCCTCTTTGAAATCTGCACACATAAGAATAACTCGCCATATCAGCGTCCCCACAAAGTGTACCCAAATTAAGCTCAGAGAGACGTGAGAAAGAGCTGCAGCTTCCAGGAACAGACAGGCTCAGAAAGAGGAAAGAAAAGAGATGAGGGACGAGTTACTCCTGCACAGCAAATCACACAACTGCAGGGGCTGCTCCAGCCCCCCCTTACCTTGTTACATCGGGAGCAGTGGTGGGGCGAACGTGCTTCATGATGGTCTGGATCCAGTTGCGGCGAATGCCTGACGTCATGGCAGAAAGGGTGAACTCCCCTTCCTTTGTCTACGGAGACAGAAGGAACAGCTCAGAGCAGGTGATTGCACCTACAGCAGCTTCCCAACTCCCCAAGACCATCCTGCACCCATCCTCAAGCCCCCAGTGCTGAGGCACTGCTTGCTGGCCATACAGAAGTCTAACCCATCCCCCCTGCCCCCTGTGAGAATTAGCATTTCTCAGCAATCAGGCCGATTCTGCCATAGGTGAGACCCTAAGGCTGTGACAAAAACTTCCCTTTCCCCCTTCCTTTTCTGACAGCCAAAAATCTGGCTCTCACACCCAAGGCCAGAGCTCTCCGGAGCACTGTGGGAGTGCTGAGTGGCCTCTCTTGGGTGTTTGGGGGGATGTTCCCCTTGTCACGGACAAGCATCCCCACCAGCTGTACTGCAGCTGGACTCTTCCTCCTCCCCATGTTTTCCTTACATGGATCTGGAAGCCATAGTTCCGCTGAACTGGGTACTCAGTGACATCATAGCACGTAGATAAATCAATTTCTCCATCCAGGTCAGCAGCCTGCAGAGGAAAGAGGTAAAATAAGTCACAAAGCTTTGCAGCCCCAAAGCATGGTGGGCTTGCAGGGAGGCACAGCAGGTCCCTGTGAAGCACAAAGGGCCTGAAGGGGTTCCAGGACTTTGGCATCTGGGAATGGGGGCACTGAGGGAGGCAGTGACCTGCCCTGGATCTGTTTGGGAGCACCAGGAGCTGCTCTATAACAGATTGAACACTGACAGAAGACACTTACCTCCTCTGCCACTGAATCCCGGTAGTATCTCAGGCTCTGGTCAGTCAGCACAAACCAGTGCTTCTTCCACTAGGAAACAACCAAGATGGAGCAGTTACAATCCTGCTCCTTCCCAACCACTGGATTCACAGCTGCCCGTCACAGGTGACCCGTCAGAAACGCCCTGCAGGGGGCAGCTCGATGGCTGCCCCTCCCAGCTCCACACCCGGCTTCATCAGGGCCTCTCCACAAGAAAGAGGAGACCCAGACAGGCAGCAAGCCAGGACCCCGAATTCCCTGGTGCTGCTGTCCCACAGAGCACCAGACCCTGCATGTGACAGTAACACTGTGAGAGCCACGGGGCAGTCGCCAGCCTCGCCATCAGCTCCACTGCAAGACGAGGCTTTTAGGGACTGCACTTAAAAGCCTTTTTAGCACCAAAAAAAAAAAAAAAAAAAAAAAAAAAGTGAAACATTCATGTTTTATCTGCAGTACCTAGAAATTTAGTTGGGAATATATTCCTGGTCCTTGCTCTATCCAAATCTGCCTCCTGAACACTTCCAGCACAGGCTCACCCACAGCAGCTCTCAATCAATAAAGCACTCGCTCCGGCTGCCAATTCCCCTTTGGCTGTCTATGGATGTGTCCATGGACCCAGGGGTACCCACAGCAGAGCCTGGGCCACCCACAGCCACAGGCAAATTGCCCTCATTTTCCCTTGACAGCTGAGCAGGAGGGAAGGAAATCCAGGCAAAGGGTGGTCTGCAAACAGCCAGGGCCATCCATGCTGCCTCGGCACCAGTGCCCACTTCTAAGGCTCTAATAGAGCAGAACATCCTGCACCCCTTTGGGAATTGGCAGCAGGAAAGTTACACTACTTCTCTCAGTGTAATTTATTTATTTATTTATTAGCCTTGCCATTTCCCTGGAACTCAGGAGACTTTACCTGAGCCTCATTTCTGACACCAAAGAGGTCGCTGGGTCACAAGGGAGACGAGAATAATAAACAGGGAACAGGAACATGAAACCAGTGCTGCCATCCAAGCTGCCCTGGCTCCCTAGAAACCCATGATATGATATCCATCTTTGAAACCTCCTCAGGACAGAGCACGAGCAATTCCCACTTCAAGACAGCCCAATACTGATCTATCCAGGACATTGGGGCTCCATCAGCGCCAAGAGCTACTCCATGCACAGCTGGCACAGCCAGGATGTTGGAGTGAGCTGCCAGAAACCAGGACTGACCACAGCACCAACCACTGACACGAAGGGCAGAGCTTTCTCCTGACTCACCTGCCCATCCTCATATTGCTTCGTCAACCAGCCCTTCTTGAAGTTCAGCAGGTCGGGCTGGAAAAAAGGAGAGAGGGATCAGGAGAGGGAAGAAGTGTCTGAGCCCAGAAGGCAACAGCAGCAACTTGCTAAAACCCAGCAGAGCAATAAAAAAAGACCAACAACAGTTAAATTCACAGAATCATAGACCAGTCTGGGTTGGAAGGGACTTTTAAAGGTCATCTAGCCCAAACTGGATCATTACACTGCGTGGTGGCTAAATGTTTGCTCCCAGGAGGAGCAGAGACCTGCTGCACAGTTTATTCAAGCTGTTCCCTTCCTACCATTTCTCCTGCAATTTCCTACTGCTACACCAGCATTACAGAGAAAAGTTAAACAAGGAATTAGCAAGACTTCAGGCAGCTTTACCCTCTGTTATATATTATGAAAGAAAAACTGTGTGCTATTGATGCAAGGCTGCAGGGTTCAAAACAGGCTGAGTTCCCAAGGCTGGAAATACAGGGAATCCGAGCCCTGCACCACCCAAATGACACCTGCTTTTTCCTCCAATGTGGGTGCACGGGGATGTTGAATTCCTGAAAAAAGCAAGCAAGACAGCGTGGGATAGCTGCTGCCAGCCCTTCCTCCCAGCCCTGCCCGTGTGCAGGGAAGGATGTGGTGGAAATGCTTTCACTCCCCCGAGGCTGAGCTCCTCCAGCTGCTCCACGTGCTGCAGAGTGGAGGAGGAAAGGACAGCCATGTGTGAAATCCAGCTGCAGCATCTAAAATGGGCTACAGCAAGGGCAGCAATGGAAATTGGGTCTAGAAGCCTAATTAATCAAACCAGTGGGGCACCACATCCCACATTTGAGTGGTCCTGTGGTGGTGGGAACCCAGTCCTGCTCCACAAAAACACAGGGGAAAGTAAACCATTGAATAATAGAGTGTTTTGGGTGGGAACGAACAGTAAAATCATCCAGTTCCAGCCCCTGCCCACACGTTCCACTATCCCAGCTTGCTTCAAACCCCATCCAACCTGGCCTTGAACACTTCCAGAGATGGGGCAGCCACAGCTTCTCTGGGCAGCTTGTGCCAGGGCCTCCCCACCCTCACAGGGAAGAATTTCTTCCTAATATCTAATCTAAACCTGCATGATTTTCTTCCCTTCACAAGATAATGTGCATTGCCACTTCATATGCACTTCTTGCACTTTTTGTTCCCACCAAGAATTTAAAAATCACTCTTGTGGCTGTACAAGTCTACGGGAAAAGCTCCAGAAACACCAAGCTACTGCATTTTTCTGATAAGTCCTTGAATAGAAGCTGTCCATCCACAAAAAATGCAACTTGTATTTACAGTAGCTCTGTAATCTATTTGTGAGATTACAAGGCGTATTTATTTTGTCCCTACAGAAGGGTGGTGAGGGAGACGAGAGCACTTTGTGTTTGTTCTGTACTGTTTGCCTCCAGGTCTGGTGAGCATTTGAAATATGCAAAGGGAGGAAAGCTCGGGAGGGAAGGTTCAGCCCTTCCTTGCAGCCTTCATCCCACTCACACCCACTTCCAACTGCATAAACATCAAGGAAATGGCATTAGAAAACTGGGACACGTGTTTGCTCAGCCTGGTCTAGTGGTTAGTGTCCCTGCCCCTAGCAGGGGAGTTGGAACAAGATGATCTTTAAGGTCCCTTCCATACCAAACCATTCTGAGATTCTCTGATCCTATGAAAATACCTCAGTCATGACACAGCTGCTGGTCCCAGTCCAGAAACTGGACTGACCCTCTGCTGAGTTGGAAATGCCCTGCTGCAGCCTCTGCTGGGGGACACCATGGGGCAAAGAGTGGCTCTGGCCAGGTGAGGTGACCCCAGCACTTCTAGGGTGACCTAGAGCATGAGTGTCTGATACATCACACAAAGCATCAAGGAAATTGGGCATTCCAGAGGAAAATAACTAGCAAAATGGGTCTGCTTCCCAAGCTGCTGCTGAACTTTAAGGAAAAGTGCTCCTCACAAGACTGAGTTGTAATTTCTGCACAAGGCAAAAAGTATGGCCCTTGTCCAGCTGAGCCCCTGAGACTTTCAGGATTGGTCACACCTGATTCAGGTCCCTGAACCTGCTCCAGATCTGAGTGTATCCCATATCCTCCATGCTGACTATGAGGAAAGCAGCAACAGTCCAGTTTCTGTGGGACCTTCTGGGAAGGGCCTATCATGTCCTCCCCAAGGCAGGGGACATGGCCCTGGTGGCTCACCGTCATAGAGGACTCCGTGGACCTTCTGTCCAGAGACTTTGCCCGGCGGTGTGGGGACAGAGGTGATGCAGACACATCCAGGATGGAGCTCACAGCTGCTCCCTCACAAGTGAAGTCCTGTGTGAACAGCATTAGCCCAGATCAGTGCAGGAACTAGGACAGAGTCCTGCTCTCTTGGCTCATGGCATAAAAATCTGNGGATAGCTGCTGCCAGCCCTTCCTCCCAGCCCTGCCCGTGTGCAGGGAAGGATGTGGTGGAAATGCTTTCACTCCCCCGAGGCTGAGCTCCTCCAGCTGCTCCACGTGCTGCAGAGTGGAGGAGGAAAGGACAGCCATGTGTGAAATCCAGCTGCAGCATCTAAAATGGGCTACAGCAAGGGCAGCAATGGAAATTGGGTCTAGAAGCCTAATTAATCAAACCAGTGGGGCACCACATCCCACATTTGAGTGGTCCTGTGGTGGTGGGAACCCAGTCCTGCTCCACAAAAACACAGGGGAAAGTAAACCATTGAATAATAGAGTGTTTTGGGTGGGAACGAACAGTAAAATCATCCAGTTCCAGCCCCTGCCCACACGTTCCACTATCCCAGCTTGCTTCAAACCCCATCCAACCTGGCCTTGAACACTTCCAGAGATGGGGCAGCCACAGCTTCTCTGGGCAGCTTGTGCCAGGGCCTCCCCACCCTCACAGGGAAGAATTTCTTCCTAATATCTAATCTAAACCTGCATGATTTTCTTCCCTTCACAAGATAATGTGCATTGCCACTTCATATGCACTTCTTGCACTTTTTGTTCCCACCAAGAATTTAAAAATCACTCTTGTGGCTGTACAAGTCTACGGGAAAAGCTCCAGAAACACCAAGCTACTGCATTTTTCTGATAAGTCCTTGAATAGAAGCTGTCCATCCACAAAAAATGCAACTTGTATTTACAGTAGCTCTGTAATCTATTTGTGAGATTACAAGGCGTATTTATTTTGTCCCTACAGAAGGGTGGTGAGGGAGACGAGAGCACTTTGTGTTTGTTCTGTACTGTTTGCCTCCAGGTCTGGTGAGCATTTGAAATATGCAAAGGGAGGAAAGCTCGGGAGGGAAGGTTCAGCCCTTCCTTGCAGCCTTCATCCCACTCACACCCACTTCCAACTGCATAAACATCAAGGAAATGGCATTAGAAAACTGGGACACGTGTTTGCTCAGCCTGGTCTAGTGGTTAGTGTCCCTGCCCCTAGCAGGGGAGTTGGAACAAGATGATCTTTAAGGTCCCTTCCATACCAAACCATTCTGAGATTCTCTGATCCTATGAAAATACCTCAGTCATGACACAGCTGCTGGTCCCAGTCCAGAAACTGGACTGACCCTCTGCTGAGTTGGAAATGCCCTGCTGCAGCCTCTGCTGGGGGACACCATGGGGCAAAGAGTGGCTCTGGCCAGGTGAGGTGACCCCAGCACTTCTAGGGTGACCTAGAGCATGAGTGTCTGATACATCACACAAAGCATCAAGGAAATTGGGCATTCCAGAGGAAAATAACTAGCAAAATGGGTCTGCTTCCCAAGCTGCTGCTGAACTTTAAGGAAAAGTGCTCCTCACAAGACTGAGTTTTAATTTCTGCACAAGGCAAAAAGTATGGCCCTTTTCCAGCTGAGCCCCTGAGACTTTCAGGATTGGTCACACCTGATTCAGGTCCCTGAACCTGCTCCAGATCTGAGTGTATCCCATATCCTCCATGCTGACTATGAGGAAAGCAGCAACAGTCCAGTTTCTGTGGGACCTTCTGGGAAGGGCCTATCATGTCCTCCCCAAGGCAGGGGACATGGCCCTGGTGGCTCACCGTCATAGAGGACTCCGTGGACCTTCTGTCCAGAGACTTTGCCCGGCGGTGTGGGGACAGAGGTGATGCAGACACATCCAGGATGGAGCTCACAGCTGCTCCCTCACAAGTGAAGTCCTGTGTGAACAGCATTAGCCCAGATCAGTGCAGGAACTAGGACAGAGTCCTGCTCTCTTGGCTCATGGCATAAAAATCTGCTTTATTTAAGGGGCATAGCAGGCTCAGAACAAGTGTCATTTCCTTGGCAATACATTTTTTTGTCCTTTCAGGCATTAATTTGTTCTCATTATATCCAAGCATATCTGGGACTCTCAAACTTTGTTTCTTTTGCTACTTCACCCAATCCTGATGTGCCCTGCCATGCCAGATCTGAAGTTTCCCTTTATATTTTGGAGAAAAGAAAAGAGACAGCCTTATTTTCCACTCTGATCTACACCAGGGCCAAGGGAGCAGAGCAGGAAAATTTGCACAGAGCACACACAACAGCTCAGCTCCTGCAAGAGCTGCCTGTGACTCTAGATCCACATCCAGGGACAAACCCTGTAGCTAAACCCTCTACCCTGGGCTGCAGGATTCCCAGGTTTCATCTTGCAGGAGACCTTGGCTGAGCACCTTACCCGTTTCCGTGGGAAAACCCTCTTCTCGCTCCTGCCCTGCCGCGTCTCGCTGGAGAGGGCAGCGCCTCCCGACACGTTCGTTTCCATGTGCTCTGCGTTCTCAATATCTAGTGCTTCAAATTTCTCAATTACCTGGGATCTCCTGGAAAACAGAGACAAAAGGGAAACCAGAGATGGTTTAAACACAAGAGCAGGAACTGCGCAGAGCTGTACAACCCCCACAAATTTAAGGTTGCAGAATTACTCGACCCAGAGTTCATGCACACCTGGCTTTTGGTGCCTGTTTCTCTGTGAGTGCCAGCATGGCCAAATCCAGAGTAAAAAACCCGATGTGACATCATTTTACCCACAAAGTCGGGAAAAACCTCTCATTATTCAGCTTTGCACATAGCATCTTCTTCAGTAACTAGAAACCCCTGACAAAACCAGCAATAATTTTTAATTTGTGAATTTTACAGCCCCTTGGGAAGCAGGGATTATGGAGCAGCTTTGGCTAAAGATTGGCCTCTACCCTCTAGCACTGGGGCTGTCAATGGCCCCCCAGACTCCAGAGCACTGACACTTCAGACCAAGCTGGAGTGCAGAGGTAATGGGTGGCTTTGGGTTTTCCAGCGTGTTCACTGCAACAAGAACCCTCTGAAAACTCAGCCCCACACAGGGAACAGCCACAGGACTGCATGGAGCAATGGGTATCTGTAGGTGCTCCCAGACCACAGTTCTGGCTCACAGGATGCACCAGCTGAAGGGGCATGAGGAGATGAGGAGCACCCTGTGCCATGGCAGGGCACTCCCTGAAGAACCTGGGGCCTTTCTGTCCTCTTAAATGGGCTGAAAATCCAGTCTGGACATCAGGGGCCACAACCTGGGCTCTTACACACTCCCTTGCACCGTGGCACTTGTGTCTCTGAGGATGGAGAACTATGAAGAAATGTGGATGGAGCAGGAGCCAACCCTGGATCAAAACCAAGTGGGATTGTCCTAAGGACGAGTAAACAGGTGGAATTAGAAATGCTGTTTCAGCATGAAAAGCTGCTTACTGACCCCACAGGAGAGGAATTTCCAAAGAACCTGCTGGTATCTAAGTTTGCATTCCTGAGGGTTAGGGCAAGTATCAGCCTCAGGTCTTTAATCATAACCTGGGAATATAAAGCAGTAACCCGCCACCAGCACACGCCAGCTGTGCTCTAAGCTGTGAGGCTTAAAGTTCTGTTTCAAACCTCCACAAAAAAGCTCTACCCAGGTGGTTTCTTGACACAAAATTTGGACCCACATGTGCCACATCTAAACTTGGGACTGCTTGCTCTGTGTGAGCCTCTGATGTGCATGAAAATCACAATGGCAACCACATGAGGGGGAACAGGTCATCCAAAATAAAAACATTTTTAACACTTCCCACAAAGAGGAACAGCAGGTTAAGGGTTCAAAAACCATGAGATGTTCAGTTTTCAACCAATATTTGCACCAAATTCCATAAAGGAGACAACCAGTCTGAGCACATCCCATCCCCTGGGGTGCTGGGGCCCCCCACTGCTGCTCAGAGCCAGGCTGCCAGGACACAACCAAAGAGGAAAGGACAAAATTGGTGGGGAAGGCTTTGCTTTGTAAATTTACAGATCTTTGATGCTTTTAGGGGACATCTGTTCAGCCCCTGCTGCCTCCCAGTTTGCAAACTGGGAGTAGGCAGATCCTGGGCTCGTGCAGAGCTTCCAGTTTCCCTGGGATGTTCTGCTTATGAGATGCCCGACATAAGCCAGGCTGTGGAGCATAAATCCATGTTCTATGTTCACTGACAGACAGGGAATTGTTTTGGAGTCACATTTTTTTAACCCTTTTTATACTGGCCCAGCCTTCTCTGAGTCTCAGTTCAGGAGGGAGGAAAAGGTCCATGAATTAACATCGTCTGTGCCCTATTAGGTGAAGGTCTGAAGAAAAACAAATCAAGAGAAAAAAAAAAAAAAAAAAAAAAAAAAAAAAAA
>VZTN01015304.1:0-39482 GCA_013400515.1 Erpornis zantholeuca | reverse complement strand
ACAAAAACCCAACCAAAAAACCATAAAAAAAAATCAAAAGCAGGTTGATTTCTCATGAAAGGGGCTGCACCACCAGGTTGTTCTACGGCTTGAGATTGAGATGAGATGGTAGCGAAGCAGGCGAAGTAAAGGTGGACACGTCACACAGCAACACAGCAGGAGAAGGTGGAGAGCAACAAGACCTGGAAGAAAACAAGGCTGGAAAATGAATGAACAGAAGAGGAAATTATATATCTGCATCTACATACAAAACAAAATCAAAATCATTCCAGTCATTCGTCATCGAAAAAGAGAGGAGAAAAATAAATCACTGCAACCAAATCACAGCCCCAAGGGTTAATATCATCCGGATTACAGGAAAGAATCTTTGTTTTTCCCATTAGATCAACATTTCAGAGAGGTTACTGCCAGAGATCCTGGAGGGATGGGGAGGGAAGGGCTCTCCTCCCCTCCACACGTGTTGGATAGAGTTGCTCCCTCCACACAGCAGCTCTGTGCAGACAAATCGAGGCTGGGACAGGTACGAAGGAGCTTTTTAAAAGCTGCGGTGCCATTTAGTGCTTTTCAACTCCAAAAGCTCATCCCAAGGAATTCCTCAGCCATGCAGGCTGTTAATCTTTTCCAGGCCACTAAACCCGGGCTGCAGATCTCAGCTGTTAGTGGAGGGGGTGTGCAGTGGGAAGGAAAGCTCAAAAGACCAGCACGAGCTGTCATTAAAGTGATTTTCTTTGATTGGAAGAAATGGCTTTGTTTTTATGGGATTCATTTGTTATTTAGCATCAAGAAAGATAGCGAGTGTCAGGAAAAGGAAGAGGAATTTCCCAAGAGGTCCACAAGAATGATGAGGATAGTTTTACAAGGAAAACCTGTATTTGGGAGAGCAGGCACACCTCTGTATGCGGAGAAGCAGAATTGAGAGCAGAGTTTTACACCTCAAGAAACTCCAGAGAAGGAATTTGAGTAAGAAAAGTCTTTTAAGCAATTTCAGGCAGTTCTGCTATTAATTGATGCTAGAAATACACCTCAGCCCCTGACCACACTTTTACAGCAGATCTGGCTGACACCACAGTGAACTCTTGCCAGTGTGAGAAGAACATGGCGTCAGCTGGGAAAGCTGTGGTTTACCAAACTGCACCCCTGGAACTGGGTGCAGTTCCCACAAAAAGCCAAGTTTCTCAAACAGAAATCCTGAGATGTGCACAGATTTATCCCTGCAGCTGCAGAGTCCCTCTGGGACATGGGGACTGCTGTCTAAGGACGTTCCTCCACCTCGTTTTAGCTGTGATTTTGTGTGCAATACTTCAAGGTTCATCCATGGGGTTTCCAAAGAGCTGCCCCTGCCCTTCTGCCCTAGGGATGGGTCTGAGAGGGGAGACTGGAGATGGCCTGACCTTTCTGGCTTCAACCCCTGTCCCCCAGCCCACTGGGACATCCTGGTGGATGCTGCAGAGGGAACTTGCACTCTGCCACTCTGCCAAAATCATGGAGATTATCTTCTGTTCCCTGATTCCCAGTTCTGAGCGTCTGCATGGGGTGTGGAAGCAGCATCAGGCATAAATGGTCAACACAGAAAATTCCTGCACTTAAAAATGTAATATTTCTCACTATAAGGAAACAGGATGAGAAGCCTCAACAAACTGCTTTATCCAGAGCTAAGCCTACAGGTGTGGCACTCAGGACGCAACACTGGGTACCTAAAATAATTCTTTTCCATCCACAGCTCTGACACTTGCACTGATTTCACCAAAAAAATGTGAGGAAGAGCTGAAAATACCCAGAGAGTCTGAATGAGTTCATCTGGCTGCACTGAAGGGCAGATCTGCATGGTGCCTGGCTGGTGCCTGTGGGGTTGGCATGGGACAAGTGTTCCCAGACATGTTAGTGGGTTACTGAGAAAGATTATTACAAATGGTGTTAGACAAGGGAGAAAAAGCCAATCCCACAGCATGGAAGTGAGTTATTGTATCTGCCCAACCTCAAACAGCACAGTCTGAGCTTGGAGGAGAACAATGAGAGGGATATGGGGAGTAAGTCAACTCAAGTTTAAAAAGCAGCCAAGCCAAGCTGAGCAGGGTGCTAGGGAATGTTAATTCTCTGGTGCGATGCTGGACAGTGTCTCTGTGCCCTGTTGAGTCCACTGAGCTCCAACATGGCTGTCCCAGCTCCAGGACACATGGCCTCTCCACCCACGCCACCTGCACTGGCCAATTCCCAGGTTACTGGAGGAGAAAACAAACGTGCACATCCCTAAACACCTACTGAGCCATCCCTGCTCATGGCACATTCCTCCAGCACCGTGGGCTGTGATCCATGGCCAAACCCTCTGGCAGGTGGGGACCCCTACCCCTACTCTCTGCCACCACCCCCCTCCCAAAAGGTGGACCAGGCTCAGCCCCGTGGGCAGCAAGACCCCAGTGCCTGCTGCAGCTCCTGCTCCACTCCCTACACCCGTTCTGCTCTGATAAAAGCCCTGGGCTGATACAAGGGAATTTCTGCCAGTACTGATAAAGCAAAAAAAACTGTTAACAGCTCAAGCTAGGCTGGGAAAAACAGAAGTTCCCTGGGAAAAGGCACCCACCAGCAGGCAATGAGGGGGGCTGACATGAAAAAAGGACAGACTGTGGCAGCAATGTCCTCTCCCAGGCCCTGTTATCTGTTATAAATCTGCTCCCCAGCTCCGTGCAGGATGATCCCAGCGCTGCAGGATACCCCAGGGCTGGAGCAAGGGACTGTTGGCACTGGAAGAATGCACTGTCCTGTCACACTGGGGACAGGCACTGGCCAAGGCCTCCTGTGCAAACGAACACAGCAGGGACACGATGTCACCCATAGGAAGCACCAGTTCAGCCTGAAAACCAGAGCCACCAGCCTTTTCTCAGCCCTGTCCCCAGCTAGGGTGGCCAAGGTGGTATCCTCCTCCTCCATCCTGGGGAAAAGCCAATTCCCAAGGCAGACAAAGCCAAACCCAAGCTCTCCTCGTTTATTCCCAGTCCAGCACTCCCTGCACACACTCTGGGCCAGATTTGGGATCCTCCTGCTGACTGATGGCACCAGCACAAGGCTGCTCCCAGCTCTTGCATGCCAGTCTGGAAAACAGTCCTTTAGGGGCTGGGAAGAAACAGAGGAGAAGCTCCTACTGAAACCGTGCGAGAGAGAACATGCCCGGAGGAGAACCAGGGCAGGAAAATCAGACTGGCAGGCGGCCCTCTCGCCCGGGGCCTGTCTCCGAGTTTGCTCCACTGCCCTCACTGCACAAATGTGTCTCTCCCAGGGCGAGTGGAGCCTGTCCTTGGCCTCGCCCAGAGCACACCAGGCGCGCGCTGCGGACGCCCTCCCTGTCCTCCTCCACACTAAGCTGTTTTGCAGCCTGCTGAGCCCTGCCTTGGCACTGCACCCGCCTCTCCCTCCTCTCCCAGATTAATGCCGTGACATTTTGAATCCTCTCTCAGCTCATTAGGCAGTTGCGTAAGGCACCTGGCACTAACGCCATTAGGACAGCTAACCTAATTAATGGTGCTGGCTGCCAGCGTGTGCCACACCGGGAGGGGCCAGCAGGGTGGGCTTGATGGCAATGTGGGCATCCACCACCACCCAACACCAGGGTAGGTTTAGATAGCAGGAAGAAATTCTTCCCTGTGAGGGTGGTGAAGCACTGGCAGAGGTTGCCCAGATAAGCTGTGGCTGCCCCTGGATCCCTGGAAGCGTCCAAGGCCAGGATGGACAGGGCTTGGAGCAAGGTGGGATAGTGGAAGGTGTCCCTGCCCACGGCAGAGGATGGAACTGGATGAACTTTGAGGTCCCTTCCAACCCAAATCATTCTATATCCCCAGAGCAGCCAGGCAGTGTGACACCTGCCCACTACCACTATTAAAGACATCCCACCACCTGGTCGGCGTGGATGGGCACCCTTAAACCCAGGAGCACTGAAAAACAGAGGCTCCACCCAGCAAACTCCACCTGCTCCATCCAGGCTGCGCTGGAGACGCAACCTCACTGCTGCTGGAAGCATGCAAGCAGACGAGCCACTCATCCCTTACCTTCTCTCATTCCCAAAGAGCCGGGCCACTTCTTCTCTCCCAGGGCTACGAGCCCGGGTTCTCCGCTCTAGCCGCTTCCTCTCCACCTGGAAGGCCTCACGATTACTGATCCTAATGGCCTTGGGAACGTCGGCCAGGGTGGTGTACTGCCGGCTGGCTTTAAAAGAAAGGGGACGCCCCGATTTTTCAGTTCCCCTTCCTACATCTCTGTTGCTGGAGTCCTTGTGCATGGGGCAACTGCTCTTCGAGTCCAAGGAGTTCAGAGAGAAGCTGTGAATCATTCGGTCGCCTGATCGGATACCTGGGGAAGGAAAGGGCTGGGCATGCTCCTGTGAGGGCGATTTGGGATAACTGTACCTGTTGTTCGGGGTGCTGGGGCTGGGCGGGCTTGGAGGGGGCGGCAGTTGCTGCTCTTCCAGCTTCGAGTCTTGTTTGGTCTTCTCCAAGGAGAAGTACCCGCTCTCGACACGCGTCTTCCGCCCGCAGTCTATCCGGTCTCCGTTCATGGAGCTCTCCTCTAGGGGACAGAGAAGTCACTGTGCTTGGTTTCAAGTCCAAGGTCTGCTTTTAAGAAAGAAAAACCCTTTTTCCACCCAGGACAGGGGCAGGTATGAGAGCAAAGTTGGTCTGGGCACCAGCCCCATGCTGTGCTACCTCCAGCACCCCTGGCTTCTCCACCCTGACCAGTCCAAATGCCCAAGGAGATGGTGGGATAATCTGCAGGGAACCGGGGATGCTGATCCAACCTTTGGGTCAGGTTTGTACAGGTGAAATATGTCCCCTTTCAAACCAAGAAATGGGAAGCTGCAGTCATTGCTCCCCATCCATTTCCATCCCCGTCCTTCCCAGCAACCACTGCTCCATGGGTGCATGGCAGTGGACACTTCACTGGAGAAAACATTCCCCATCTAAGTGGGAAGATAAGAGAAACATCCCCAGCACTGCAAGTTGTCCCCAGCCCCCATTGTTCCAGGGAGAACAATGGCACGACCATCACAGTGTTATACCAGTGCTGGCATTCCCATTCCTCACCTTCCTTGCTGTCCAGCACAGGATCCTTCATGGAGCTGGCAGCTCCAGCCTGGCCTTGCATGGGGCTCTGGGCTGGGCCAATGCCACTGCCCCCATCTGCTTGGTCTTTGCCCCTCATTTCTTCCTGCCAGAGTGTGGACTTGGTGGCAGGGACCTTCTCAGCGCTGGGAATGTTGCTGCTGGTCACAGCCATCTTAGCAGGACCAGGCTCCTAAAAAAACCAGGAGACACAGGAAATTAGAGACTTTGCCCCAAATGCACACACACTCAGGGTCCCCAAGGGCTTGGCCCTGAGGTGTGAGTTCCACATTGGTGCTGCCAGTGACACACCACAATGGAACAGGGATGGGATGGTGACATTTGTCAGTGCTTTACGCTTTTTAAAAACATTCCCCATCATCTTCAGTGCTTCTCTGCTAACAAGGAGCTCTGGAGTCCATCAGATGATGGATGATACCACTTTGGTGGCCACAGCCTGGCCAGCTCAGGTTCAGAGTGCGACCGAGAAGAGGCAGCAGCTTTCCCAGCTCCTTCCTTGGCTTTGTTCATTAACATTGCTGTTGTCATATTAAGCTTCTGCATTCACAGATTATTTTTCTTAAAGCCATCAATAAATCAGTGACAATTAACTCCCCTCCAGATTGTGGGAAGTTTTCCAGCTGCTTGTTCCCTTTCCATGGAGCAGGGGGGAATACAGGAGTGGAAGAACTGGCAACTGAAAGCTGGGAAAACAAGGGCTGCAAAGAGCATCCTCTCCATTCCCTCCTCCTGCATCAGGCGGATTTTAGCCCTGCACCTCCATTGGCATTTGCAGGGCTGTACTGGAACCACCAGGGATCACCCAGGGAGTGGGTCCTGGCTCCATGCACAGACATGACAACCAGCAAATGACCTCAATTTAAAAAAAAAATCCCCTTGGGAAATTTCACACTAAAGGAATGTGGTGTTGGAAGTAAACGATCCAGAGTTCATGGGCATCTGCTCAAGGGGACCCTGTTCAGGCAGAGGATCAGGCCAATCTCCAAGGCCCACCAAACACTTTCCTTCATTGATCCAAGCCCAAAGCTAATCACCAGCTCAGGATATATATCTTTATATATCTCTTACACACGCCCCCATGTAATTATTTGTAGATATGTATTTAATTTGGCAGAGATGAGGGCCAAAAAGAAGTCTGAGAGGGAGCAGAGACATTAACTCTCTGCTGCTCAGGGGTATGAACAACTCCAAAAGCCAGAATGCACTAAAATCAGCAAAACCGGCCTCTGGCTGCATGAGGTGTGTCTGGGCATGCTCGGCTTATCTGAGCCTGCCACGCCCCTGTGCAAACGCAGGGCAGAGCCTCAAATCCCACATTTCAGCCCCAAACCCTGCCTCGAGTTCCCATGGGCAGCAGGCAGGCACAGACATTCCAGTCTCTCCTGCTGCCTGCACCTCTCTGCCAGAGCACGGCAAAAGCTGCAAGAAAAACCTGCCTTTTTTCCCCTAAAACTGCAACCTACTTGCAAAGCAAAGTGAAAATACCTACACTCCCTGTCCAAAAATCTGCAGCAGGAGTGGTATTCCCTGCATTGCTCCAACCCTGGTGATTTTGCAGAGGGATGATGCAAAATGATGGGGGGAGTTGGAAATGACCTTCATGCTCCAAGAGCATCCAGCTGTAACCAAGCTCTGCTCTGCCACAGACAAGCAAAAACTATGTGAGACTGAGAAAAAGCAAGAATATATTTTTTTTATATCACAAAGGTGTCCACCCCTCTGTAAGATCTCTCTTAGAGATCTACTGCCTGATTAATGTGTGGCCATCTTTAAGAAGAGTGGAAGCTTTCTCTACCAGCACATGGAGAGCAAGCTGAACAGCAGCCAACTTCAGGAGAGGCCACTTCACAGAGGAGAATTCAGTGCTGCTTTATTCCTCAGCATCCTCTTTCATTCCCTGGACCAGCCACCTGCACGAGCAGGATTTGGGAGGCAGAGGGAAGATGCTGCTTCTGCCTTTGCAGGTTACTCCTAAGCACCTGACACAGCGCAGCATTCATCCAGCAGCACTTCCCACATGGAGCTTGGCTTTGCAAAGGGAATTTGAGCCTTTTTCCAGCACCATGGGGCTGGAAGCCATGGGATGGAGCGAGTGGAAGGAGGGTAGCAAGCAAGACAGGGGAGTCTGTCCCAAGACAAGGGAACAATGTGCCACAAGGGCCCTGGCTCCCCATCCTCAAGCACCTGGGGAGCCCATCTGCCCACGGGGAGCCGGCATCCTTCCCACAGCCGCTTCCCTTATTTGGTGCTCAGGAGCTCGGATCCTGTACAGTTTCCAAGAAGTTGCCATGGTGATGAAATGTAACCCAGAATGATGTTTTTCTGGCTCTGTGCCTCTTCTCATCTCCACCCCGTCCCCCTCCTGAACTCAGCCTGGGTTTAGTGTTGCATCCCAGCCAGAGTGAGCATCCCTGCCCTGCTGCATCCACTCCCTGGGGTGCCCCAAATGCGTCCTCTTCTTGGGAATTGAGGATTGACACCTCATAACATGGAGGGAGGAGGCGTCTTCCCTGGAGCATCACCAGAGCCAGCACTTGAGGGGTTTTTCAGGCTGTGAGGACCCCAGACCTTAGCAAGTGGTGTCTCAGACTTACAGCTTGGTGTTCAAAAATGGATCATCTCCCCACTAACTTTTTTCCCATTGCCCAGAACATCTTTATCCAGTGGAGTGATGAAAACTTATTCAAACAAACACTGTACAAAACCCATCCATGACCCAGTTTGCACCAGGGCCACCCCTGGAACTTCATCAAAGAGGACCTGAAAACGAAGGCTCAGGGGAACCCTGATGCTGCTTTTGGTCCCCCAGCACGGCCAGAGGAGCCCTCCCAGGCAGTCCCCTGTGGCAATGGGACGTGTGCCCAGAGGTCAGGCTGCCTCAGGGACACGGCTGTTCTCAGCCCCAGAGAGGGACGAGGGTGGCCCTGGGGTCACGTTCCCCATCTGTGGGATTCTCCCCCATTCTGGCCACGTGGGAGCCTGTCAGGAACAAGTGAGTCACGGCCGGCCCCACTTTTTACCATTTATAGTCAAAGTGAGCACGAAGCCACTGCCGGGTCCCTGGAGAGCCTGTCTCCGGCCCCCGGAGCTCCCAGCCTGGCCCTGGCCTTTAGTATTTTCCTTTCATTCCCATTATCTCTGGGGTCATCTCAAAGGGAGTAACTGGAGCCCGATGGAATTTAATCCTGTTTCTGACGAAATGGCCTATGAACAGCACCTCTCCCTGGTCCCCCAAGGGGACCATGTGGCTTTGTGTCCAGGACTGTGTGCAGGGGTGGCACCACAAAACAGCACCCAGGGGGCAAAACATGGCCCCCAAGCAGCAAGGAAAGCAGGAGTGTGTGACCGTGTAAGTGATGACCAGGAATTAATTTGCACTGATCTGCTGCCCTGGTTTGCCCCAGCTCTCACCCTCCACACAAGCAGCATCAGAGGGCTGCTGATCCCGATGGTTTGGGGGGATCTCTCCAGGGAGCAGAGCAAGGCCACGGCCCTGAGAAGGAGGCAAGGGACTGAGTGACAGCGTGTGTGTGTCCCTGGGTTACCTGGGGAGTTGGGGGCTCTACCTTCCTCTTCTTCTTCTGATTCTGCTTGTTTGTCCTGGGATAGACAATCAGCATCTCCAGCCACCTGTAGGCAGAAAAAGCAGAAGGTGAGGTCTGTGCCACAGGGACAGGAGTGACACCAACCTGGCCAGGGTCAGCTTAGTGAATAATACCCAGAAACCATCCCACCCAGCTCCTGGGGGGAAAATAAGGCAGGAGAAGAGCGATGACCCCAGGGTTTTTTGGCTCAAACCCTGCTCTTTGCTAAAGTGAAGCTACAGCCAAGGCTGACATGGGGCAGAGATTCAAGGATCCTGAAAGACAGTGGAGAGGGACAGAGCTTCCAGCAGGACCGTCCCCCTTGAGCGGTGCCAACACCCACACACTGCAGACAAAGTGCTTTTGTCCAAGGAAGAGCAGCGTGAACTCAGCATTGAGGAGTCCTGTGTCCTCCCACCATGGCCTGACAACCTGCCCCCACATCTCTGAGAACTCCACAGGGATCCCTGGACCACAGGAAAACATTCCTGCTTCAAATGTTCCTGCTCCCCCTTCCTTCTCCCCCTACTTTGCACACTGCTGCTGTAAAGCGTTCAGAGATGACCACATCAAGTGGGGTTTGGTTAAGCAATAAATGCCAGAAGCACAGAACCAACACAAAACAAATTCTCCCCCAGCTAGGGAAATCTTCCTGTCGTGCTGCAATTGCAAACGCAACCAGCCTGGCTCGGCCCCAGAGTGGGACTGCTTGGGGATGATTAATGCCTGCAGTCAGGAGCAAACGCACTGCTTCAAAACCCATTGCTGGGCTGATGAGCAATAAATCAGCCCCACCTCGCTCCGCAATGCCTCTCCCTCCCGCAGCAGGCAGGACTGGCAACAAAGGCTGAGCTGGGAACCGGAGTGTGGGGAAACGGCAGAGAGAGCAGGGCATGGGGGCTAGCCATGATTTGGGGCATAGTCACTGCTCCTGCCAGGGAGGAGAGGAGCTGGCTCCCCTCTGCTGTGACTCCCACAGGGCTCTGCATCCCAGCTCCACAGCCACTGCAACGCATTGCTGTGAATGGGGCTGGGGGGGCCAGCCCAAGGTTCACCTGTGCTCACTTGTCCTCAGTAGGGGAGAGAAAGTTCAATGCATGGAAACACTTATCTGGTCAAAATCCCAAGCTCTTGGTAGAAAAATGTCTATTTCAACAAGTATTTACAAAATTAGGGGAGTCACAACTGAAGATAAGGCTTGGAAATATAAATCTCGGCAGAAAGTGCTGACCCTGCTGCTGCCAGGGCTGGGGGAGGCAGGAGATGCCGTGCCTCAGGAACAGTGGGAAGGAGCAAGTGTTCATCCCTTCAGCTTCCCTCTCGAGTTTCAAACGTCAAGAAATTTTGGGAGGGAGGCACTGAGCTCCAGGCACTCCATGTGGGAAAGGCTCTCAGGTGAGCAGCAGCACGGCCACACTGTCACCATGTGCTGGCAGCTTGGCTCTCCCAGAGCTCTGCACTTTCATCAGCACCGGCTTCGATCCCAGCTGGCATGTGAGTGATGGAAGAGGATGTTTCTAGGTAACCATCCAACACCTGGAGTTGGGAAATTTACCCCAATGTGCTTGTTTTAGTGGTCCAATCTTCTGTCTCTGAGCCACTGCATTCCTGTGATATTTTAATCATCCTTGGAGGTCATATGCTCCCATGGGACCAGGGAGGTGGGGAGCATCCACCCCAGGATTCCATGTCTGCCCAGGGATGGATGAGGACCAGAGGGTGTACAGCACTCAGGGTCAGACATGCCAGCCCCAGAATTATGGAAGCTGCCACTGGTGTGGGGATGGGACCTGCACCAATGGGCTGGGTACCTGGTGGGATCCCTAAAAGCACTGTAGGGGCATCACAGCATCCATCAGGACCTCCGGCACCCAGGATTAGCCTGGGTATGCACAGCCACAGCACCCAGCCTTGGACACCCTCCTCTTCCTCCAGGCTGAAGAGCCTGGGAGTGGCTCAGCCCCAGATCTGCACTCACCCACTGATGATCTCCTTGTTCTCGGCCCGGATGAAATGCTCCTTCTCTGGCGTTAGGATGCACAGGGAGAACTTCTGCCCTGTCCGGCTCTCCCCATCCACCACATCCGTGCACTGGTTCATGTTGATGGTGCCCTGCGGGAGGGTGGTTGGCTGCAAGGGAAAGGAGAAAGGAGCAACTTCAAGGAGAGAAAGCAGAAGAGTGCAGAACTGAGCCCTAAAACCTCTCCTGGCTGACACCAGGATCCTACACACCAAGATGCTTTGCCTTCAAGTACCCAGATCCATCTTGGGTTGTGCCCAGCACACAGCAAAGCTCTGTGCCACATATCTGGGGACACAGACCAACAGGTACAACTCCTGCCAGACCAGTCTGGCCCACTGCTGCCAGTAAGGTCCTTCTCCTATGCCAAATACCCAGGGAAGGATGGCTGCCCTGCTGTGTCACCCAGACACCAAGGAAAGGCACCAAGTGGCCAGCTTTGGGTCTGCAGCTGCCAACCACATGGGCTGGTGGGGTGGCACCTGGGGACAAGGGTGGTAAAGCACCAAGTCCCACTGCCCTCAGCACAGGATGGCTCAGGGATAAACAGACAGACACAAGTGCTAGGTTTTCCCCACGGAGTTTGCCAGGAAGGGACTGGAGCATGGAAGGGACCTTGCTTGGTGGGTTTTGTGAAGTGTCACCTCTCAGCCCCATTGCTCCAAGCAGACCTGGTGAAGTGGGACAGGTGGTGGCCCCTGTGGCCCAAGGGGACACTGAGGGACACCCAGAGGGCTGTCAGCACTGACAAGAGCTGACAGGTCCATCTGGAGCAGCACTGGCTCATCCGATTACAGCGTATCCACCCATTCCCAGTGCCTGCAGCCCTCCCCCCTGAGCAATTCCATGGTTCCCATGTGCCCAGCCTGCCTGTCCCCAGCAGTCTGGGTGACAGTGGGGTCCTTCCAGCATCCCAGGGCAAACCTGCACCCAGGACATAAACGACTGAGGGAGAGATCCCTCGGAGCTGCCAATGGCACCAAAGGAGGACCTAAAGCAGCCTGCGGACACCTCCTCACCCTGCTAAAGCCTCCCTGTGCCCTCCAGATGGCCGGGCCAACAAGGAGACGGATTTCTGGCAGATGCTGTTAAGGTTTTTACCATGGAAACCAGCTCCCTTGCCAGCAAAACCCCTCCAAAAGAAGTCTGTGCCATGCAAAGAAAGGGTGACTGGGGAGAGCTCAATGGCCCCAGCCTACAAACCCAGAAAATTCAGATCAGTCCCCCAAAGCTCCAAGTTTTACCAACTGCAGGCAGTGGGAAATAGTCCCTTTCCCCAGGAAAAGGACTTTCCCTGCAGCTGTGTCCCTGGGTGGGACCATGCTATGACAGCCCAGGAGCCATCACAGGTTCTGCAGCATTGGGTACCCGAACAGGACCAGTTGTACATCAGGCACACCAAACCCTCCTCTTTTCCTTGTGGAATTCAGCATCCAGAGATCCCCCAGGATGGAGGGAGGGAAAGCAAAGCCCAGCCCAGACCCCCAGCATGGCGCATGCCCAGCCTCCAGCCCTGCACCACTGCGGGTAGTCAGCTCCTAAGAGGATTTTTTGTCTTAGACAACAAAAATAAAACCCTGCTTTCCGGGAGCTATAAAAACCCAACGGAAAAACTTTCTCCTGTTCCAAGTGGAGTCTCAGAAAAGTTTTTGTCTCGCAGGCCTCCAGCACAGCCAAGGCCTCCAGGACTGTAAGGTCTGGGTCCAACCTCCTTCCCCTCCCAGAGCGGTTTTGCACCAGGGAATTCAACAAGGACAGGGGAATGAGGAGGAGGGAGAGAGCCCCAGTCCCACAGAGGGATCCTGGGCCCCTTGACTCGGTCCCTTGTCTCCTTGTAAGGCCCCTGAGGGATTTGGCAGGGAGCTGGCACAGGAGGAGAGGAAGTACCAACACCCTCCAACCCCATGGCAGTTCAGGGCGGCTGCTCCCGCTGCTCACACCCATCCCTGACCGAAGCGTGCTGGGAGTGGAGGAGCTGGTTTGGGGCCCCCAAACCCCACTGCTGGGCTGGCCCTGCAAAGTGGTTTTGCCACTCAGTCCTCCTTGTGAAGGGTGAATGCTGGCATCTTGCACAGCCTGATACATGGGTCTCCATCCACCACCACACCTCTAAGCCAGACACCAGGAAAGGCCTGGGAGAAAAGCTGGGAATGACCCTCTTCCACCTGCAACCCCAGGGATGAACCCTCCATCCCACAGCAGCTCCCCTGCACCCCCGCACCCCTCAGTAGCAGATGAAACCTGACAGACTAGCAGCCTCGCTTACTTGGGATGTAAATTCCTTTACACCATTTGTTTCCTTCCTTGAAGGCAGTGCAGGCACTTTGAAGTGAAGCAAAATGCAAATGGTGTCTGGTGGAAACGCGTGTGCGCACACAAACTCCACCAAGGAAAAGGAGATGGCTTGGACCCCTTCTCTGCCTCTAAGCACCTGTTTCTGGGCTGGGAGGTTTCTCAAGGCTGGGGAACCTTGAAGAAGAATAAGCAAAGCTGGTCCCCAGCCAAGTGATGACTTTGTGGCTCCAGCAGTTGGAAGGGAATAAATAAATGCAGAAGCAGAGAGGTGTTGCATGGCAGACACATCAAAACAAGGCTGGGATTTCAACCAGCCCTTGGAAAAGCAGATGCTTTGATACAAGGCTGAACCCAGCATCAGGCCGCAGGGTGCCTGCGTGTCTGGGTAAAGCAGGAATGGATGCTCAGGCTCAGCTCCTGCTCCAGCTGCTGGCTGCAGCCAGTCCCCAGCTGAGGGACAGCCCCATCCCCAGGCACTGGCCCTGCCTTTGCCATCTCCCATGCTGCTGCCAATGGGATGAAGCCCACGACTATCCCAGAACTGGATCTGGTGGCTGGGTGTGTCATTTAACTGGGGGTAGGAGTGGAAGCGCAGCAGGGTGCACCTCTGTGGAAGCAGATGACACTATTATGGCCACCATCACCAGCTCTCCTTGAGGCCACCATGTGTCTCCAGCCCAGTCACTTGAGCAGTTCCAGCCCCTCACCAGCACAGGAAAGGGAGCACTTGCATCACAGGAGCAGCTCTAGCTCTCCACGCTGCAAGCACCAGCAGAGGAACTGGAGACAAGAAACAATTGTGTTGCTGTTTTCCTCTGGAATGACAGATCCCTATTGACACACACACGTGCTTGCAGCGTCCCTCTCCATAACACACAAAGCTTATAGAGTTCTCTCCTCCTTCTCCTCCTCTGCCCCCCTGGGTGGCCAGGGCATGAGTCATGCCATGCTCTCCAAATCAACAATACCAACAGCCTCTGGATGAGATGCAGGGATCTTTGGATGGATGCTCCTAGGATGCAGAGCTCAGCAACTGCAGCAGCCCCCTACTTGGGCAGTGGAAAGGAGGGACAGAAAGAATGGGTACCTCTTAGGAGTTTGAAGGAAAAAATCCCAAGCAGAGCATTACTATATCATCCTGCACGGTGCTGGATGCGCCATGGGTGATCAACTCCCAGGTACAGGAGTTTATACTGTGAATCAAAAGGGTTTATCTGCAAAGTCCCTCATTTCCATAAGGCATTGCAGGGCTGAGGTAGAAAAACGGGATTATTTGAGGTAGAAAAACAGGATTATTTAGATTCGAAAATTCCTGATTTTTTTCCCAAGGACCTTCCCTTTCCCGTCATTTCTAACATATAGGGATCATGGCAGCTTGATACAAAATACAAGGGAGCTTTGCTCAGGATGTTTTGGAGCAGGTAACCCCATGGTCAAGCTCCCAAGGAAGGGCTTTGCCATGGCCTCCATGGGACATGGCCAATGCCCAACTCATTCTCCAAGGCTATTACACAACGTGGGTTGATGAAATCTGGAACACAACCTTAAAGAAAGGCGATGGGGCAGGGGGAGGAGGAAACCAAACAAAAGGGACATTTTACTTTCTGCCAAGAACCAGGAGGGGAAGAGAAAAAAAAAAAACAACCCACAACCATTTGTCTATCTCGCATGGCGGGCTGGTTGCCTTGGCACCGAGGCCTGGCTGTCCCAGGGGAGATCACAGCTCTGGGCTCAGGATCCAGGATCTGGCTGGCTCTGCCCTGGCTCCCAGCACTGCCTCAAGCAGTAGCGAGCCTGAGGCGCCTGGGGAAGAGACATCCACGCCGCTTCCATAAATGTGTCTTGACAAATGTTAATTCTCCCAGCTAAAATATTCATGAGGGTGGCTGCTGAGCGCTGCTCACTTGCAGCACTCCTGAGTGCTCTGCAAAGGCAGCTCCTGTGTTTGTTTAGAGCTTCATCCATCCCAGTGCCTGGGCTCAGCTGATCACAGTGCTCCAGGCAGGATGCAAACAGAAGGGAGCAAGACCCCGCTGACCCATTGTCACAGGCACATCAGGGCAACACGGAGACAACCACAGCTTGGCCAAGGGCACAGACACAGCTTGGGCATGCAGCTCCCAGCACCAGCAGAGCACTGGGAGCCCAAACCAGAGCCACATCCACAATACCCACCTGGAGGCCAAGAAAGCACCAACTCCTTGAGAAGTTACAGAAGTTTACTCCACTAAACCATATCCCTAAGCACCACATCTACATGTTTTCTGAACACTTCCAGGGATGGTGACTGTACCACTTCCCTGGGCAGCCTGTTTCAATGCCTGACCACTCTTTCAGTAAAGAAATTTCTCCTAATATCCAACCTAACCCTCCTCTGGAGCATCTTGGGGCTATTTCCTCTTGTCCTATCACTTGTTACCTGTGAGAAGAGACTGACCCACACCTGGCTACCATCTTTCAGGTGGTTGCAGAGGATCCCTTTTCAGATGTAGAGCCACCCCTTTTCAACCATGCAAGGCGAGGCATGACCTCCTAAACTCCAGCTGGGGATGCAGCTCCCAAATCCCAGCTGGGGATGCTCTGTGCACACACAGGGCTGGCTCAGCCTGCCCTGAGCTGCCCAGATGCCAAGCGAGCACGGCTGGCACAGCAGCAGGGCTCTAATGAGCCTTTTGGGCTTCCTGCCACCAGGCACGAGGCTATCGATAGGGCCACAACGGGGCCGGAGCGCTGCGGTGGGCGGATTTTATTACACTTATAGATCAGCTGGCAGGCTGAGCATCCTGGATTTATTAAATTAGACAAAGGCTCTTGAAAACAACCTCTGCAGGCTCTGCAAAAGGATGGACTGGAGCAGTCATCCATCAAAGGGCAGCAGAAGCTTGCACTCCCACATGCCCATGGCAGCTCTGCTTTCCCTGTGCCAGCCAAGCAAGAGGGAGGTATCTCTTCTTGGCCACCTGAGCACACCTTTCCCGCCTGCAAACTTCCTGTATCAGCATCTATTGCTCAGTGAAAGCCACTGAGAAACCTCTGGCCATGCACCAGGGAATGGAAAAACAGCTTTTTACCACTGGCAGGGGAATCATAGAATCATAAAGGTTGGAAAAGACCTTTAACATCACCCAGTCCAACCACCACCCATCATCACCACCATGTTCACCATTAAACCATGTCCTCAAGTGCCACATTCACAGGAAAGTATCAAGCAACACATGTCCCCTGTACTTCAGTACTCATACCTTGTGCTCCTGTGCAAGAAACTGGGGAAGGTGCCCCCAAATGTCACCATTGGCTGGATTCACCAGCCTGCCAGAAGCCATTATGCCTTTCACAGATGGAGGCATGAGCAGTGCTCTGCAGATGTGGCCTTGGCACATGCCAGTGTGCCTCTGTACTGGCAACAAATCCGTGCCAGCACAAGGAGGAGACACGACACTTGCCCTGGTGTAATCCAGCCAGCAATGCAGAATAACCCCCATATGGATAAATGCCATAAATGCCACTTCCCCCAGCCCCACTACAGATTTCTCCACTGTTGACCCTGGCTTGTTCATCACAGGTGCCAACGGCCAGTTCCTGAGATTTGTTTTGCTGAAGGAATTCTCCATAGCCCCAGGTCAGACACCCCAAGGAGGCTGGATGAGTTAGCAAGTGCCATACACATCTATCCCTGCCTGCCAGCCCCTGAAGAGCCCTCCCGAGCCTCCACCAGGACATAAAAAAACATTAGCTCCCCTTTTGCCAGTGGGAAGGAATTTTCTTCCCCAGGAGCAGTTTGAGAAGGGGGTGAAGTGCAGGGGCTGGGCAGGAGAGTTCAGCCAGGGGCCGCTTTTAAGCGGAGTCGGTGTTTATGTCCACAGACAGCGAGTCTAAACACTGAGCGAGGCCGGGAGCTGCCTGCGAGCTGGGAGCACCCTCGGGCTCCTTTCCCACCCAGTGCCACCTCACCCAAGCATGGGCAGCACCCATCCCAGGGGAGCCCAGGCACGAAGTCTGGGGCCACACATCCCATTTGTAGCCCCATTCCCATGGGCACCCATCCGGCGAGCGGGTGCTGGAGCGGAGTGAGCCTGGCCGGGGCTGTGCGGAGGCTGGAGCCGGCGTGTCTTGGCCTTATAAGGCTATTTTCGCACTGCTCTTGCAGCTCCCAGCTGCTCCCCACTCCAAAGCAGGGTCGGAGTTGGCAGCCAGAGCCTAGCCTGCCTCCTTCCTGTTAACCTCTTTCCTGCTGAATGGCCTCCAAGGGGTCTGTGCTTGGTGGGAACAGCCGTATCCAGTCCTGGCACAACCACCTGTCCTGGGCAGGGAGGGTCAGCAAACCCAGTGCTGGTCACCAAGTGGGTTCAACCTCCCTCAGCACTGGTGTCTGACCCTCTAGGTCCTCAGCAGCATCGACAAAAAGGGAGCCTTTCAGGGAAGCTTGCACCCATGGACACGCAAATTTGACTCCCAACACCACTGGAGAGGAAGAGAGATGCAGAAAACGTCAGTACCATGATGGGAAGGACATCAAGGTCATACCAGGATGGGGGATCCAGAGGCTGCTCTGAGCTGCCATCCCGGCTGTTTGCAGACCAAAGCAAAAGCCAAATGTTGCACAAAGAGCTCAGAGCATCCACTCAATCCCTATCCCAGCTCTTTGGGAACCAAAGCAGAAGCCCAGCAATGCACAGGCACTTGCTGACCCTGCAATGCCAAAGACACCACCTTGCAGCCCTGCAAACCCAAAAGTTATTCTTCCCCTTGCTCTCTACGGGATTTAGCTGCATTTAAAATGCAAAATGTCCTTCTCCCCCGCGAGGAGGGAGGTGGGAGGAATACATGATAACAGATCCGACCCCATCTGCTCACAGCTGCCAGTGTGGCATCTTCCCTGCTCCCCAGTGCACAGGCACAACAACCAAAGGGGAAGCAAATATGTGCAGCCTTGCAGCAAGTTGTCATGGTAATCAGCCCGATGCCAAAAACCCAGCAAGACCACGGAGGGACCAGAGCTTGATGCAGGGATCATGGCAGAAGTTTCCTGGAGAGGGAACTGCAGTCACTTGGGGGGGGGGGAAGGAAAAAACGAGCTTCATTTGCATCTTGATACTTGAATCTTAAATTGCACCGTTCCAAATTGGCCTTGTCAACTTTATCCTCCACCCCCTCGGTGTAGGAGACGAGTCCCAGGTGGTCCCTGCACCGCGTGCCAGGCACACATGTGCAGGAGCTCACCACCACCTCTGTGCACGCCGGCTCGCACGGCTCTCCCCAGCAGCAAGGGGCCTCACCAAACACCAGCAACCACAGCTCCCTAAGGTCAGCCACACACAGAGATGGTTGTACACACAGTGATGCCAGTTTTGGACACAGCTCAGGAAAAGGAAAGCTTGGATGGAGGCAGGATGACCTCTACCCATATTGGCCAGCCCTGCTCCATCACAGCTGGACCTGGATTTCTGCTTCATGGGGGTGAGGGAACATGACCAAGGTAACTGTCATCCAAGGAAAGCATCAAATTAGAGCAATCAAATCCCTGTACCTCCCACTAAGTAAACCCATCTCCCTTCCAGCCTAGAGGGGGAAGGAGGAACAGGTGTCCTTATCCCCAGCCATCCCACAACCTCTCCTGCAAATGCAGCTGAGCAGAGGAATCAGAGCAAAGACAGACCAAGCTGTGAGCACCATTGCAGCTATGAAGAGCCACCTCCAACAGCCATCGCCTGAAGCTCTGGATAATTTCCGGCCCTGCACTTCCCTGCTGCCACCGTGATGGGGTTTCCCACCTTCACTCCCCAAGACTGTCAATACAGGGTCTTGTACTGGTGCTTAGTGACCGCAGAGGAGGAGAGGACAACCCTGGGGATCAGCAGCACCAGATCTGCCGGAGGCTTGGGCAACTCCCACGGGTGCAGATTCTTCAGTGGAAGTTCTTGAATCCGGCCAAATTAGTCTGGAAATCTCATTATTCCCCAGCGCCACTCTTATGAGCTTTGCAGAGCTTCCTGCTGGGCTGGGAATACTGGGAGGCTGGGCTCCCAGGGCACTTGGGGGTCTGCAGCTGGAGGTGCGAGGGCCAACCCAAGCCAAAGAGATTGGCTTGGCCTGGCCAACTGAGCAGCAGCCACATCCTGCACCCCACACCCCTACAGAAAACCCCACATCCCCTCTGTTGTTTCCAGCAGCTTCCAGACAAGCTTGGATCCTGCAGACTTTCCCAAAAGTCGAGGTGATGGCTGGAGACGGTTTTCCAAACTTTGACCACTGGCCATCCTACCAAATGGCACAAAATGTGAGCTCTTTGGCCAATTCCAAGAAGCAAAGCTCCCAACAGGCTCACATGGTTGTTGTGGGGCAAGGACACCACCCAGCAGCACCTTGAGCTGGGCTTTGCTGCCACAGGCACAATGTGGTGAAGGTTACCAACACTGATGGCAAAGAGCCATCCTGGCCAGGCAGGCAACACCAGGTTCACAGGCAAGTGGCATCTGGGGTAAAAAGTGCTCTAAATGCCCAGAAAAAATTCAGGAATAACACACAAGGCTGTTGGAACTGCCCCCCGGGTAGCAGCATTTTCTCCCTAAATCTGCTGCTCACATCTGGCTCCTGAAAAGGAGTACAGGGAGAGGAGGGAGTTCACAGCCGTGAACTGCTCCCAACCCCTGCTTTGGGAGCAGCTGTGCAATCCCAGCAGAGAGGAGCAATCTGGGCTAGTGCATGTGAGGGGGATGAGCCCAAGAGGTTTCTCCATCCCCCGTGCTTGGGATGACAGCCTTAACCCCCCCAGCACTGGCCTGTACATGGCATTAACCACCCATGCAAGCCAAACGTCCCCTCCCTCCACACATCTGCTGCATCCATAATCCCTGCTGTCCCTCCCCTAACGGGAAAGCAGCCAGGAAAGTGAACCAAAACCCTAATTATATCCCAGTAGCTCCCCAGCGCCCTGGTGATCCCTGTGACTTTATCGATGCGATCACAGCAGGGCTGATGAAATGTGGAGGAAAGGACTAAGGCTGGGTGTGCTCCAAAACCCCACCTTTTCTCCCCAGTCACACCATGACAACAGGTGGAAATCCCGTACAAGCTCAGGATGCTGCCTGGACACTTCTAAAACGATCCTGTGTGCCTGTTCCCTCTGTCTCCTCTGCCCAAGGACCTGTTACCCCAAGCAAAAGGAACTGGTAAGAGAGAGGTGACAGCCATGGGTCACAGTGGGAGAGCAGCCCATGGCCTCACGGCAGGTTACCAGGGCTCTGTTTGACCACAAAATCATGGAGGGCCACAGCTATGGCACCTGGAGCCACAGCACCCAAGGCTTGGGGAGCACAAAAGCCAAGACCCCCCAGGATCACAGAATCCCAGAATGGTTTGGTTTGGAAGGGACCTTAAAGCCCATTCAGTAGCTCTTCCCATCTTTCCCCAGCTCCTGCAGCACCCCAAGCCCCCCACACAGCACCTCTGCCCCCAGAGCTGCTCTCCTGTAGCAGCCCAAGAGGAGCTGAGCTGCCTGCGGCAGGCAGCAGAGCACAAGCCTGTTAACACACTCCCACAGACCAGCTCCTGGATCAGATCCTGCAGGAAGGAGGTGAAGGGTAAGCGAAGTTGTGGCACACGTGATTTACCTATGGTAATTTCAACTTTCAGCAAGGCTGTCTGGCTGTTTTATCTCGTTACCTACTTGCAGTCAGACTTCAGTGACTGCAGGGAAGAGCCTCCTCTGTAGCTTTGAAGAAACAGGGCAAAATAAAAAGGTCTCACAAAATACGTATTACCAAGAGCACATTCACATGCTGTTACCTGGTCCAGCATAAAGGAAAAAGAGTATTTTGATGGTGTTTTTTTTTCTATTTTCCTATCTTGCAGCCCATGATAACTTAATGAGCAAGACAAATAATCAAACCTCCCTGGAAATTCTCATTTTTCACTAGAAACGTCTCAAAACAGCACAGACAAAAGGGGGAAGACTCCTGCAACAACCCTGCATTTGGTAACCCTGAGAAAAGCTGTTTACTAAACCTCACTGAAGACCTCAGCTTCTCTCCACGCAAGTTTTAACCTGACGTCCCTTTTACAGACTCCAAACCTGATGAATAATTCATGCCTGGGATAAAGCAGAAATATCATATTCACCAATCCTTACCTAACAGAGAAACAAGGGCTGCAAATAAGTAATTTATTAACCCCGAACTATGTTGCTGCTTGAACAGAGGGCACACCTCGGCTTTCGGTGGAAAAATGGCTCCTGAGCTGAGACAGGAGCACGCCAGGGGCTGAGACCCCCCGTTCTCATCACAGCTCCAGCACAAACATGCCTTGTCCCGGACTCAGTGAGATGCCAGTGGGTGGAAAGCCCCCCGAGAGCAAGGCTGGGAGCTGCCACCCTCCCATCTCCTCCTCAGGGGTCGCAGCCGCCCCTTCTCCCCGTCGGGAGGGGAGCGGCGGTGGGAAGCCCACAACCCCGCGCTCGCCCACGGCTCCAGCCGCTTTCTCAGGCATTCCAAAATTTGGCCGGAGTCTCTCTTTGCAGCACGCCCCCCTCCATGGCTGGACGCCTGCCTAATTGCGTATTTATTTATTTCTGCATTTTCCCAGCTCCCCGCACACACTGGCGCAGGGTGGGGGGAAGCCAAGGCCGGCTCCCAATGCGGACCCAAAAAAAAAAAAAAAGAAAACCAAAAAAGAGGGAGTGCAGCTCCCCACATTCCCCGGAGGGTGGGAGGAAGCCGGGAAGCGCAGGGCTGGCTGGGAAAGGGGTGGGAGCGGGGGGCAGGAAGGGGGGATGCCGGCGGCATCGCCCACCCCCTTTGCTTTGTGCGCGCTTGGGGAAATTAAAAATAGCTGCGTCCAAAGAGTGGCTGCAAGCGCCACAAAGAGCGTGTTGAGCGGAGGCAGCTGCAAGCTATTTGCTGCCCCTGGTAATCAGCATCTCGGCTTGCAGAGCCCCTCCGGCCCCCCCAGCCCCTTCCTCCCCTGCCAGAAGCTGCCGCTGCCTTTCTCCAACCCACATATGTCATGTCAACAATCAATGAATGCAGGATCTCTGCCGGGGAAAAAAAAGGGAACGCGCTTTGATTTTTGGAGCAGCTTTGTTGCCTTGTTCCATTCACATCCTCGTCCTCCTCTCTGAGCTGTCACTGAGGGGTTTGCAGCACTGAATGCCACCAGTCAATGCCAGGATACCTCAAGACCCTCCGTGGGAACAGGGATGTGCCAGCTGCTGGGATGCTGTTTCTTCTAGGAGCAGGGAAAGGGGTGCTACTGCCCAGCGTCACCCAACCTGTAGCCCACGGCCCACTGGTGGTCCTCACTGACCTGATCCAGTGGCCTACAACAGGACTGGAAAGAATTAAACCTGACCCCATCCCCACCACATGGCTGCAGCTGGTGGGCTCAGGGTTGTTCTGCAGGCACCTAATTTCACACGCCCTCCCCAGCACCAAGCAACAGCAGAGGGAAAAAATGGTGTTTTCGTTGGTTCCTTGGGTGGTTTGGTCGTTCATGCGTCTGGGACTGGCATGGCCACCCAGGGACTGGGGAATGCCTGGGAGCCCAACACTGGCTTGGAAAGCCCTGGGATCAGGCACCCACTGCTGCAGCCCCTTCCCTGGCTGCCTGGGGGGATAACTGCTCAGCCTTAGCTGTGTCATTTCACTGCCAGCCCTGACATCTTCCCTCCTAAATGCCATCAGAGCTTGATTTCCACATTAACCTTTTACAGTAGATAAAATCTTTCCTTCACCAAGAGCCCGCAGCTAGGCTGGAAGCCACAGGTCCAGGAGTCACAAAGGAACTCCAGCTGCTACAAGTGCCTGCTTCAGTCTGCCCCCCATGAACAAGATAAATGCAATCTAAACCCCAGCTCACTTCTCTTGCTGCTCTGGCACACGTCTTCTACACAAACATCTTTGCTAGGTCCCGAGGGACAAGGAGTGGGGATAAAGCAGAAGGATGAAGCCACTTGAACCTGTCCTCGCTGCTCAGCTTAAGAGCAATTCCAGCTTTGTGGCTCGCCCTGCAGAAGACAATAGGGGCTGTGTTTTTTCCAGGAAGGAAGCACCTGGGCCAGGTCATCAAAGCAGCAGCTTGTATTAGGAGGTCGCTAGCTGCATCCAGCTTTCCAAACTCTGCTTTCATCCTCTCTCTGCCTGTTAACTCCCAAACTTCCCACCGTGGACTGTTTCACATTGGGGCCTCTTCCGAGAGGGTCCTGCAGCCACAAAATGTCTGTCTCGGGAGGCTTGGATGTGGACAACAGTGTTCATCAAAGCTCACAATAAACACAGGCACTTTTGGGGCCGTGATGCCGGTCCCTGGCCATTGTCAGTTGCCAGGACTCATGCTGGAGCCATCCCTGGAGAAGACCTTCCTGTTCCCTCAGCCCCCCACTTCTGCAGCTCAGCAGTTTTACTTTCCCAAACACACTGAGCCAAACTAAAAGACATAAAATAGAGGGTTCAGCAGAGTAGGGAACCATTCCCAGAGGAGCCCACAGGTGTCCTAACAGCAGGACCCACCTCCAGCAGCAACTGGGGCCAGACACTTGAAGCAGAGAGAAATGGGAAGACATGAACTCCCCAAAGTCACCATTATGGGATCCCCACACCCAATCCCAATAATGATACTTGGATCAGCATCAAGACAGACATTAATATAAAACCGCAAATGAAGATCTGTGTATCCTCCTCTCATCCCCTTCAAGTCTGCTTGGTCCTGGCTTCAGCAATGTTCCAGGGAATGAGTTCCCAGGGCTCCCTGCAGGTTCATGGATTTTTTTCCCCGAAATCAGTATTGAAAATTAAATACAACAAATTCATCAAAGATCTCTGTGCTCTGTCCAGAGTCACCAGCACTTGTGCTGTCTCTCTACCTCCTCTAGAGCAGTCACAAGGATATGCTTGTCCCCTCTCCCTTTAGACATCCTTTTCCTGCCCAGCTTCCCTGAAGGAGAAAGGATCTCTGCTTCCCAATTTTCCCATCATTTCCTTATTGCTACTGCATTTGAGACATGCACCAAACATCCCACATAAAACCTCCTCACAGATCACTATCCACCCTGACTTGACTATATCCAGTCTGGGAAAAAAACTGGGATGGGGGTCCCTGTCACCATCTGAGCCCCACACAGTCACTCCCACCCAGCCTTCCTGTCTCTGCTTGCTTTAAATTTCAAACACGCTTTGATTCAAGCCAAAAGCTTTTTATGCTAAACAGAAACTGAAAGTCTTGATCTGGCAAACAGAGGCACTGGCAAAATTGTGTCCATGAGGGGAAGCCACAGGGGATGAGGGGAATGGGGTTTGTAAAGCCTGGTGCTCCCACGGAGGAGGAGGCAGGGAGAGCTTGGAAACACTTAAATGGCAAAATGTGTGGAAAAAGTAAGGACAGAGAGGCCAGGATGTTTAAGGTTTGTTTTTAATCCCTGCCAATGAATTTCAATTCTGTGCCAAAACTGAAGTAAACTGCTTTGATCTGAAAAGGAGGAAAAAAACACACACACGGGTTTTTGGCTTCTTAAAACAATACAGATGACAAAGGAGGGAACTACAATGAAAATTAACGTGGCGCAGCTCTGCTGACAGCGACGCTTTAAAATGCCCCTTTCCTTCAAATAAAGAAGATTTTGGAGGGGGGTGAATTAGGAAACAATAATTATACAGGTCTGTGGATCACAGCATCAATGAGCATGCATCGCTCCCTCTGATCCCCCTCCAGATGCTACCCACACTTACACCATTCTCCTTTTTACCCATTTATCAGTTCCTTAGGTTTCTGTAGCCAGGAGTGAGGCCTGGGGCCGAGCAGGTCTCCAGATGTGACCCCAAAGCCCCACTGTGCAGTGCCAGACCTCCCACCTCTGAGCTGGCCTCTCTTCTATTTATACACCCAGCCCAGAGGTTCCACTGCTTCCCTAACCATTCCCAGATGCCAGGCTGGCCCTGCTCTTCATCCTACCCCAGTCCCATCAGCTCCCAGCTCACTCTTGACCTCCCTCCCTGCCATCACAGGCTGGAAAAGGGATGTCAGCTCCACTGTACTGAGGTTAATGATACTATGATCCATCTGAGTTCCTGATTTAGGAGCAGGACTGCCCCACCAAACTCTGGTATTGAGGTTTAAAGCAATTGACTATTGCTTTAAGTGTTCTCTTCGACCCCTTCCCAACTTCAGAAAGCAATTTGACTCCAGCAAGTAAGGGGTAAGGCAGAGTTAGGGCTCACAGCCGATCCTCATGCTTCATCAAGCTGAGAAGTGCCAGACACACACTGAACTCAGTTCCCTGGGAAAAGGGTATGTCATGCCCAGGGATGCTCCTCCTGAATCCCTGCAGGGAAACTAAAAGAGCCCATCCAGAAGATGCTCTCACCTTGGCTCTCATCCACAGCACCAGCAAGTTTGAGATGCTCCCAGACAAGCCTGAATTTTGTCCTGTTTTTCAAACCAGCATATGCACAAAGAAAAAACCTGTAAATTAATAGTCTCAGCTATCAAAAGGAAGCCTGATATGACACGAGAATACCCTCAAGGAGGACGCCAAATGCCAACCTAGCATAAATCCCAGCTCAAGTGAAGTGACACAGGGGTAAACTGAGGCACAGAGACAAGGCCTGGCCATGGACATGCAGTGAGTCATTAAGATGCTGTCCTGGACATACAGACCCTCTCCTCTGACCTGCCCCAGCCACAGGGCAGGATCCATCCCCAGGCAGTACTTGAGGCTGCAGGCCCACCTGCAGGCCCAGGGAGGGACATGGCAGCACTCTCCATTCCTACAAAACCCCTCCTGCCTTTCCATTCCCACGCAGACAGGCTCTATTTATAGAGACCTCGGCCGCTAATTATAGATTGCAGCAATCAAAACAAAAGGAGGCAAAAGCTCTGCACTTGCCACTCGCTGGCTCTGGCCCCTGAGCCCGGCACTATGCTTGTGGCAGCTCCCATATCCCAACAAAACCTCCTGGACTGCCCCAGCACCGCAGTCCCGGGCTGCTCTCCCATGGCAGTGGTTTCACTGAACACCACAGGGTGTTTTACCAGGAGAACTGAAACGTGTTCTTGTACACTCACAACACAGCAGCTCAATCCCAAGCCTGTCCTTGACTTCTTTCCTGCCTTCCCCTCAGTAAGAGTGGCTTTGTCATTCTCCAGCTGCTGCAGAGAAGCATCAACCCCTGTCATCATCAGTCCCAGCACGAAGGTTTATCAAACAGCAGGAACAAACCACCATCAGGGTGCACTCGTGGATGTTCAGCATGGGAAGGCAACCCCAAGTAATCACACATCCTCCACATCCACCCACAGTTGGGAGGCAGGAACTTCTGCACGTCTGAGCAGGCTCGGCTTAGCCAGGGCTTGGCAGAGCTGGGAACGGCTGCTGGCACAATCTCCACAGAGGGGAAGGGGGTGGGATCCGCTGGGCATTCCCAGTGGCCAGGCTGGTTCTGGATGCCACCAACTGCACCCAGCGTGAAAGAGTGAGGCACCAGGGAGAGAGCCTGGCAGCTCAGCCTGGTCTGAGGGGGTGAAGGTCCATAGCCTGTGCAAATGCTCCCCATGACAGCCATTATGCAGAACTCATTTTGTTTTCAGACTGGAATTGTGACAGAGAAAGGACAGACAGAATGATGGACACATAGAAAGAAGGTGACCAAACAGGAGCACAGACTCAGGATCAGCTCTGGGATATCCCTGGGCAGGTCTCAGGAAAGAGATGGATGCCAGCAGGGCAGTTGGTGCCTGCCTGTCCCACCTTCCATTACCAAAATGCTCCAATCCAACATCAAACTTGACCCACCCCACGGCAAAAGGCTCCTCTGCCCAATGCTGCCTCATCCCACAGCCTCTAAGTACCACAACACCAACATCTCTGGGGACTCCCTGAGGTCTCCACAACCTGGGGTTGGGCTTTGAGCCACCCCTCCACACCCCACTGCTCTCCAACCTGCTGGGAGCCAGGAGCAGAGCCTCCCTGGTCAGGCACAGGAATGTCTCCATCACCATCACCAGCCCAGGACTCCCCTCCCAGGCTCACCCTCCCTCCAACTCCACTTTTAATAAGAGCAAAAATTGCCAAGCCCACAAAATTATTGTCTGAAAGGTTCAAGCAGAGCCATTCAATCCCAGCCTGCAGCTGCCTGGGAGGTCTCTGGGCAGCTGCTGCCCGGCTCCCACACGCTCCAGAGGCTGCTCTGCACTGAGGCTCCCACGGGACCCCCACCCAGCTCCTGGGGAGAAACTGGGGCACACTGGGGGTAGATCATCCCTGAGTGGACTGCAAAGTGGATCCCTCATGGAAAAAACAGTGTCTCTGCTGGCACCTCCTGGGTGAGGCCCAGTCCTGTTACTCCTCACCAGGCCACAGAGGTGGTGGGGACAGGGCAAAGGGCCAGCACAGCTAGAGGGGTGGAAAGGTCAGGAGGGTATTTTTATACCTTGTGTCAAACCCCAGTGAGGAGGAAGGATCCATGACAGTCTCCTCTATCTATGACTGTGACAAGGCCAGACACTCCTGGGATCCATCACACCACAAGTGGCCATGGGGCAGCGAGTCCAGGAGCCAGCACAGTGATGCCACACTGCCTGGGACACCATCCAGCGCCGCACATGTGTACCTTCCCTTTTTGTTTGCATTTTTCCACTTTCTCCATTCTTAAGGGGAAAAAGCCCAACAGGTGCCTGGAGAACTGCAGGATGCTCCTGCTCTCTGGGTGCTCTCTGGCAATGGCCCCTGTGGCACGGGGCTGGGGCACTGCCTGCTTCTGCCCAGATGCAGCAGAACATGGGGCATGTCAACCTTCTCAGGATGTGAAAAAAATCCAGCTTGCGTTCACCACCATTCTTGCACTTCTCCCTCGGACTGGGGAACCTCCCTTCTCCACCCAGACACAAACCACCCTCTTGTCAGTGTAGCACAGGAAATGCCAGCCCAGTGCAGAGCCAGGTTGCTGACACTGAAAATGTATTAAAGCCTCCACTGCTCCTATCCAAGACATTTAAATTATTTAGGGCACTTGGACCAACCCCAAGTAAAAATACAAACAAACACAGCATGAAATCTGAGCCACACTCACCGCACCTCCTCATCCCACAGTGCCCTCGCAGGAGGCACTGGAGGAGGACCAAGGCACACTGATCTCACAGGGAGCCTCCCTGCCACAGACACAGGTCCCCATGTATCCCTGTCCCACAGGTGTACTGTCCCCAGATGACTTCCTGAGCTTCCTGCCCAGGCAGATCCCAGCACATGGGTGTCCACTGTGCTGGCCTGTTCAGCCTTGGGCACCCTCCCATGAGCTTCCTGTAGCCAGCAGGACAAATCAGCAGTCCTGGGTGCTCTTGGGATTGACCCACTGGGCTCTTCACCCTCACTCTGCAGCTCACAGCAGATGGGTTTCCCTTCCTTTGATCCCCTTTTACCGATGGGAACAGTGCTGGTGACAAGCTGCAGCTCCAGGGCGGGCAAGCAGTGGGAAGGCGTTCCAGCTGACCTATTTTCCACAGGCAACGCTAGGCAGGGCCTCCTTCTTGGACACTGCCAAGGTGATTCACCACAACCAAAACCTAGCTGGCACGGGAAACTGGGCTAAAAGGAGAGGAAATGACCTTGGGGACCCCCTTCAGCACTTTCTGCCAGCGTGGGATTTGTTGGCAACTGATGAATCCCAAACCAGGTGGGACCCACATGCCTCCGAAACACCCACCATCCTCTGCAGAGTGTCCACGGAGCTCCCACACAAACCCAGCCTGGCACAGAGTCAAACCCAGAGAGCACAACTCTCCTCCAGCTTGGCAGAGCACTCCAAGGGCAGCAGATAACCCAACTGATCCCCAGAGCCTGGACAGAGCTGGGCAGCACTCACCATCTCGTCGAGGGCGTAGCGCAGCAGCCCGTGCTCGTAGAGGATGAAGAACCGACGCTGCCATTTCTGCAAGAGAAGACATTGAGGTGGGTCATGGAAGTGGCCACCAGTCCCTGGGTCTTGCTGGGAGCACTAGAGCTGCACATCAGCCAGCAGGGCTCTGCTGAGGATCTGTGTGCACCAGCCCACATTGCCCGATGCTGACTGCCTTGAGCTCTGCCAGCCTTGGGACCATGACCATTTCCTGGGAAGCCTGTTCAGTGCCCACCCACCCTCTGGGGAAAGAACCTTTTCCTAATACCCAAACTAAACCTCTCCCGACTCAAGTTCATGCCACAAATACTGGGGACACCAGAAGGATCCCCAAACTAAATGCTCTGAGCCCTCAACTTCATCCTGCATCATCTGTTCCTGCAGCATCCAGTGGTGGAGGGTGACAGGGTCTCATGTCAGATGTCCCCCAGCAGCACATGACCTCAATTTGGATGGTGGCTGCACTTCTGGCATGGCACTGCTCAGGCAATCCTGGCACAATGCTGGCAGTGCTGCCTCTGCAGCTGCACAGCAAATCAGATTGGAGAACTGATCTGGCTGGAAAACTGCCTTTTTTTTTTCATGTGTGCCAGGTTGTTTTCAGCCAAAAGCAAAAACTGGTTGAGCAGGCTGAAATAAAAAAGGTCCTGGATTCATAGCCCCAGTGCAGCAATTCTTATCTCACTTTTCTCAGCCCTTCGGGCAAAGTCCAGGGTGCTCAGGGACAAGCAGAGCTAAGGAGGACTTTGTGGATCTCCACAAGTCCCAGCTTAGCAGGCAGCCTGGGTTCTGGGGAGACACGGGTCCCACGTCCCCTTTATGACAGACCAGCAAGCCTATGATGAACTGTGACTCCAAATAATGACCCATATACCCCAGGTTGAACTTAGAACCCAATTCTTGCTCATTCGGGAGGGATTTTTTATTACAAACAGCTCCAAGAGCATTTTGGCTGCATGACAGAGGGTTCACGGACCATTGCCATCCCTCCCACGCATGAGACAGCCCCATCCTGACAGCCTCAGCAGCAAGTTCCCTGCAAGACAAGCTTGGGGACAGGCTGAAAGTCCTTGTCATAAGCCAGCAGTGAAAGGACGTCAGCCTGGCCGCATCCTTCTGAGCCTCACATCCCCCAGGACAGGAAAGTAGGGGATGCTCTGACCCCACACGATGCTGCTGTTTCTGCCAGGCATAAGCAAAGCCCTCTGGGAAGGAGTTGAGTGTGTCCTGCTCTGTCTGCAGGTCCCTGCTGCCAACACTTGGCTTCAGAGCTCTGCAGGGTTACAGCAAATGAGAACCACCTCTCAGCTCCCTCCTTGCTGCAGGACCTGCCTGACATTGGCATATCCACACTAGGGGATGGGATGCAGCCTCCCTCTAGAGTTCTGGGCATGCTCATGATGAGCTGCAGAAAATAAAGAAGTTGTTTCCAAGCCCTGAAGGAAAACTGGGAGCCCTTCTGATGGTCACACCACAGCTCAGAGTCACAGAGCCCACACCCCACCGGCTTCCTTTGCCTGAGCATGGCATGTGTCAGGCAAACCAGAGCAGCATCAAAACATCAAAAAGCAACAAGCAGTAAAATTGCACAGACTGAGCCTGACCCTCACCTGCAGTGCCCCAGGCTGCTGCCCAGAATGGGAGACCTCGCATCCCAGAGAAGGCATTCCAGCCTTGCTGCAGGAAACATCTCCCAGCTTCCTGGTTTGCACAAGGGGATGGGTGCCTGGAGGTGCCTGTGGCACTCCCAGGGTCACAGCCACCCCCATGGGCAGGGACAGGCCCTTGCTGCTCCTCCTGCCACCCCCACCCATGTCACAGGGAGGGGATGTTTCAGCTGCACTTACCCGGGAGCGATGGACAGGGTTGTCAAAGTCCGTTCCTTCTGGGGCCAGCAGCAGCCAGCCACCATAAATGGGTTTGGCCTGCAAAGAAACAGCAGAGAAACACTCAGGCACAGCAGAAAATGGCTCAACATGGATCAGCACCACGGGGAATTGATGGTCAGGAACCACGGGAAACTGCAGCAGCCCCAGCACGAAGGCAGCTGTGTGAGCTCAGCCAGCTACACGCAGGCAAACAGCCTTCCCAGTGCAGGGAACGTGGTGTCTGATGGCAACCCGTGGTGTGACACACACTGTGTGCCAATGGGACTGAGACGAGGACTCAGGAAGAGGCAAAACCCCAGCCACAAACTCCAAACACAGCTGCTCCTGCATGGCACTGTGCCCAGAGCACCAACATCCCGGGTACTGCCGAGCGGCAGAGCCCATCCCCACCGACAGCTCTTCCCATCGCCAGCGGCAGCGTGCCTCTACTCCAATGCAAAAACACACTCCAAAGGAGAGCTCGATGTTTTCCGTTCGTTAATTAAGAGAGGAAAAACTACCCAGCTCTGGCAGTTCTCCAGCTCCCAGCCGCTTCCCGTGCCGTGCACATCCAACTCCCGCTTCCCTGCAGGGGCAGCCCCTGCCCAGCCCGCTCCCCCCGCCAGTGGCGTCCAGCAGCCCACGGCCGAGCACACAGGAAGGTCAGAGCCAAGAGGAGGGGAAAAAGCTCATTCAGTCAGCCAGGAAGAGAAAGGGAAAGAATACTTGGAAAGAACCTTGCAGCACTGCCATATGTCAGTGGAAAAAAAACATATCCAGGCTCTTTTCACCAGTGGCTTGGATGCAGAAGTGGCCAGGGTGAAGCTGACCCACGCCACGGCAAGCGGTGGGATGGGGATGGGCCCTGGGCATGTCCTCCCACGCAAAGTCCTGAGGGCACCGCTCCTGCTGCCTGTCAAGTTGTAAACGATGAGCCAACACCTGGCAAAGGCTGAGGCCAAATCCTGCTGCAAGAGTGGCAAGGCATTGCCACACCAGCAAGGCAGTTCCACAGATACCAGGACAGACCAGGAGGGAGGAAACCCAGAGCAGATGCAGCTCCAGGAGACCCTGATCCTGGGAACACTGCTTTCCACCACAGAACACCCATGCACGTCCATCCCGGCCCAGCCAAAAAGTGACAAGGACACACGTTCCCACCTCCCCTCTAACTGATTCAGTTAATCTTGTTGCATTCATTCTTTTCTGTTCCTTAAAGTTTAAAACTGTTTCCAGTTCAGTACCTCCCCTAGATTCCTCCTGCCAGTTTCTGTGGTTTTGTAATGTTAAAAAAAGTTTCCCCTCTGGAAAAATCCCTGCAAACAATAGAAGAAACTGCCTATGCACCAGAAACTGTCAAATGCATGAAGCACTGAGTAAGCAAACTGGAAACACGCCGGAGCAGACCTTTTACTGTTTATAAAGAGAAAAGAAATAACAAAATCTCTTATCCCCTCCACAATATGACATACCGAGGTGTTGCTCTCCCAGCAGCTGGGAAAACATGATTTGAGAAGACCTTCCTTCCCTCCCCCTTTAAATGAGATTTAAACCAATGAAAACAAAGTGCTGGGACTGGGATCCAATTAGGGGGGCTTAAGGGGGCCCAGGGCACCCCTACACCTGTTCCCACGACTACACTGCGGGCACAGAAAGGCACCTGTGGGCACCACAACCCGCCCTGGGTTTGGCAAAGGGCCCAGAGCCCCCCATCATCCCTGTCCAGCTCACCTGGATGCTGGTGCCCTGCTCGCCCATGGCCCCCATGCCACCTCCAGCCGCCCAGCACTGCTCTCTGCCCGACTCCGTGCCTGTCTCTGTGCCACCCACGCTGCCAGCGCCCCACAGGTGAGCCGGGCTCTGCCACTCCCCCGGCACACCCCGCCCCATGCCCCCACCCAAAGCCGCCCATGACTCATCCGTGCCCACGCGATGGGAGGACTCCAGAGCGGGGGATCTCACTGTTCCCTGCCATGCTGGGATGTGGCCACGGCCACCTGCGTGGCCTGGGAAGAGCCAAACATCCCAAACTTCTCTTGTGTTTTACAGGGGAAAAGCAGAATTGCAAATGACTAATGATGATCCATCAGAGACCCTTCAATGGGTCACTGTGACAGGAAACGGGGTCCCCGAATTCCCACAAGAGAACTTGGGGTGAGCGCTGAGCAACTGGGGCTTGAGAAGATCTTACAGGTGGCCTCCACCATGCAGGAACAAGAGGGTGACAGTGACAACAGAATGTGACATCCCAATGGTTGGCACCACCAAGGCAGCACCCTGGTGATGCTCCAGACAGCAAATTGCTTGCAGGGCTCAGCCCTCCTCCATCCCCCAATTTTTATACCCGCCAATTCTCCTCTCTGTGCCCCAGCACAGCTCCTGAACAAGACCAAGTGCTCATCCCAACAAAGCCCCATGAGCGAAAACTCTCCCTGACACAAGCCACAATACTGCAGCCATCCCAGAGCACTATCCCAACCCACTCCAAGCACCCCACAGCATCCAGCCCATGTGACAGGCAGCAGGCAGGTGCCAGTGCCACACCAGGAACAAAGTAACCATGGAACCAAGAGGGGACATCATCACCAGGGCCAGCAACGAGCAGCCTTAACCCAGCATTACAGGCATGAAGTCCTGCCCTACCTCAGCCTGGCTCACACTCCCAAGCAGACATTATTTTGCCCTCAGCTAATCCAATTTTAGTTCAAACTGTCTGTAAATAAACACTGAGCACCTGAAATACACATCCTTAACATAGAGCATGGTCATTTCTCTACCGGTGTCATAAAATACCACCAGTGGGCTATACTTATTTTGGCAGAAGCATCCAATTTCAGATATTGAAACCAAAATAGCTGAAAGGTACGAATTAGAGCCAGGCAGCGTGAGCAGCCTGGTTCCACCCATCAACAAATAAACATGCAGCAGTGCTTTTTAAAGTTAAACCAAAACAAGCTCCTGCTAAAACCAAGCAAATGTCCAGAGAGGTACAAGTCTAAATGAAAGGGATATGACTTAGCACATGAAGTGTCTGAAATAAACTCATCACACCTGCATTGGAATAGCCCTGCTGAAGCAATGTTTAAAATAAACCCAATGTGGGAGGCAGGTCCAGGAGAGTGTTGGAGCACCAGGATGGAGCTGGAATCACATATCTCCACTGGCTCGGCTTCCTCTGGAGAGCTTGTCAAGAGGAGGAAAATGCAAAAAGCATCACTGAGCAAGAGCTCAGACCAAAAATTCCCTCTTCCAAGCAGATTTGGAACCTCACATTCCAACCTCACATTCAGGGATGGTGTTAGAGCAGCCCAGGGTTCTCAGGATGCCTTTGATGCAGGGCCCTGTCCACCTCCTAGCAGCTCTGATAATATCCAAAGGGCAGCTCCACGAAGTTTCTACAAAGGCAGCAGCAACATGGATACTCAGGCAATGGGTGGGTGGCTTTGATTTTATCCAGAAGGTACCTGGCTGGAAGGTGAGCCACAAAACGCCATGGAAAGCAGAGTGGAGAATGGTTGCTGATGGAGCTGGGGTGGGGTGGGGTGACACTCACCCCACTATCGTGTGGGAGGTGCAGCCGGTTTGCAGCCCCAGAGTGACCAGTTCCATCCGATCCCATGCGACTGCTGCAGGCTGACTCAGGCAGAAACACCCCCACGTCACCACTCCACTTCCTGTCACACCTCTGGGAGTGTCCAGGTATCGCATCCCACCTTTGATCCGACACTGGAGCTGGGCTGTGGGGCACATGCAGCACCTCACCTGCCTCTCAGGTTGCTGTTCCAGCCACTGCATCCATCCCCTCAGCCCACAGTGCATCCATGGGGAGGACGCTGCCTCCAGCCCAGCGCCAGCAGCACAGGGGGTGGGAGGAAGCGGAGAAGGAAGCGGCCCCAGCTGGGTTTACACAAAGCTGTCAGGCTGCTGTGCTGATGCTGCCCAGGCATGGACAAACCACCCCAACCAGCTCCACCAGCACTGGGAACAGAATTCCCAGCAAATGGGGAACTGGCCTTGAAGGACACACAGAGCCACTCAGCACTTTCCAAAGCCCAGGGTGATAAAGGAACCCCTGCATACCCCTCAGGGCTGCAGGGCACCCACTTCCAGAGGGGAGGATGGGTCACAGGAGCATGGCAGCCCACAGAGCACCAGGTCATGGGGCTTGAGGTGGGCTGTGACACCAACCAGCTGCCTGTTGGACAGTCTTTCACACCTCCTGTGTTTTTGGTGATACCTTTGCCTCTTCCCTCCCCACGCAAACCAGCCAGGCACACGGGACACAGCAGAGCCACACCGTGCCTACACCAAAGTGCTGCAGGAGCTCATTGCACAAGGTGGAACGGAAGAGCTGTACCAACATCCACGTCCCCCTCCTAGGGTCCAGACTCAACCCCAAGGCAGAGTACCCACATCCCTGCTGGGGTGCTGGACACCCAGGTGGGATGGGATGCCTGCACAGCCAGTGCCCACCCACTCCCACATGTTCGGAGGGAAGTCCGAATCCATCGCCGGGAGAGACTCCAGGCTCCAAGCGCGTGGCGGGAGGGATAATCTGTTTAGGCTGCCAGCAGACGTAATCAGCCTGTCTCGGGTGGAGGCAGGGCTTGTTTTGTTCAGGCTTGGCAACTGAGCGGGAAGGGGAAGAAAAATGGATTGTTGCACCAGAGCTTTAGGCTCTGCCTCCAGCACTGGGAGCAGGGAGCCCTGTGCACCAGGGAGGTGATGCCAGGGCTTCCAGCAGCCCCACAAAAAAACAATGTACCCGACCTGACCCGGGCTGTGGCTGAATCCATGGTGGAACTTGTTTCATCATCTTTACGGGCCAGCCCTGATATTCACCAGGGGAACCTCTCCGACAGCAGCGCCTGCTGCTCCCCACACCCAGGGGAACACAACGGGGTCACAGCTCTCACTCAGATCCAGAGGGGGGGAAGAGAGTAAGGCCATCATCCTCTCTCTCCTGATCCACCCAGACCTCCCCAGACGCAGGGACCCATTTCTGGCACAGTTCAAGAAGAAAGTCACCACAAACACTGTGGTTGCAACCTCAAAATAGGAAATCTGGGTAGTTTCAGCTCTGCTCCTAGTTTTGCACACCTTGGAGCCAAGAGAACATCGCTGATGGATGAGTCGGAGCAGCCGTCACCTGGCAGGAATGGGGAAGGTGACACAGTATTCAGGGAGGGCATGGGATGTGATACCCAAGCAGGCATTCCAGCCCACAGCATGGCTTCTAGGAACTGACAGACAGGCATCACCTGACATTCTGTGTGCTCCCAGTGGGATGGCAGATGGAGACCCACTGGAGACCCACGATCACGGCTGTTGGGAGGCTCTGCAAACACTGTTGTGCAAACCCACACTCCGGCAGCAATCCCAAGGGCCAGGATGAAGCCCAGTCTCAGTAGTTAAGCTGCTTACATCCCTGTTTCCCTGCCTGTACAGCACTTCCCCTCTGCTGTATGTTACCTGGCGACGCCAAACCCCTGTGCAGAGGCTGCAGTATTGAGCATCCACAACTATTCCCAGAGCAAAAACACTCTCCCGTCCCCCAGCTCCTCATCCAAGTGGCTGCTCACTGACCCTGGGTTCAGCCCAAACAGTGCTTTTTCCAGGATGAGACCTGGGCAACTCCTGGGGACCACCCTGGATGATGGGGAGAGTCCCCTCTCCATCCGCATCCTGCTCTTCTGCCAAAACACATTTGCATAAGGCAGGCATGAGTGGGCCACTGCCAGAGCTGCAAATCTCAGGCCAAGATTTCACCACCAACACATCTCCACATGCAGCACAAGGCCAAAATAGACTGAACAGACTGGACCTGGGGCACAAGGAGCACCAGGTGCCACTGCCATAAGCCAGCTGGTGGGCACTGTGCATGGCACAGCCTTCCTGGCACACCGCTAGCACCGACCCAGGTGTCAGCAAATCCCAAAGAACAGAGCTGCCTGGACAGTTTGCTGTGTGGGCAGTGGGAATGACCGACCGACCACATGAACAGGAAGGGGAAAGGTTGAATTCACCCTTCGTGCAAACAGCCGGCCTCCTTCTGCAAACACCCCTGCTCCCAGGGCTGTGCTTGGGTCCGAGTGCTGCCACTGCCTGGGGCAGTCGGAGCAAGAGCTGGCTGAGGCCGGCTGCAGTGTGCACAGGGAATTTGTCAAGCAGCAGCAAAATGAAGCAGGATAGAATGGACTTTGCAATTCCAGCTCCTGCTCGAGCAGCCTGAAAGCCAGTGTGCCTGGCAGTGAGCAAGCGTATCTAACCACTTCCCACCGCTGGCCTTCCTCAGCCCTGGGAGAAGCCACCACATCTCTCCACAGTGCCGCAGAGGGGATTTATCACTTCATCAGGTGCCAGCACAGATAAGGTGCGGCGCCATGCAAAAACCCAGCAGCAAGTCAGTGAGCAAAGGGGACGGTTCTCGAGCACCCAAAGGCGCCGCCACGGCCCTTCCCTTGGGCCAGGCAGAGGTTCAAATGCACCCCAAATCAACCCCTGCATCCAACACAGCTTCCGAGTGCCCATTGCCCTCCCTGCCTGCACGTCACTCTCCAAGCATGAGATGCTGCCCATGGGACAGAGCTACCATGACCCTGCCCCAAAGCCCTTCTGGCTGTGCCCCCCAAGTCCCTGCCCTCCACAGCCACCAAGAGAGGCAAATTTGACATTTGCAGAGAAATCTCTCCCTGTTCAGTGCTAATAATCAGTCAAATAGAGGCAGATTTTTGCAGCATGATACAAGCAGCGGGGAGCAGGGAATGCAAGCGCGGGGGCTGCTTTCCAGGAAAATGGGGGCTTTTCCTCCTGAAAAGAAGCAGGGCTGGAGGAAAAGTGTGGCCAGGACATGATCCCTCACCCTGTCACCCTTTGGACAATGCAAAAGCCAGGACAAGACCCCTGCAGCACAGGGCATCCCAGCCCCATGGATGCAATGTCCCAGAGCAAAGCCAAGCCTGTGACCCAATGCTGACACGCTCCAGCCTCAGGGCTGCTGGCCACCAGCTGCTCAGCATCCAGAACAGTAGGAAAGTGATAATGTCCAATGGAGAAGAGATGGAAATAACCACCCCCTGTCTGGGCAGGGGTGTCACAGGAAGAGGCAGTGGGAAAAATCTGCGAGCTCTGTTTTCTAACTGGGTGGTCCTCTGGGCATCTATGCCATGATCTCAAATAAAAAGAAAAAAAAAAGACACTAGTAGCTGGAAAGACGTCCTCAAATTCTTCTATCTGTGCCAGTCCCCACACCCCAAGAGAGCAAATGCATGGAGAAAATTAAAAGCAACTGCTTTACACGCTGCTCTTCTTCCAATTCAGGCCAGGCGAAATTTTTAGGTTAATTCCCAGGCTGTCCCACGTTGTTGGGGGCTTTATCTTACAGACCAAAGGCATGTGTGTGCAGACATGGATTGGCCTGGGGCAGCCAGTGTGGAGACAGGGACCCAAAGAAGACAATGCCACGAGAACCTGGGGTGGCTGCTTGGGGAAAGGGTCTCACTGGACAGGCTGGCTTTCTCTTGGAGACAAAAGGGCGTCCCTGGGAACCATCCATCTTCTCAGGGCAGGTTCTGGAAAGCCAAGCTCCATATGAAGTTTGCAGGTGGTTACAGGAGACTGTGCAGTGCCAGCATAGGCATGTCTTGCCAGGAAAGTGGAAATTCCCACAAAAAGGGAATTTCTCCCTGGACGGGAAAGGAGCAACATAAGATGAGCTGGCAACGGGTGGGTGGCACAGCCAGGACAGAGCCACCAACAGCACTGTGTCTGCCAGCAGCCAGATCCTGCCACCACACAGGATCAAGGGATCTGACAGCCCATGACCCACAGCAACAGATTTTCCCAAAGGGAGAACAGCCGCGCTGACTGACCCAGTTTTTCCCATGCTGTGTGGGCACCCCAGAAGGTCAAACACAGATTATTAGGGAGAAGGAAAAGGCACAAGACCTCCCACCTGCGGCTCTGGGAGGGGACAGTCACGTCTCCAACAGGTGCTGGAGACTGCATGAAGCTGCCCCAAATCACACCGAGCCCCGTACGGCAGCACAGCCACACACAAAAACAACTCGTGAACGCAGCGCTCCCGGGATTAGGGACTTAGCGTCCGCACAGCCCTTTGAAGTTGGAAGCGCTAAGTCTGATTATTATTAGAGAGCTCCAGATCATTAATCCTGATGTTTGGGGCTGGATTTCCCCCCTCCCAGCCCCATTCCTAAGCTGGTTCCCGAGTACGACGGAAATCCACTACTACCACTAAATATTTGTGACTCTTTGCAAACACACTCCGGGTCTCTGCCCAGAGCGGCTCCAGCACCCTGCAGCACCCCAGGAAGCAGCGGGGGAAGCTCCTGACACCCACACAGGTATTTTTATCTAATAAAAATCCAAAAGAGACACGAGTGCGTAAGTGTGAAGTACCTTCACCTTTCCTTCAAGCCAAGTACAAAGGTCAGATGACTCCAAAAGACTTTTCTAGCCTGACTCTAGGTAATCACCAACATTGTCCCTGTCCACAGGGTGAGCATGACGTGCTGGGCATGGAGGCCCCACACTGCAGAGTGGGACCCCCCCCAAACCAACCCAAGCTTAAAAAGAATGAGTTTAAGAGGCAGAAACATTCAGAGCTGTTAAATGAACCGTTATTCCTGGGTGTGCTTGGGAGCGAGCACACCCCCACATCCAGCCCGGCTGCGACGCGGGGCACAACCCGGGAGGGGAGGCGGGCAGGG
>VZTN01015300.1:120115-136634 GCA_013400515.1 Erpornis zantholeuca | reverse complement strand
GACCAAAGTTATATAGACATCACTGTAGTTCCAGGATCCCAATCTGTGCTCAGGGAGCCATCGAGCGCTCCAATGGGAGCACCAGGGAGAGACCAGGAAAGGCAGAAAGAGGGAGCTGGAGCAGAGGGGACACATGAAGAAAAGGGTGCAGGACAAAACTGATAAACAAAAAAACCACCTGGGATGGACAGCACCACCGAGAGGGATTAAAAAATAGGGACAGGGGACGGGACAGAAGGATCCAGTGAGAAACGACGGCACAGGGAGCACAACAGAGCCACAGAGAATAAAAAGGAACAGGAGTGAGCACGGAGGACAGAGAAAAAGACAGCATGGTAAACACACAGGAAGGACACGGGGCTACAGAGACAAAGAGGGAAACAAGGACGGAGAGAGGAAATGACCACGGCAAGGGGGTGTGAAGACGGGCAAGGCACAGCAGAGGGATGGACAAAGAGAAGGAGGGGCAGCAGGACAGAGGCTTATCAGGAAAAGGGTGCTGTGAGGGAGAAGGGCTGAGCAGCAGAACCAGACAGGTAGAGGCAAAAGGAAAGTGAGAGGGACAAAGAAACACTGTCACGCTGCAGGACAAAGGAAGAAGGAAAGGAAGAAAGAAGGAAAAAGAAAGATGCAGGCAGGGAGGGAGACGGGCAAAAAGTAGGAGAGAAGAGGGATCGAGCAGTATTTATGAAATAAAGATCAGAACTCGTTTCTTAAAAGAACATGAGGACATCCCTATTACAGAACTCTGCTGCCCGCTTCAGCTTCAAAACCGTCGGGGAACATTTCTCCCACCTCTCCTCCCTGCTACCTGCTTTATGTCACTGCTGGCTACTGGAGAGTTGTGGTGATTTATACCCCTGGAAATCTGGATTTGATCTTTTGAACAGTAAAGCGTGCAAAAAAGGTGCATCGAAGATACAATGCAGTTTCGGTCACCAAAACTGCAGGAAAAACAAAAACTCTCCGATGACATTTTTTTAGCATTAGAGAATTGAGGCACGATCTATGCTGGCCAGGATGCACAACAGAAATAATTTCGTCCACGTGTTGCTTGTGTCGTGCAGAGAAAATCATTCATGACACACAATGTTTACTGGCTTTTTCACAAAGTGAACTGCACAGACACGCAGTCAAAACCCAGAGAAATTCATTGGTTCAATGTTCTTCGGTCCAGAGTTACACAAGTTCTTACCATTTGGTTGCCTATTGCTTATTGATCCCTTCGCCTGCCATGTTCATTAGGTTCTCATCCTTCCTTCTCTTCTCCCTTTTCCCAGACCAGGAGTCTCGGGCCATGCCAGGGGCGATGCCTCCTCTGCCAAGAGCAGGGCAGGCGCAGCTCTTGACCGCCAGGGCCGGCAAGGGGCAAACGCCCACACCCGGCTGGGCACCAATGCGGCCCCAGCGCACTCTGCCAGCGCCTCCCCGGGAACAAAAGGGCAGCACCGAGTGGGACTCACCGACAGCAGGCACTCACGGCAAATTCTCCTGACACTCTTTGCTGCTCCTCTCTCTCTGCCAGGGCCAAACAAGTTCCGGGTCAGGTCTTGTCCCAGGCCTGCCGGCAACCTTCAGAGGAAAAGGTTATGTTCAAATTCAAGCAGGAGTTCAAAACAACAACAGAGAAGCACAAAACAAGACAAATCATCTTCTACCACCCTCAGTAACCTCAATTCAGGAAAGTCGACAGAACTCAAAAGTTCCACAGGGGAAAAATCCAGGTGTACTTTTTGATACATTTAAACATCCTGGAGTCCTGGATTTTCCTAGCGCCATGGTACCCAGTGTCAGGGGGAGAAAATATCCCAATTCAGCTTTCCCCAGCCCAGAAAAGTTCAGCTTTTCCCAGCCAGCTTTCCCTGTGGCTCCCAGCTCCCAGGGCAGAAAAGAACCATCACCCATCCAGCAGCTCCTCGGTCCTGCCAGGTGCGTGGCACTTCCAAAAGTACACCGTGCCTTGGAGCAAGCCTACCGAATGATTCTGGACCCCAACCCGTCAATCCCTGCAAGTTAAGGCAGACTCACAAATGCCCAAGAATTTACATCTGTAACAGAAAAGTTTAAAAGATCAAGGTCTCGCTGAACTTGGCATTTGCAGAGTCCAACTGCAGTGATTTTGCTCTGTATCACGCTCACAAACTGCCTGTAACACGCCACGTACAACAGCCTGGAAACCGTGGAAAACTCCTGACATCGGTATCCTGACACCTCTTCCAGACATCCAGCTCAGGGGAATATTTGCAGCAAAGCACATCCTAAAGGAGCCGTTTTCCTAGAGGAAACCCAGCACTGGCAATGCTGCCCCAGACCAGAAAGTGGCAGCTTTGGTGTAGAAGAACATCCTTTGATTCCTCTGTTGTTCACTTGACCAAAGAGCTGCTCCTGGGCTATATTCACTCCCCTACCCGGGGTGAACAACCTCCACCCCTCCACCCCCTTCCAAGTGCTCACCGTTCCCTGCTTTTCACAGGACCTTTTCTACGCAAAACTACCAGGAACAGTGCCCAGACAAGTTAAGACCTTCCCAGGAAAAAAAAAAAAAGGTTAAAAAGCTGGGTTTGCATAAATAAGCACTGAGACTAAAACCTTCTATGTCTTCAGTATTCCAACCATGTTCAGATGGTGAGTAGGTGTTAAAAACAACAACTGAAAAGCACAAAAAGAGACAAATCTTCCTTATTGACCCTCAATGTCCTCAAGTCATGAAAATCATCCAAACTCAACAGTTCTATATGTAGGGGGGAAAAATCTACATGTGCTTTAAGTGTGAAGAACAGGAACCCACAGCAATTAAGGCCACACAGTCCACAGCAGCAAGAGCTCAGCACACATCCAGAGGGGTAATTCCGGCAGCTAAAATTAAAAAAAGAAGAAAGAGTTGATTTATTTTGTTTTCAAGTTACTCTAAGTTCTTAAAACCAAAGTAACCTTTACTCTTGATTTTGGCTCACTGACACATACACAAGAAGCCAATGGTCACACAGGCCCTGCTCGCAGAATTCCCGATTCAAACCCTCGCTTTTCCTGACAGGATTAATAAAGAGCCCTTGCCGAGAGCAGCCATCATCCCAGGCCTTCAGGCTTGGCAAGATTCTGTAGTGAGCAGACCCAAATTCAATTTCTAAATCCAGATCTCCGACAAGTCCTGTTAGAAAGATACTGGACAGCCAATCAGACCGCAGAATTAAAAGACCGTGCAAGGAATAATAGAAGCTTTTCCTCGAATAGCACAAGTTCCCTTTTTCCCTCACTAGTCTGGGACTGTACAACCGAATCTCTGCCACCAGGAGACAAGAGAGTTGTTATTAGCACTCGAACCTCCCAGACATTGTCATTTCTCAGAGAACTGGGCCAGCATTGAGCTACTCCCACGTGCCTGCAGTGCTCTGGGGAGAGGCAAGACAACGTCCCACTTATGCCTGGAAAAATTTCGACATCATAAAAAGCCATTTCCCTTCTCTCTCTCCAATCCATAGCCAAGCTGCTGTGTAGAACAACATGGGGTATTTACGGGAGGGCTGATTCACTCGGGATAAGAAAAAGGGAGAATAAAAGCACTTTCTATTAATCTACCTAGCCCCTTAGATGGCCCAAGATAGATGGGTGTTCCAGACTGCGATGTGCAGTGAAGGTTATTTAGTGTTGCTTTGTGCCTTCCCAGATACCGGAAGCAGGTCGGCTTGTATACTCCTTTATACAAAAAATCTAGAAGTGTGACATTTACACAGCGCCTTAAAGAGCATTCCCAGCTCTTCTGCCTGTTGCTAACTGACAGTGGGAATGAACCATGAAAAACAATGTCAGAAAATAGAAGTTATAAATTTCCAGATGTATGTTATGCTCCAAAGATATGCATTTCAGTACTTGTTTCCAGACACCCTGAGCCAGAAAACAAAACAACTTTCTACTCCTTGTGAGTTAAGGGAGAAACTGGGAAGGAGGAAGAAAAAACCACACACAAATGGGGAGACTATACCATCACAAGTCACGTGGAAAAAAAACAAACAAAATAAAACAAACAACCAACCCAGGCAAAAACCAACCAAGAATCTTAATCTCATATTCCTAAAGGAATTCAAAGGAACCCAAGCTGTATAACTTGACGCGATCGGTTTCGTATTCAAGACTACACTCGAGGTTACAAGGTTACTTGAGCATTACTGTCGCAGGTGTTTCCCAGTACGAACATCTGCATTTTGTTTCTAAACACAAGGTGGCAGCATACGCCACGGAAAGCCTACAGGCGCCATCTCTGATAAAGCCAAACAGAGCTTGGTTATGTAAGTATGGCACAAGCTGCTCTCTCTAAAGTTGAGAAATTATCAGAAATCTCCAAAGACTGCACAAGAGAACTTTGAGTATAACTCTATCACCTACTACCATTTGGCTATATCTGCTTTCAAAAGTAATTGTAAGCTACCACCACCCTAGAGGAAAAGGGTAAAATCCCTGTCACTTCTGTCCTGCCGGTCACTGAAGTCAGGTCACCAGCCTTTCAAGTCTATGAACACACGGCATACATTAGAGTGACTTTCCTTCTCCTCTTTTACAAATGCAATAGACCCTACCAGAAAAGGCATAAAGAGTAGCCCTAAAAGAAGAGTCTGGAAGACTGTTCTCTCTATACAGTATTCCTGCTTCAGAAAAAGAAGTGTTTCCAGTCCTGAGCATTTGTCTCATTCACACAGAAGAGCTTATAAAACCCAGCTTGCAAGAATACTGTGTTGTTTGATATTTTTAATGAAACCTATATGTGTTTATGTCCTGTTAAATTCCATTTAAACGAAACAACATTCTCCGGTAAATCAAGAAACATAAAACGAGGCATTCGGTTTTGAATATCTCTTCCAGCTCATTTTAGTCATTCTGGGTAGAGCCCGTTTTGTTCTCTTCTGAAGCTGATTTCTCTTTTAAAAAACAAAACCAAAACAACAACGACAAAACCCCAGCACCTTTTCCTTGTTATTGTTTTTACGTGCATTTTATAAACCCATCCACCTTGGGCAAAACCCACATTTGCTGCGCTGATAAACATCTGCTATCACAGCTTCAATGCGAGATCTGCGCACCAGGGAAATAAACAGGTGTTACTATGCCCTCTTTTACCTCCAGGACATCCCTAATCGATCAAACGGATTCAAAATCCATTGCGCCAACTGTTGAATTACCAGCTCCTGGGGCATGGGACACGGGCAGTTCAGGATCCACATGGAAAAAGCCTGGACCGTGATGCCAAGGGACTCCAGAAAACTGTTCAAGGACACCTTCGGTGACAGCTGGCAACACCTGTATTGTGAAAGAGGAAGAAAATCCCATGATAAAAAAACTGCAAGTTCGATGACAGGGAACGATTCTGGGGCAGGCTCTTCACAGAAGGCAAAGGCTTTGTCAATGAGCGTAACACCTGAAGTCAGGCATGCGTAAGGGAGACAGAGGTAGGCCGCAGCGACATGCAACATTATTATTAGCAATACAACTGCTTAAGATTATGACTTGTCAGACAAGTGCAGATGATAGGAACAGACAAGGAGTTTGGGCAGACTTTTTGGATCTGCTAGCTTAACTCTATTAGTCTTTATTTGAGCGAATACAAACAGTTGGGAAAAAAAGGGAAAGTTTCTGGAAAGAGAGTTTAGTACATTAAAACAAACAAATCATCCCTGTCAGGGAGGCCTTAATCTTCAATTTCATACTTCAGATAAGGTCTCCCCCACGAATTTTGTTTCCTTGGTTTTGTTTGTTTGAGATTCTTTTTTATGCTCTCGCTACCAAACAGTGGACCAGAAATGCAGAACGATCATTTATGGCTAGAAAAAAAAATGGTGCAAGGAAGAGGGATTCAGAACCATTAGGAACTAGAGAAATCTTCAAAAATAGAAGGAACCTATACAGGAGGTATGTCCTTCATCAGAAGCCGCATGCAAGCAGTATGCTGCAATTGACAATAAAAAAAAAAAGAAAAAGGGGCAGGAGAGTTTAACCTAAGAATCGCAGAAAAGCCAACAAGTGTCGAAAGGCACACAGTTTTCAGCAAACTTTCGTATTTTCCTAAGTATAAACAGCATTCATCAAAACACAAGAAGACTTCAACATCCTCGCAAGAGCAACAAAATCCAGATATCTACTACAATGGGGCATTTAACCTTTATTTTTTAATGAAGCGGTAGTGTAACTTGTAAAGTAAAAATATTTTCTAATGACAGGAAAACATTTTAAAGACATCAGCAATCATACCCCTTTACCTACTAGAAAAGGCTAAGAACCAATCCAAAATAATTATTCTGACAAAGGGGAAGGACGACATCCCTCAAAATGTGAAAATTATGGCGAAATGCAGAAAAATACACAGTCGCAAACTGTCACATTAAAACACAATACGCCGGGCCAGAAATATGGCTCGGGGAAAACAACAGACAGGAAGAGAACTGGTGACTCCTTTCCCAGCCATATCAGGGACTGTAAGATCTATCAAAGAATTCATAAAGCAAGCTGATGGTCAAAATTTAAGGGAGCACCAGAAGCGATTGTCACACCCATTTTGTTTCAGACAAACTTGGAAAAGTTTCTGTGCCATAAATTTCCTTTATAGGTGTTACAGAATATTTTAAACTGAAATATGGTATCCGTGGTGTTTTATCTCTGTACTAAGGGACTGGATGGTACCATATGTAACATGATTTTTCATCAAGATTTTCAGAAGGCTCCAGGCTTATAAATCCTATGTCTGCCCCAGGAATGCTAGGATAAGCATACTAGTACAGCTAGCTAGTAGAATATGCACACATACGAGTAATAAGCAGTATACGTACATAAAACGTCGGCACAGTTTTTGCAAAGCAAATTCATGCCTGACAAATCCTTTAGAACTATTTGGAATTATCAGTGAACATACAGACAAGAGAAAATCACCTGATGTACAGTACTTGGATTTCTAGAATCCATTCAGTACGAACCCTCAAAGACTTAATATGTCGTGCGGGACAACAGGAACGGTTCTCCCGTAGAGAAGCAACTCATTAAAAGGCTAAAAGAAATGGAATAAATGGCCAGTTCATAGTCGAGTAAAAGTTGCCAGCAGATTCAAGCAGAGACCTCTGATTAGCCCTAGGAAACCATACTTACAGAGGATTTGAAAAAGTCAGGTGAGCAGCGAGGCATGCGATTTCTAGCAATGTCTTCCCGCGTAGTTAAAAAACTGCCCCTATAGGGCTGCTGCAGGGGCTAACGATATTGTGGGAACAAACAGTAAAGCTGCAGATGCATTTCAGTATGAAAAATGCAAAATATTAACACCAAAGACGCACACAGTACAGACATTCAAAGTTTGAACATTAAACATTGAATATTGAACGGAGAACTGTTATGACCAAAAGGCAGTCTTGATGATGAATATGTTTAAAAGCTCATTGCTCAAAAGTCAGATAGAAGACTTGGAAATACTTGCAGAACAATAAAAAAACATAGGATGGGGGAAAAAAAATTACATTACAATTAATCCACACTGCCTTCCATCTTGAATATGGAGTATAATGCAGACCTCGACCTCTCTGAAATGAGAAAACAATATGACAAAAGGTACTAAAGATATGCACGTATGAAATAAGACACAAATCAGCTGCTGTACAAAACAGACTCTACTTCTTCAACCAGAGAGCAAATTGGGAAAGGCACGACAAAGTTCAGCAGTTTTCATGGAAGCGATATTATTCATCATTTGCTATAACAGAATTCTTCAGAGGTGTCAAATGGCATTAGGAAGTACCAGCTTTAAATGCACATCTCTCTCTTTCTTTATGCAGCACCTGGACATTATAAAATTCCCTTTTCCATAAGATATTGCGAATGCTAAAACTTGGTATAGCTTAATAGATCACTTGGACAACGTTAGATAGTGCGAAGACAAGACCTCTAGTTCATGAAATACGTCAGCCACAGGTCACAATCATCAGAAAAATATTCCAGGGCTGTCTTGGACAACAGACCAGAGACTGAACTCCTTTTGATTACAAGTGCTTTAACAAATGCCATCAGTGTCTCCTTGCTTATTAACTAACTACTGTATTTTAATGTAGGCATGCCTTAAAAAAAAAAAACCTCACGTCTTCATTTTATGACCCTAGAGATCTGTGGCACATTACAACCACAATTAAAACACCTCAGGTGGTTTCTTTCATCCACAAAAGACCTCCTCCTTAGAAAAACATGAGATGTATGGATACCTCCTGCCATTAAATTCAACGCCTCACGGACGCGTTCCGGGTTCCTTTGAACGCAAGTGGAGCTTCTCATAATTCTCAAGCTCATTTCCACAAACAGAACTTTAGAATCATGGCTGAGACCTTTAATCACAAGTATCTTCAGAACAAAATGCTGCTGCTGTACATTTCCTTCAACTTTGTGTCATATTTCCAACCCCAGTTCTCTGGCTAATTAAGAAGAAACCTTTTAGACGGTATTCTAAGAATCGCTGTTGACATTTTGTTCAAAGAAACATTTTGTTTAAAGTAAATAAGATTTACTCAATCGAGCCTGTCCCTTTATTTCCATATGCTCTGGTGTTCTTTCAAGTATACCAAAGAAAAATATAGTTAAAACCATTAAAAATGGTAAAACTAAATTAATTCACTCCATAGCTTAATCACACTTCTTTGACTAATGTTTAGATTTTACTAAGGTGCGTTTAAAAGTATTTCGAGTGTTCCCTGAGGCTGCTATAACGAGAATTCTTGTAAATGCAGGCAAACCTGAACACATCGTTCCAGTTCACACACGAAGCTCACAGAATGTCACATGTCAGAATGCAGCAGGCAGTTCAGTGGCTTGCTACATAGCTGGGCACATTCTGGTAGATAACATGAGAGCTACACACAACTGTGCAGTCAAACAAGAGCAGCAGTTAGGATAAACAGATTTTAGATATTCATTATGTAACATGTTTTCATGAGCTTCTAAAGCCATCCCCAACTAACCTTGTCAGATCGAAGAACAGCCACTGACATAAAAAGTAATGCTCAGTCTGTTTAAAGGTTTTAACTGCATCTTACCAAAAGGATGAAACGTTCAGCACCTTTTAACGATCAAATCGAAATTCTTTCTCCTCGTCTCTCCAACTCTGATGTTCGCAGACCTATTAGCGATAAACAGTTGTACTGTTACAGGAGAAGCCCACTATCACAGTAGCTGGGGTAACAGAAGTAATGTCGTATTACTCAGGTCAACCTAACAGAGGACATGTGTCGCATTAGAGTCCGGGGACGGCAAGAAATGCGGCATGAACTTCAGACGAAAGAAGCCCTTTATTAAGAAAATCTGGACCTTTTTATATCCAGGATCGCTAGAGCGGGACACAATCATTGGCTCCTGGGTGAACACTTCTTCAGCATCACTGGTTAGTTACAGAATAACAAGTCAGAATAACAAAACGTAAAAAACACCACCTACGAGATATAGTTTACAATAACACCCAAGATGGTTTACACAAACTTCTCCTGGTTCTCAGCTCTGCTCGTGAGAAAGCAACTTCTTCTCACAAACAGGGCCGAGAGCTTGAAAATTTCTCTCTGACCACACTTGTCAGCGTCCACAGACACGAACAGCAGAACTTTCAACTATCAACATTTACTGGTAGTATCATTATGTAACATCATTTGTGTTTGGACATATACAAATTTGTCGGTGATCGAAACACGGACTTCGCCTGGTACATGCAAAGCCAACTTTTATTGTACAAAGCACATCTTATATACTCTTTCCAAAACTAGCAGTTCAACAGCTACAAACTTCAGCTTCTAGGATTACATCTTTAGCGTCTCCAACGGCTACATATGACAATCTCTTTGCCTAATGTCCTGTTAACTATCCGAACTTTGTCTCGCCTCCCGCTCTTTGTTTTGCCCACTGTCAGACCTGGGGTACACCCGTCTCCTCCAGGGCCCCACACCGACGAAAGCCATCCTCCTGGCGACATTCTGAATCCCCACAGAAACGTGGTATGAAAAGCTCACAAAAGAAAAAGATAAGCCTATATGCTTGCTAAAAAAATAAAAACCACCTCCAAAAAACAAACTAACAAAAAAACCTCAAGAAGCATACTTTAATAATGCTTTTTGTATGTACGGAAGTGAAATATACACATTGAAAATACTCCGCGTAACCATAATTTTTGTTACGACGGTGCCGAAAAATTATGACAAATTGAAGCCTGCAAAGTGCTAGAGATTATGTATAAGCATCGGCCTCAGCTATTGAGAAGAGTGAGTTTCATTCATCAAGTCAAGACCATAAATCAATAGTCTATCAGTCAAGGGTGATTTTTAAAAACAAAGTTTTTTTGATTATAGGACAAAAACTTAACTATTTAAAAAGTTCTTGTTCTTTAGCTACAGCTCACATTTCATCCTAGAATTTTCGTGCACGTTAAAACATGCAATCTCTTTTCTAGGCTTAACTAGCATTTATCGGGGCTACATTAAGCTAACGTACACGGGTAAAAACATGGAATGTCTAACTCAAGAATCGCACCACCAAGCCCTCTTCATAAATATATTATCTTCACTCAAAACACTTAAGGATTCCAAAGTCTACTGGCCCACAAACAGAAAAAAAAAAATTAAATAAACGGTCACTTATACCAAAAAGTCAACAAATACGCTAGCCCTAGTTAATCGTGCAGTTTGCTTTAGAAGGGGTCAGCCCTAGTGAAAAGTTTGGTTTAGAAGGGGTCAAAGACACTCTTCGTGAGCCGGCCTTCAACCACTGCACTCAGCTTTACTCAAACCGAACAGGAGTTAACACGTACTCAGGAGGCAGCCCTTCTAAGGACATCTGCCGCAGCTCAGACTACCTTCGGTCTGCCAGCTACCTGTTTAGAGTCTACAAAGTTATTTTTCTTGGGGCTACCTAAGGTCTTGCTCAGATGCACAAAATCCGGACACGTACGAGTGGAAGCCCTAAAGGAAAGAAAGGCCCATGACCGCATACCTCTCGAGTACAAAGACTCTGCCTACAGCTCTCTCGTCTCCATGTTGTCTCTTCAGTCAAGGCCCATAAGGTACTTTGTAAGAGCAATTCGCAGTCACAACAGAAATACCTGTAACAGTTGCGTTTTACCAGCTTTAGAGAAAGCTGGTATTTCTCCCGTGGCATTTCCAGAAAATAAAAGGACACAATGAAACAGGCCGCACAGCGTACCACACCAGATACTGCGCTCCGAGTATGTCCGAACTCATTTTTAACTCCTTATTTCTAAGGGGAAAGAAAACCGAACAATAATTTTTCTCTAGTGCAATTAAAGCACAAAAAAGCCACCTAGTCCAGGACTATCCACACTTCCCCACGTGAACGGTCGCTTACGGAAAGGCTCTGCAGAGGAAAAGCCTGGGTGGAGAAGGTCACTGGCCTTCGCAGCACTCCCCAGGTTAGACTGCATCCTACCTACTTCGGAGACGTGTAGGATGAGCAACTCAGTCCCTACTAACGAAAACGAACAGTAACCAGCAGCGAGGAAGCTGAGGCTTTGCGAGCCCCACGGAGAGCCGCGGCCCGCCGCTAGGCCCACTGCGGAGCAGAGACTTCCGCTGCCCGGAGCTGCGAAATCTACGGCTGGTGCGGAGCCCGCACCCTCCCCAGGGAGGCCTTCCCGAGCCCACCCCGAGAGGACGGGGGACGGGAGGGGGGAGGAAGGAGGAGGGAGAGCGCGCTGCAGCATCCCGGCGGCTGCGCGGCGCAGCCCCGGAACGCCTGAGCAGGAAACTCCTTTTTTGGCCCGCGGAAGTGCCATAAGAGGCATGGAGGAAATGCCAAAAATGGTCGGCGCGGTTCCGGACGTCGCGGAGGCGGTGCTTCTGCTCAGCCGGGACCGCCCCCGGCGCGCTCCCGGCGTTGGCGCGGGGCCGCGAGCGCTGGAGCCTGTTGGGGGGGGGCTGCCCCGAGCCCAGCCGGGCGGCCGTTCGTGTCGCTAGTGGTCAGATCTGAGCTGGGCTTTAAATCACAAACAGCTGAGGTTTAGTTCCGAGCAAATGGGTTTTCTGCGCGTGAGTGTAAAAGCGAGAGGTCTTCGCTTCCTTCCCCGCCGCTGCATTTCCTACAGGGGAAGGGTTTTCCCGGCCTGCGACAACACCTGCTGTTTCCTTGGGAACGGCCTCCTTGAAACCGACTCATCCTCCTAACTGGACTAGAAGCAAACTTTTTAAGAATCGGAAATCCTGTCTTCAGGCCAACAGCAAACGAAAGATCTTGCAGAAAATGTACGGTCAATGCCTTCTCAACTCTGAAATCTGCTTTCGTTTTATGGGACGAAGGCCATGAAAATAGCGGGAGCAGAAAACCCCATGCATTTTCTTTCCTTTACGTTATGTACAAGGGCAACAAAGGCAAAGCGCAGGTTGCTGTGACTTAGACCAGATGCCAATGCTTAAATTATGAGCATTTTCTAGGAAGTTACACCAAAGGGTACCTGCGTGAAACTGGCCCTAGCTGTCAAATGTCAACAGTTTTTACAATTTTTTTTCCCCAAGCTAGAGGCTCCGTGGTATGGGGAGCTTCCTGCAGTGGGATGCAATTCAGATAAGTGATCTCCTTCTAGTTGGATGGGAAGTGTCATTTGCCAGCTCGCAGGGCATTACAGGCAAGCTATAGTGCACAGCTACTCAGTTCCTCAGAACGCTGCTAGTTTGCACTACTCAGCATATTGCTTTTTGAGTCAGGGTTCCTATATAGCCACGCACAACTGCCCGACTTGGACTGCTTATCACGCAATGCACCAAAAGAGCACATATCTCCTCTTTGCCTCTTTAGGCATGGAAATTACCATCACTGCTCATTTCAAAGTGCTCTGGAGAACCTGGGGCAACCTCAGGCTCATCAGACACTGCTTGAGAGCCTACTTGGTCAGTTTTTAGCAGAACCAAAATTCCAGAAGGTTAGACCAGGAGTTAAAATGGATGAGTTTGAAAAGACATCAACATCTACATTTTTTGAGGAGGAGAAGTGGAGAGGAAGCTGTGCCAATCTCTTCCCTGTGGTATCTGGTGACAGGACAGGACACGCAGGAGTAGCTCAAAGCTGCATTAGGGGGTTTTCAGACTTCACGTCGGGAAACATCTCTTTACTGAGGGGATAGTCAAACGGAACAGGGTTCCTAGAGAGGTGGTCAATGCCTCATGCCTGTCAGTATCAAAGAGACATTTGTACATCGTAATATATGTACCCTTAATAGCATGCTTTAACTTTTGAGCAGCCCTGAAGTGTCAGTTGCACTACATGTTCATTGCAGGCCCTGGGTCCCTTTCAACTGAGCTATTCTATTCTATACATCTGAGTAGACCAGCGCTCACAGATCAGAATAAGCTGACTGCGACTTGTTTTGCTATTTATTATACTATTTATTTTGTTCTTGACTTTGGGAGTCGGACGAAGGCAAAAATTTTATCTTTACCTGTACGTAATGTTATTTGCTTCCTTCTTTGAAGCACCACATTTGGAGACCCTTCAATGTCTTGTCTCCCGTAAGGGGAATTCTGTGACTTCTGACACGGGTTATACGCTCAGGTAGGCTGAAGCCACGTATTCAACTTGCCTTGAACAAAGGCCAGAGCCCCTTGGATTGAAAAGAGTTAGCACCTTTTTCCAAAAAAGCCCAGCAGGGCCAGCTGCAAAGTCACTGTTAGCAGCTTGCAGATCACATCCAGCACTGCAGGCACAAACCAGCACAGAGAAAAAGCTGCACAGGCCTTTCCCCACAGTTTGTCCCAGTCCTCCGAGAACAGTCCCGCCTGAGAGATGACAGACTGGGATTTACCAGCCAGTAAGCTCTTAGGTATCTTTCAGAATTTATGCCATTTGCCAGAGGTGGTCTGCATACCTGAGGAGAAGGACTAACATACTTACTTCCTAGGTAGTAAGTTCAAGGAAAATGTGTAAGTCTGCACAATTTGATGTTTTATTTATTTTTTTCTGAAGGGTATTGTACACCAAATATTCCAATGGCAGGAAAGCGCATTCAATGTGTTTAGAAGCCAAACAGTCACTTTCATTTTAACAAACACAATTACAAAGTAAAAATAAACCACAAAATAATGAACTGCATGTTCGTAACATACAAAAATTGCTGCCTACTCAGTAGGTAACTACAACATTCCAACTCCTGAATATATATATATAAATTTACATTTTTGTAACAAAAATAGACTTTGAGAGGTGGGGGGGGAGGAGAGGGTGTGGGTGTTTGTTCTTTTTTTTGCTTACATTCCATCCCCTGGGCCTTTCTCTTGCTCCTCTCCCTACCCATTCCCTGCTCTTCCTTACATTCTTTGAATAACGTCCCTTCCACTTTAAGGCAAGATGCAAAGCATCCACTCACACAAACGCATGACGTCAGCAAGGCTTCACAAAAAGGCACCAAGACTTTTAAAACAAAACTTCTGCCACACGTGAGCGTCTCATCGGGTGATATTTACATAGCATCACTCCAACATGCTCAAATACAGTAAGTGCTGTTCCCAAAGTTCGAAACGCATTATAGCATTGTCACTGAAATAGAATTAACATTTACAAAATATGGCCCTGCAAACTCCAAATTATACAATATGAATATGCAAAGATTTTTTCCACATCAATAGTACCTAAAGGAAAGCAAAACAATGGCACATGTACAATTTACATCTGCTAGATACTTAATCAAAAGTCCTTTCTTCCTAATAAAAGACTATTGTTTACGGGGAAAATTATATCGAACTTATATCCACAGTCCATGCAAATTAAGTCATTCAACAGAGGTGGAAAACTTAAGCAGCAGTTGTTTCAGGCAGCTGAAATTTAAACTAAACAGCCTTGCAACGTATGGTGTTGTGGGAGTAATCGGAAACTCCGTGTCTGATAATACCAGTGGAAAAGGTGAATTCTCCTGTTCCAGAAGGTAGACTCAGCAGATCTCAATTGTCCTTGGAGAAAAGGCTGAGTTCATGTCTGAAAGCGCTGAGGTCACCTGTGAGCTGAAATTGTTGGCGACTCCTGGAGATGAGAAGGAGGTGGCCACTTGGGTTTGAAAAGTGGCAGTGCCAGAGGGGTAAGTGGTTGCTATAGAAGGGGATGGGAATGTGGTGTGTGCAGGGGAGGGATAGGAAGAGGGAGCAGGAGAAGAATATGCTGTGCGCACTGGGGAGGGGTAAGTGGTGGCGATGGAGGAAGGGTAGGATGTAGTCACAGAGGATGAATAGGTAGGAATTGGGGAAGCAGTTGAGACTGGAGCTGCCTTTTCCGCTTTCTTGTCCTTCTGCCTAAGGTGGATTTTAGTGTGCCTCTTCCTCTCATCGCTTCTGGCAAATTTTCTGCCACAAATGTCACAGGCAAATGGCTTCTCTCCCGTGTGCGTGCGGATGTGTGTAGTCAAGTGGTCACTCCTGCTGAAGTTCCGCATGCAAATGCGGCACTGGAAAGGTTTCTGTCCCGTGTGGATGCGTATGTGCCGCGTTAGCTCATCGGATCGTGAAAACCTCCGGTCACAGGACTCCACTGGGCAGGCGTAAGGTCGCTCATGAGGAGGCGTCTTGCTGGGACGGTTTGGGTATTTCCTCATCCTGCTGGGCTTGATCAACTGGGACTGATAATTAGTGTTGAGGGTCTTCAACTCTTGGGAGCCAGTCTGAGTAGCAAATGCCTTAATAGTGGACAGTGGCGTGAGGGAAGGCTGCTGTGCTCTGGTCTCGAGGGCTGGGAAGGGCTTCTGATCAGCTGGAACAAGACTGAGCTCACCCTGTTGCTGAGGGAACAGGTAATCCGGGATCATTGGCACCTGAAAGTTGGTTTTAGCAGTCGGATAAGATGGAGGTGGATACTGGATGGGGGCTCCAGAGGGGTTGGGGAAGGACTGGGTCTGGGATTCAGGGAAAATGTCAGAACTGGAATTGGGAAACGTTGGTGCAGCTGAATAAATTGGATTATTCTCGCTGGCTTGGACAGAACAGCTCAACGGGGAGCTCTGCGAGGAGGAGGATGAGGATGGTGATGATGAAGAAGGCGTAGAAGTGGGAGGTGCATTAGCCATGCCCACCAGCCCACTGACGAGACTGAAGAGGGGCTCGGGCCATAAGGGGTTGCTGCTGTTGGGGGCTGGCTCTAAGGAGAAGCGCCCCGTGTAGGTTATCGGTGGCAGTCGCGTCGTTTGGTTGGGATAGTTGGTTTCTGGCAGGGCTTTCTCGCTGTTCAGGGAGATTTCGGGAAAAGTGTCTGCAAAGAGAGCAATAGCGATTAATTCCAGCAGCTGCTGCAGCCGCTGCCGGCGCGTCGCGAGCCATCCCTCATACAGCGCAGCCCCAGATTCCGGTTAATTACTAATTGAGCGTAACATATCGCAGCGTCGCTGGCAGGTCTCCAGCCGCAGCTAGTCCGGAGCCGCTGACGCACACAGGAGAATCCCCCCGCGCGGCCGCCGGGACAGAGGCGACGCTGCAGCGCGGAATTCCCGCAGGCGTCGCTGCCCCCGCGGCACACCGGGACTCCCCGCCCGCCCGGGCGAGGT
>VZTN01015300.1:100150-118544 GCA_013400515.1 Erpornis zantholeuca | reverse complement strand
GACTTGGTTCCTCTTCAGGTGTGGCCCCGCTCGCTCGGGGCACCGCCTGCCTCCGGGCAGGTCCCGCAGCGGCACTCGCGGTCCGTTGCAGAGCTGGCTCTTCCCCGCGTAAATCCTGGCGCCGAGCCGGGCCACACACCGCTTTATGCCGGACAGCCTTCTTTCGCCGTGGGAAGGCAGCTGTATAAACCACTAGGCTCCATCGCCTTTGCGATTTATATTCAAGTCGCCGTCTGTCCGCTTTTGTAGAATATTTAGATTTGTGCCATGTGCACGGCTTTTAACTGAGTTGCTGTGTTTAGGACCGTGCCTTGTCAGTAACACTGTGCAATGCCTCCCACAGTGATGCATTTCCACCTTAAAATCAGTGATGGGCTGTAGCAACACAATGCCCCCAGGAAAAACGTAGAAAGCTTCTGCTAATCTGCAGCTCCTATTACTCAACGGCAGCTAACATACATCTGTTCTTTGCTACTTTATGGAGAGAAATCATACCAGTTTTCAGTGCACGAGGCCAAACCCTTATTTTGAAAATGTGAGTCGGAGCTTTTCCTTTACGAACAGATACCTGCTGCAGGTTTTGTGATGTCCCATACATAAGGATTACAACTAGCCTGATTTTCATCAGCATGTCACAGTTTGGAGCTCTGTTATAAAGCAGCAGAACATGACTCTTTCTACAAACCCTGTAGTTTGTTTTGGCTTCTGAACATCTTGCTGACATTGCATCTTCCTTGCCCTCTTTTCTTATTCTATTCCTTTTCGAGATCAGAAAGAGGTGCCTGATTCACAGAGAATTTCATTCATACTCTGTACGTCTACAGATACTGAAATGCACAATTCAGACAAATTTGAGGTTTTTTTCAAAATCTGAAATCACAGATGGAAAAATCTATTCCTGTTTTCCTTTTCAACTACCTTCATTTGTATCAATGTAATTCTAATTTATCAATTCATATGAAAGAGAACAAGAGACCTGCTTTAGAGTTGCAGACAGAGCAGTGTAACTAGCTTGAGCTGCACATAAGTTATAGTAATAAAGACTGTTCTGCAACATTGCACCATTACGGTGAAGCTTGCTGCGTTCAGGCAAGTACTGGAGAGGCTGTGGGTGACTTATGACCTGTGTGCTGAGGTAGGAAATTGCCTGTTGTTACGAGTTTTCCAAACTCCTCCTCTGTGTTCCATTTCCTTTTTCTGAATACAACATTAGGTATGTAGGGATTACATTGAAGGTATTGTATTTTTACTACTGAGATCCAAGACCTGTTCAGTTCATCTAGCCAGATATTTGGGCTTTTTTCTAGGTAGTACAATTTGAATGTCCAAAGAATTTGCTACTGTAGACCAGTATTTGAAATATCTTTCCAAAATGGCAGTACTGTAATAAATTTGTAACACTTCCCTTAATGCTCCTAGTGAAAGCATGGAAGTTTAGGACACTGCCACTGGATCAGTCACAATTTTACTTGAAAATTTAACAGCTGTGATTGTCTAATGAATAAACATGTGTAATACACTGGGTCTTCTTGAAAGTCCATCATTATCAAATGTATTTGTTGTTTCTCAATACATTTCAGTGAGAAGAATCCTGTTCCAAGGACATAGAGTGCAGAATGCTATGGGGTCAGGGAACGAGAAGAGAGAATGGGGTACTAAGCTCCAAAGTTAAAAATTACCCGAGATGAATCCTTGCTTTGTTTTGCTTGCTTTCTTAGTAGAGGCTGGTACAAACTATTCTATATTCAGCTTCAGCATGACTTTTAATGTTTAATTTTTCACAGCATTTTCATTCAAACTAATGTGTTGTGCTATTGTGCCAATAAAAGAATCACCGTGCCTTTATGAAATACGTTTCCGCATGATTACAGCTTTATCTCTCCGTTACTTTTTGTTTACTGCTGCTTTCACGATGAGCTTACTTCCAGGTCTTTTCAACCTGTACTGTGACTAAAAGTAAAAACGTCCCTGTTACTGTTGGCACTGACTTAACACAGTTCAACTCTGAAAGCAAGAAAAGTTAGCCAACTTTGTCTTTGAAACTTGCCTGGTGTTCTAACATTAACTTTGTTTCGATTAGATGCACTTTTCACTTTATCCACAAACATGGTTTCCTTGTGTCCGGAATGTCCATTGACTTTTGGCAAAATTAAGTAATCATCTGTCAGAAATGTTGGTTTTCCCCGGATAGGTAATAATAACAGCAGCAATGGTAATTTCTCTAGGTCTCTTACTAATTGTTCAAATACACATGCCTCTGTTTTTATCCTGAACCTCCAATTACCTCATTCTGTTCTCTTCTCTGTTTTTTTCTGGGTACCATTTTTAATAATCCAGACCATAGAACGAGTTTATGTAGCTTTTCCTTTCAAAAGATGTATTATTCTCTGATTATATAATTCTCTAGTTATTATATAATTCTCTAGTTAATATGTTAATATATAGAATATAGACTATTCTATAAGCCTAAATAATTAGAAAAGAGAGGGTATTGCAGCTTTTTAAAGAAATGCTGCAGCGTTGTTTCTTCCCTCTCACTCTCCATTCCAGAACCAAGCCAACTGTGACATTGCTATGTATTGTACTGTAGGATAATCTACAGATATATTGAATGTATTTATAATTATTTTTTTCTTTCTGTACAGTTGCATTCATTACAATAAAAGTCTATCACTTTTAAATGGAACATGGAGTGGATACAAATGCACTCGTAAATGAGAAAATACTTATATTTAAGCATCCTTTTCAGTCCTATGAGGAGTGAAAAAAAGATTTTTATCAGCAATTTTTGAATGCATGTCTCTGATCTAATGACTGAGATTGATGGCCCCATGTTTGCTGCAAAATTCTTCCACCATTCTGGTAAGTGACTCTCTCTGCTCCATACACAGGCCTGATCGGTGCTGCTCCCACTGTGCTGTCTATCCTTGAGAGGGAACTCTCCCCTGGTACTCATGAGCAGGGCAGGATCTACAAAAATTAAATAGAGCATGGAATGTGTAAGGATTGGGTTGCTTGCTTGTTTTTTATCTTGATCTCAGATATTATAGATGAGAGGAAAGATGATGTCATCAATTTTTTTCAGAAATGTAAAGGAGCTGAGGGCTTTCCTCTCAGGCTTTCATGCTCTGATTTAAACAAACCCTTTAAAAACAGTTCATTTGAGATGCATAGAATAATAGACTTCAAGAGCTTGTAGAGTACTCGAAGTATTCAAATATTTCCCCCAGTGCCAAAGAGCTCCTCTGCTCTGGTGAACCTTCATCCTCCAGTTTAGGTAATTTGGTTGCGGTTGCCAAGAGACAATGCTTACCTCAGTTTGCTGTTAGACTTGTGACAAATGGTATTAGGTCTCCTACGGTATCAGGGCGAGTTAGACAATTCACCATATATAAGGCTGTCCTTTTTGTCCCTGCAGAATTAATATATAAGAAGTATTAGAAAGGTCAAGGTAAGAAAGTAGTGGAAGAAAGGCAAAGCAGGTAACAATTATGAGCATTTGACAAATGCTACCAATGAATAAAGACAACGGATGCCTCTGCCAGTGCTGGGTTCTCACCGCTACTGTTACAGAAGCACTCGTTTTCCTCCTTCGGTAGTAATAATTTCACATGTTCACATTGTGCTTCAGAACAAAAATCACTGGTGCCCTCTACCGTATGTGTGTGTGCATCATCAGAGGTGAAGGGTTATTTAAGATGCCAGGCAGACTCAGCGTAATGAAGCTGAGGAAGCCTTCTGACGTTAGATTAACATTTCATAAAAAGGAAACACAAATTATAAGCAGAATATGCTTTTCCTTGCCTAGCACAACCATCAACAGCAATACCGTAGCACGATGGATGAACACATATGTGGATTGCTATTCGCATGAGAGAAAAGACTATAGGGATTTTTTTTCTCCATAGGACTATGAACAACTTTAATAGATATTACAGCTACTTTCTGAACTAATGCAGTAGTTTCTTTGTGGTTTGATTTAGTGAGGAAAAAACAGTAAAGTACAAAGAAAAAAAAACTGACAAAACTACATGGATTTCAAAGCCAGGTTGGACAGATTCTTAGGATTCTGTAATCCGACACTATGTATACCAGTGGCCAGAGATCTTTATCCAGGGCATACATAAGATATGTAAACTTTTTTGTGCAGCTCATACTCATATATAAAGATTAACTGAATGCAACGTCAGGGATGTAAAATTAAGGGGATGAGAAACTAAGCAAGGGCTTTGGTGCCTTTTCTTGAGATTTGTTGTCTGTATCAGGATAGGACAACTAACATCAAGGCACGTGACACTTAAATTCATCATAAGCTTTAATGTCAGAGGAGACTGATTTTCAGGAAGACCTATAGACTGATGGATAGGAAGTTCTGCTTTGAATCTGAGCTCTTTTAAATTAGCTCAGTTAGTTGGATTGTGTAGAAGCACCCCAGCACTTCGTCATTAACGACTACTGCCTAGTTGAAACTGTAGCCTCTGATGTAGGCCTTGTATTCTCTAGGGGAAGTTGGACTGGTGCTAGTGACAGAAAGAAAAATGTTTTCAAAGAGCAATTTAATTGTATGTTCCTAGCACAATACAGGGAACACATACCGCAAGTAATGTTACATAACCCGGCCTTGAGAACAAGCAGGACAACTCTGAGAGCACAAAGAGTGCTACGATCTTGTGTTTATTTACAAGATCTCACAAAGCCACTGAGGCAAACCAGCCTGACAACAAAAGGTTTGGGAGTTAAGACAGCAAAACACTAGAAAATTCATAATGGAAATACCTATGAACTCTCAACTATACTGCCTTCTGCTTAACCTGAAATATCTATACAGAGTACTCTCCCTCTTGTATCATAGTTCACTGAGAAACAAAACCAAGGTGCTTGCTGTGTACTCAGTATGTTATAGCAAGGATAGCAGTTTACTGTTTTGAAAATTTGTCTTCCAGTTTTCAAACCCCGTGAGTTTGGTTTTTTTCCCACTCTCACAGGAGTGCTGGATAGAAAGTAACACAAAAAAAGGACTGTGTTATTACAGCAATCTCACATTCTCTCCAGCCTTCAACAAGAATTCAGAAGATTAGAGTTGCATTCTTAGATGTCATTTTCTGATAACCAAGTCATAGTACATCCTTCTACAGAGGCAATTGGCTTCCCCCTCACAACAGCAATTCCTTCACCACATGTGCTTGCATTTGAGAATGGTCACTTGCTTGTAATTGTACACAAGTATATTTTCTTTTACATTATTTGACTTGCTATCTTGTGCTAACATGTGTTCAAATGTTGTAGATGTAATCATACCCACACATACGTACACCACAGTATATAGGGTTTTTTTAATTGACAAGCTGTATGGCAAATAAAAATACAGCACTAGGTGTTACTTTGAATCAAAAGGGACTCAAAAATGCACCTAATTGCCCAATATCTTTCTTCTCACCTTTCTTGCATGTTTTTAATGCGAGTACCCCACCTATCACTATGCCTGGCAGTGAGCTTCTGAGTAAGAACTATAATTTGGGGTTTCTCTGGTTTTTCTGTATTTTTAATTGGACACTTTTGTCTTCATTTTCTTTCATGATTGCTAATACACGCATTGCTGCAATTACCTGGATGAACAGCTATGCTGAAGCCACATACAGCCCTGCACTAGAAAAGGTACTCTGCTCTTACCGTGGCCTTAGTTATAAATCTTGTCCTTACAGAGGCCTTGCTGTCATCCTCAGTGACTGTCAAGAGCTCAATAGGCTACAGCTTTTCTCCTCCCCTAGTTTTAGTATTTTTTATTTTATTCCTAATCGTTGATTAAAATGATGCAAATCACTTGCATTGATCATACACAATTTTCTAGGTAAGGGGACAGTAGTTTTTGTCTTTAACTATTCCTCAAATGTCCATCCATCTGTTTTTATTTGAAAATACAGAATACAGAGCGGGGGGCCGGGGAGCGAATCCTCCTTAGGAAGCAAGCTTTATGGAAGCTAAGCTTGCAATTGCTGTGAGTGTCAGTGCTGCTGCTGGCTCAGTATCCATGGAAACCTGGTTTCCCATCTTGCTGCAGGAATTAATTGAAGATCCCAACCCACTTGCTCAGGGAATCACTGTGATATTCATTCATATCCAGCTATGAGGCTCTCTTTATTATCCCAGATACTCTTTTCATCAGAACAAAAGGTTCAATTAGCTTTCACCAACTTAACAAAAAAAAAAAGGCCATCTAAATCTTTACTGCCTCAAAACTAGGGCAGAGAACATAGAGGCTACATCTCGGAGATCTACGTCTTTCAAATGGAACTTGCCCAAAGCATCAAAAACAGGAGAGGGCACACGGTCAGGAGCGCTCTACGCAAATCTTGCGTCCAACATCATATACCTACCTCTATTTTTCACCTATGCCACCAGCTGTATTATCTCGGGGAAAAAAAATCACTGTCCGTTCTTCAGTATCAGAACACAACTTTGTCTTCCACAGTATGTTCTTTGCTAAGACATAATGTGCAAAGCTTCCAAGAGAATAAGCCAAAAGGGACCTTTGCTAGGGAATATTGTATCCGGACTTCTCTTTGAACACTTTTCATTAATTACAAAGGTAAGCATGTCAAGTTCCCTCAAGGTCTGCTTATGGATCATACATCTCTGATTATCTGCCTTTGAACTTTCTTTCCTCTTATTTCCTGTTGAATTCCCTAGTAGCCGTTCCCATTCCCTTTGTTTTTTCCTGATCTCCAAATCATCTCATCTGCTCTGCAATCTTTTCTGTTTGGACACTGATTTTCTCAATTTTTCTCTTTCTGACACTTTGTATTTAGCAGCTGGTCCTTTTGTAACCATGACAACTACATCATATCAGCAAAGGAAATTGCAATCGCCTGAGGAAGCAGGTCTCATTAAATTCCAGGGATGCTACCTGAACTGACGTTTAGTGTCCTGTACCCAGGGGAGACGTTTTGTTCAGAGTTTTCTGTATTTTACACGTGAGCAGGGAAAGGACAATTTCTTATGTTAACTGGCATCCTTCACACAATTGTCCTCCATCTTTTGTTTCCACTATCGAGACATAGAACCTCCCACAAATGACCACTGAAGGAATGTTACCACCGGAAAGATGGCAAGGACGTTATTACAGACTGAGCATAAAGTCTTTGGATTAGATCAAAGTTACACTGTGTTGCTCTGTTACATCTCCAGCGCTGACAGTTTATAAGCAACTGGTCTTAAACCATTAATTCTGGGTGCTGCAAAAGCTGCAAACACTAATTACAGAATAGTTTTGGATTTGTGGACATAGCTAAACACCACTGTTTTCTCTGAATGGTAAATGCAGGCAGGGGAAAAGTGAACGTCACATTTTGAACTGACTCAGCGGCAACTCGAGACATGTTAGATAAATGGTTAGGAGGATGAAGAAACACCATAGACCAGTGAAAGATTACTGAAGTACAAGGACACCAGTATTCTTAAAGGAAATCATTTCCCCTTCTAGCAGGATTTACAAATTACATGTCGTGTTGCATACTTACTCACCACCAAGACTGAGGATTCTATCTGTGGTTAATCCCTCCTCAATCTCAGGCTGCAACTTCCCTGCAATGGGACTCTTTAAGCACCTAGAGATTGTTTGATTCACAACATGGGCAGGAAAAACTGACAGCAAGGGGGTGAAGACAAACACCTACACAAGAGTCTGCTTTGGGGAGGAAAAAAAAAAAGCTAGGCTGAATTTCAAAGTCAAAAAGGATTTCAATTCAATTCAAACAGAGGCCCAGTCCATTAGTACTGTTACAAAATTCCAGCTAGAGACCACAGTTCATTAGTGTCAAACTTACCGAGTATAAAGATGCCACTAGAACCCCTGCTAGCTGACTTCCTCTCTTATTCCAGCCGCTACAACTGTTAACTCCCAACTACCTGCTTTACCCACTAGCTGGGTCTGTGGAGGACTAGCTGTTGGTGATAGCTACAGAAAATCCTTCTCACGGCCCATTTTTAACTTGTAATTTCACACAACCTCCACCTGTTGTCTGTACCACAGGTTTCCCAGTAGGTAAGCTGAGTTCTTGCTACCTGCCCTGCAAGACAGTAAGTTATTATTTCCTGACCACTCTAATATTTCATGCCTAGGTATAGTAGGTATGTAGTATTGACTAAATATTTATGCTTCTGCACATGGACCCAGAAACAGATATTCACCATTCTCTAACTTTGCACATATGAATGCTTTCCAGCCTCTGTCCTCCCCAAAAGTTATTTGCAATTACAATTCAGGTAGGTCTCCCAGATTCTTAACGGCAACAGTATTTCATTCTGCAGGAACAAAAAGGCCACCGAACAAACACACTTGTGATACGTGTCCTCAGTTAGTTATCAGCTGGGAAGTGGACACAAGCTGAGAGGCAACATTTAAGTGAGGACAAACCAGTTTCTCAAAATTTGCCTTATTTTTACACAGCAAAAATAGCAGGACTCTGTATTCATTTTCATATCTTTATTCATTCAACAATGGAGAGGGGGAAAGGCAGAAGACTAAATACATAAGATGTGAAGATAAACTAAAATTATTTAGGAGCACAATTTGAGAAGATAACAAAACGGCATTTTAAAAAATAATATTCACAGGCATCGGTAGCAAGAAACCAGGGCACAAGGTGGGAGAAAGGTATGTAAACTCAACAGCGAACAAGAAAAAGCCATACTTGCAAGTCATAAATCTATAAGCCTATTCTAATGACACGTGTAGATTTAAATTCAAATTATCCAAGACATTTATCTGTCAAATTAAACTGGAAATAAAAAGTGAATAAATAACCTCCAGAACCTTTCTCTCCCACCCACATCAATAACTAAACTTTATCACGTTTTCTTTAGAGGTGCCATCATATACTTGTGATGAGTTGTGCTTGGAGCACCACTTACCAGAGAGACCCACATGAGACAGTAGCAAGTAGTGTTCAAAATTTAGTCCTAAGATGATGCCTTGTTGGTCTCATCAGCAATCTTCAGCAAGTTGATGATACAGCCTGAATAGACACAGTATAATGAGCTTTTCCAAATACTCTTTAACCCCAACAGAAGAGCTGTCTTTCCATGTTTAAGACCCTGATGCCTCAGAAGGGAACTTGGCCAGGAAAGCCACTTCTAGTGGAAATGTCAAAATAATTCAGAAGATAAATAAGGCTTAGTTGCCACCCTGTGGAATGAGAGCACACCTGCATTGATAAAAGCTTTTGTATTATACTCTGGGTAAAAACGGAAGATAAGCAGCAGGCCCTTTAAAACTGGTTCTTCAAAAAAGTAAATGTTAGAAGACACCTAGGAAGAGTCTGGGTATTAAAACAAGCACAACATGAAATTTAGGGTTTGTCCATTTAAGTCATTATACTTTAGCAAGTAACCAAACTTAAGGACTACAAAATATTAGTGACAGAATTCAAACAACTCTCCCTCCCAGGAACATTCCATTAACCCACTCATTTAAAACCACTGTGCTTCAGCACACGGGTAAAAAGGTGACAGTGTCATGATGAGGCATTTTCCAATGTGTGTTTAATTCCAGACTGCCCTCTGGTCACCAAATAGACTGAGCAGTACCAGAGACAGGAGACTGCACTAGCTGAACATATTCAGTTTGGGTTGGCCTTTTCTCTGCTTTCCCTTTTTGGAGGTAATAGCCTTCCTGCATTATAATAGCTCCACGCATCAGTTACCGTATTCTTGTGTTAAATAGAGAATAGTCACATTGGCTGGCTTTTACAAAAATTAAGCTATTAAATGCTGCTTAATTCTATTTAATTCAACATATTCATTGCCTCAAATAAGCAAGTGATAGCAGCAATGTTAAATTTCCATTTAGTTGCTAGATTCCCCAACAGAGCCTAGGAAAACAAAAAAGCTTGGAAAAAATCTGTGGTTTGGCTTTGGCTAAACTTCCTATAAAACTGACATTGAGTGTTGACAGTAGAGAGCCTTTACATTAGCTCTCTACTGAAAGAAATAAATACACTTAATACAAAGCTTAGACACAAAAGCCCATTCCTACTTCCCTTAATAATAACAACTTAATTTCTTGTAACTCTTTAAATCATTACTAAATGTTTTGTATAATAATGGGATGGGGCATGTCAGGGCAATCCACAACTTGTACTTGAAATTGAGCACCAGCCCAAAAACACTGTGTTGGTTTACCTAACTCTGATGATATGATGGAAAAATATAAACATATTGACTATATTTTATTCTTCTTGGCTTTTTCCCCCGAAGTCTGACATTGAGGAATCCCCAGGACTATTCTGGATTCTATTCCTCTTTCCTACAGAAACCTCCTGGTATGCCCTGGATCCTCCTGTGGTCTGCAAGTCTCCATCTACACTGTTGCAAATAAAAGAGTTTCTCTGCATTGGAAATAATCTCATACTGTTTCATTACGTTCCTACTAGGGTTTCCACGTATTTTGAGAGTGAAGGTAAAATAACCTATCTTCCTCTTGCTGCTTCCTGCATAGCCTTTTGGAGCAGCAGCCACTCCTCTCAGTTTTGCATTGCCAGGAAACTTGCCGAGGGCATGCTCTGCCCCACTATTAATGAAGACAACAGGCCTAGCCACGGGGTGTGCTGCTAGCTGCTGGCCTCTGATTAGACCTTCTGGGACTGATCGGCCCCCTTGGGCCTGGCCAAAAGCCAGTGTTTTCTCCACTGCACTGTCTGCTCATTCAGCCTGCACTTCATCAACTTTTCTATGTAAGAATGTCAAAATCCCTTGGACCCATATGGTCTTGTATGGTTAACAAACACAAAAAGTCAGGTTCTTTTCCTGAAATGTGTGCATAAATAATTAGGTTGTCTACTTAAAAAAAAAACCCAAAACAAACAACCAAATCTATCTGTCCGTTCATCAGAATGCTAACTCTCTGTTGCCATGGTTGCAAATTACCATAGTAACATTAGATACATTCATATCTTTAGATTAAAATTGCTTCTCTTTTCACAGAAAATAGATCCAACTGAAAGAAAATACTCATCCTTACCAGGAAATACTACTAAAATTCAGAGTATGAAGTAGAGCAACACACAGCAATTGGTTAAGTGTAAAAGGGGGGGGGGGGGACAGGCAAGGGGGGAATCACAAATATTGGTGTTTTCAGAGCTGCTTTCTGCAGCTAGAAAACAGTTTGAATGTACCAAAAAAAAAAAAAAAAAGAGAGGACAGTTATTCTGTAACACTATTGTCTCAGCAAGCCTCACTGGATAGTAGCTCAATCAGAATGCCGAGAAAGCTTAAATAGCCTTTTTGGTCGGAGGTTAACAGCAGTATTATTACAAATTTCCCCATTAGAGACCCAGCTTGTTTTCCCCCTCACCCCCAAGGAGGACCTTCATACACTGGAAATACTGCTGTTCAACGGTCTTAATTGAACTAAGCGTTATCAGACATGACTCTGCTCTCTCATGTTCAGTGATTTTCTGTTATGCTTATACCCTCTGGTGGACAAAAAGGAATTCACAACTCTCCCTGTGCCGTACTGCCTTTAAATCAGCACTGTGCCAATGGGAACTTTGACATTAAAACACTGAGTCGAACCCAAGCATCTCCAATCTCTGCACTTCACGTAAGATCCTTCAATCATCTTTACCTGGTTAGATCTGTCTCAGCTTCCCCCACTTTCTTCTTGGGCTGCCATTCAGCCAGCACTGTCCCAGACAAAGCTCAGCATGCCTGAATTTAGACTTGAATTTACGGTTGAATGCCAAAATTAAAATTCCATTTTTCTCTTTTTGTGGCATTCACAACATTTGAGAAATAATCTAACAGAGGAGCCAGAAATTAGAAGTCGATTAGCTTAGTGCTTTCCCAGACAAGGCAGCAGCACAAATACAGAAGGTTGATATTCAATACTAGGTTTGATGATCAGGGTAATTTCTCTCCATTTTATAGTCACCAAAATTTTTTGACTTCTTTCTTTTCAGTAAGTTAATAAGCATTACTTGTGATAAAAACTTAGTTCCCTGGTATGTACAACTTTATACGCTTGCCATCCAGACTGACTTTCCTCCCAAACCTGTGACAAAGGCAATGACTGAATTCCCTACCTTTGTAAGTCAGTACAGCAATATATTTCCACTGCTGCCAGAACTGCTTTAGCATTTTACATAGTCTCAGACAGTTATATATTACAGAAGACTTTTGCTCCTTTAGTGTTCACTTATTTTTGCAGTATTCCCGTAAATGTTACTTCTAACATTATCTGGCTAAATGCAGACAGAACGCTCTTGTCCAAAGGGTCTGCAGTAAGCGTGTTTCAGCCAAAATCCACTGCAAGAAAAGGGAAATATGTGAAACTATGCTGTTTGCAACAGACGGTCATATTCCACCTGGGAATCCAGCCTTAGGCCTTGTTGTACAAGTTACCTAGAGTTACCTTGTTGTAAAGTTACAAGCAACCTACAAGTTGCCTTAATCTAGATCATAGGTTTAAATAATGAAGAAATGCTAAATTACAGCTCTGATGCAGTATATTTTACGTCTCCACAGTCAGTAAAATGGAAACGATCCCTTGCTTAATAAGAGTAAACATAAAAACTGTAACCAATTCACAGAAGAATAGGAGCTCAGAAACAGAGCCAGAAAGTAAGAGATTGCTTGCAAGGGGTTTTAGGCAAAGATTTTAGGCATATAAACAGCAATGACTGAAATTTACCTGCAAAGTTGCAGAAAAAAACCCCCACCACTGTTCATTTCATATTATTTTAATTCCCGCTCTCATCAGAAGTAGAGCACTGGAAATTCTGACACCGAATTTTGGGATTCTACAGATAGCTGTGTGTATGAGCATAGCTAAGTCCAGCATCTGGTTCATCCAAAAATGCAGGTTTTGGCAGGGGGCAGAGGGTCGAATTTCCCAGGCAAACGTATCTGCTGAAGCTTCCTGCTAGTGCTTCTCCAGCATAACACATTTATGAAGTGATGAAAGATACTCGATATTCATCTGGTCGTCCCTGCAGATCAGTTGCCTGCTGAGCAAAAAGTCAAACTTTATTGTTCTGAAGAGATGAAAGTTTGAAGCTCAAGCCCGGTTTAGAAGGTGGGGGCGGAGCGGGGGGGAAGGAAAGGAAAGCGGGAGGGAGGGAGACAGACTACTCTAAGAGAGAAATCAGGCTCAAAAAAGAAATCAAGGTCTTATACGTGGAATGCACAGTTTTAAGTGTTGCTTGAGGCTCAGAAAGTTAGCAGTATTTACTGGATAACTCTGTACTATACACAGCTCATTTTCTATTCTAATTCTATCTATCTCACAAGACAGGTTCTTAGCTGCTGTGCAGTTATTGTCTCCATTTACTGTTAAAACCAACTATTTTCACAACTTACTCTTCATACCTCCTAAGATCTTTTTTGAGGCCTCTAGGCTTTTTAACAATAATATAAGGAACACGAGTTATGTTTATAGTCTCTTGCCACAGTGCCAAATTCCAGATGAAAGGTGACCAGGAAACATTTCTTCTCAGTAACACTAAAGCATATTCCCATACAGCATATGCACTTCTGCACATATTTATCAGCTTTTAAACAACAACAGTAGGTTCCGGACCAGAAGTAGCACACAGGAACTGGCAGTGGGGGGCCTTGACCGAGTCATGAGGTTGAACCAAATGACCTCCAGAGGTCCCTTCCAACTCTAACATCTCTACAGTTCTGTGAGGTAACTTCAGAATACTCATGTAACTTCAGACTACTTTCATGTTTTTTCACATATCCGACTTTGCAAGACAACTCAGAAAGCAGCACCACAAGATGCTTCAGCCAGACATTACAAATTCCTAGTGGCTAAAGCAAGAAAAGCTATAGTACAGACCAGTTACACGGAGCTGTCATTCAGCATCTCCCCAGCAAGCAGTAATGCGACAATTAAGTGTCCCAATTAGAATGCAGGATAAGAATACAACTTTTTTCCCTAGATTTCTCTCTCTGGGAATAATCCACACTTTCCAGCATTATATGCAACTTTGGAAGACAGAAAGGAAAAATCAGCTCAATTCAATGGCTGCTCTCAAGCATACAATGACACTTCACAGTTAACTTGTGAGCCTCCTTACTACAATGCTACGTGCAGATCAGAGAATCAGCAGAGTTCTCCATAGATATCTTACTTTTCTCCTAAGGCACTACATTTCCTGCTGATTAAGATGGCACAGAGTAAATAACCATTTCTGGAAAGTTGTGGTTCTCTAGAAATCTTGCTTTTCAAGGAAGTATTTTGTGAGGGAGGCGTTCTTCCAAGCGGGATGTATAAAAGAAAGCCCAGCAAAACCACAATGAACAGAAATCAATTCACTACAATGAGGAAAGGTGAAACTTCCCCAGAACAAGTTTTGCAATTTTAAGAACACCAGCATCCCTCTCTATATATATGCTCTACCTGCCAAGAAAATTTTTCTAGTCTAAAATGAATCAGTCCCAGAAATGTAAAGCTGGAGAATCACAAACTCAATTTTAAAAAGTAATAAAGATGTTTAGATAAAGTGTAAAGGTTTAAAACCTGACAGATGTTCCCCTATATTTCTTACCCATCATGATTACTGCCAAACAAGAAAACATTTTTCCCTTTTATGCAATAAATCATTAAGTTTCTCAGACACGAAACCACATTTCACTATTTTCTTTTCCAACAGCAGAACACTACTACTATAAAGCATGAAAGTAAAACATTATTTTTCAAAAGGTAGTCATGGCTTCAACTTTGTACCTTTGTATTTTAGGATAACTTTTAGGCACGCAAAGCTTGACACACACATAACCACCCTCTTCGGCCCCCACCTTCAAGTATCACTTTCTCTTACTGCATTTCTCTCTGTGGCCAGGCGTATTAGGAAAAGGTTCTAAACATTTACTGAGCACAACAGGCTCTACTGCTAGGTGAAGATTTAACCAGTCGCTTAATTGCACAATGAAGCCTACAGATGATACCGAAGAGAAACTACATTCCAGCATTTCCTGCTGAAAACACCGAACAGCAGCTGATAAAAGCATTTTATCAAAACAGCACATTCAGCGTTCTCATTAACAAAAGAATTTCTATGCAAGACAGTGCCATCCAATGCAGAGCTATATCTAGAAACTCACTAAGAGGTCACGTGGGTGGTGGTAGGTCTGCAGTGGCTTTGATCAAGCAAAGCACAATCTAGCAGTCATATGTGTACTAGAAGAAAAAAACAGTATCTATGCTAAGACATCGTTCTTGCTCTGGGTAAGCTCTGCTGCTTGACATCATCAGCTTCTTATCACACACTAGATAATAGTCCCTGACTCTACTGCAGAGTCACTGTTGCAACTAAAAGCCAATTCCCCTGTATAAAAAAAAGTCAGAGTAAAATTAACCCATATTTACCCGCAAGCTAATGACATCAAGCATTGATGTTAAGTAAAAGCTACTTAGTAGAGAACCTAGATCAGGAAGACAAAGATAAATCCAGATGCCAGAACTGAATCTTCAGAAATTCTTCCTGTGCTTCAAAGCAGAAAAGCCACTACAAATAAATGGATTCTAGAGAAGATTCTGGAAAGTCACTCTGTGGAAACATAGTAATGGCAGACTATCACAATGCACGCATGAGGAAAGGGCAATAAGATCACCACAAGGGGAGACGGGGCTTCCAAATCAAGTCCCTCACAATGATTTACATAAATAATTTGCTAAGCAAAATTTCAGTCAAAAAAAAAAAAAATAATCAAGAAATATGGTCATAGACATACTTGGTTTATAGAGAATAATGGTTCTCTTGCTCAGTACAGTAAAGTCCAGGACAACAATTCCTCACAACTGGATCTTCCACATAATCATGAAAGATTTTTATCTGTTGTCTGGAGAGAGGAATTTCCTTTGGAAACAGAAAGCATGCCTGCTTCAGGACATGCATTTGCATGTGCTAGCAAGACATGAATTGAAGTTTGCTAATAAACTAAAAAATAACAAAATGGGTTTTTTTGGTGAAACTCAGAACCAAATCAAGGATTTCCTACCGGCTTCTGGATAAGGCCTTATGGATAATTTAGGACAAATATTTCTGACAAGATGCAAGTTTCTAGCATGGTCTGTAAAGATTTAAATTTTTAAAAGCTACGAACAGCAGTAAACCCAACTTAATTGGCTTCCTGAAATAACTGGTCAATTCAACAGCAAACAATTTGTCACCAAAACAATGGGAAACAAGAAAAAAATTCAGTCCTAATCCTCAACTTCATAAACTTTTGAAAGGCTATTCTCCAGGACAGAAACACTTGTGGAGCGTTAACTGCAGAAGTGTTTCTGTACCTTGACAACAGCAAAATACTGGGCCCTGTGAAGAATTCACTGTCATTTCAGAAATGTGACAGCAAAAGACGTGGGACACAACACCTGCATGTAGGAATCAGGTTCCTTCGATAATTAATTTCAGTGAAAATTAAGACCATTCATTCAGACACCTATGTCTATAATGGTGCACCTTCATTATAGATCTTGACAACAAGAACCCTACTCATAAATATCATAAATTTTTATCGACTCAGCTGGCATGCGTACAGGGGATCTCCCCTTAGCAACAACGTTCAAGAGATTCGTATGGCTTGGCACAATGCAAATTTTCTCTGCAGCACTGCAATTTCACTCCCGCAATACATATTCCTCGTAATTTTCTGTCCCAAGTGTTAAATATTGCTCACATCTCAGGACACCGATAAACACGGCACATGTCAGACAGAAAATTTGTGCAAGGGCTGCAGCAGGATAAAGCGAGAGGACTGATTAATCATGGTATCGTGCCCTAGTCCCTGCTTTTTATCCCCCATAAATGAAATCCTGAAGTTAGCAGAACTCAACTGTTAATAAACCAACTGTTTCAGTTCTCATGTCCTGAAGATCAAATCTCCCAAAGCTGAGAGGTGAGGGCTTCTGAAATTCTTAAGTATGCCCATAGACTATTTTGAGACAGATCTTCCCCAGTCATCTGCTAGAATAAAAGAATTTGTCTGCAGTAACAAGCAACACAATGACACGAGTTCAACCACTGGACGGCAAAGCGAGTACGCTTGCCACGGAACTGCATGGGACTCACCTCATTCTGATGCTCTCATAGGAGTCAAAGTGAGCATTAGAACCTGAAATAAAATTCAAGCAGCTTCAAAAAGAGCTAAAATCTTAGAGATGCCAAACTTTCCTTCTCAACAGCAACTCTTGCCTACTCCATCATATAATGTGCATGTAATAGCACATTTCCTTTATCAGTTTTTCCAGTTATCTCCCTTCACCTTCCAGAAAAAATAAAATAAAAACCAATCATTTCATCTTCCAGTAGGAGAAATGGGAATCTAGCATATACCTCCCATGAGCCAGTCCTTTACGTTCAAAAGCACTCAGCATACATCACTTCGGTCACTTTCTCAAAGGGGATGGACATATCAGGTACGGTCCATTCTTAAGGAATACGACTCACAGTGGGCACTTCCTAACAACACACAGCTGCAGAAGAATACCCAGAGCAAGATAAGACATTTTAGGGAGCCACCCACCCTGTGGAACTCCAGTGTCTAGTATTTTTCCAGCTTCTGTGCAATGGACGTCTCTAACCCTAGTCAGTTCTTCTGGCAAAGATTCTCAGCTAGGGTTATACAGTGGGAATTCCAAAGCAACTGGCTATGTACAGACATATCAGCATTCCCTCCAACAGAGAGATGAAAAGGAGAAAATTCCTGAGGATTTGTATCCTCTACTCTGCTTTCTGAATCCCAGCCTCCCCCTTGCCTTGGAATGAGCTCTATAAAGCAGTATCTGTTATGTACAAGAATCTCAGCTCCCTTCCGTTGGAGAGTTTCCCCATAAAAGCGAAAGGCAAATCCCAGGACAGAGACGAGTGCTGGGGAGGGGGAGGTCGCCTTAGGATGATTCGCCAGAAGCAAGAGAGCCAGCAGCTTTCTTCTTAGGGCGGGCTTTTACACTTCTTACCGGAAGCTGAGGAGAAAGAAAAAGAGGCATCTTAGGCTAGTTTATTTTAACATCTAACAGAAAGATGCAGGAATGCAGAGTGAAAATAGGACAAAACAATTACAACATGACCTTATTCATGTCACCTGTTGTCTCAAAAGGCTATTTAACCATTTCTTTTTTTTTTTTTTTCCATTAAACAAATCACTTAACATATTCATCAAATAGCAACCAGGAGAAGACATTCTAAACCAGGGTATGTACGGTAGTAAAATCAAAGCCAGCTGTCTAAACAGAAGGTCAAACACAGAGATATTTCTAACTGGTAACATTCACATAACATTGCATTGCTCTACTGCTTCTTAACTTCTATCACCAGTGCAGCTCTCCAAAAGCTGTAGAAACATCCTGAACTAATTTGCACACTTTACTTCTGTGTCTTTCATTCTA